>OY725488.1:3293882-3436774 GCA_963281255.1 Aphrocallistes beatrix
GATTATAACAGTAGGACAGGCGTATTTAGAGATGTTGTCTCCCTTATAATTAATAAATGTGACATCAGGCGCCCACAGGGCGCCTCCTGCGGACAATGTCCGCCAGCCGCGCAGCGCAAGCAAGCGAACCGCGCTTGTTTAGAGATGTTAGCGCCCTTAAAATTAATCAATGTGCCCCCAGGTACTCTTTGAGCGCCTCCGGCGGACACAAAGTGTCCGCCAAAACAAAAATAACTATATTAACGATTGAAACTCAATGAAATTTTCACTTCTAAACAAATACTTACTTTGATACGGCGAAGTTCACTGAAAAATACGAGTTTGGAATACTGTACAGTTGGGAGAGCATAGAGGAATGTTTCTTTGACTTTTAGTTCAGTTATAATATACTCATAAGACTGGTTCCGTTCATAGATGGGATTGATCACACATTGGGTAGGGAGCAGTTGCTGTAAATCAAATCTATAAAATAAACTATTCCAGAGAAATACGTGGAATATCACATTCCTGGTTGGTTTCTTCACTTTTAAAATAGTAATGCTCAACCACATAAATAAGTATCTTGAGCTAACCCATCTCCATCAATCTGAGAAAAATCGCGTTATGTTAAACAGCATCAAGCGTAAACTCTAATAGTCTAGTCGTCAATTACCGAACCATGAAATCTTGATAAGCTCTGTTTAAGCGCAGATTCTATTTTATAAATATCCCCTAAATTCAGAATCAATGGGAGCCATCCTGGCAACCTTGAGGAAATTTGACACGTGAAAATCTACATTTTCTGTCTATAAGGTATATACAATTTGTGCGTTTCTTGTAAATATTTTCTATAGTGTCTATTTTAATATCTAATACTGCTAAAATTTTAGAGAATTCAATTGGATGGTTTCAAGCCTTTTTAGTGGAGCGGCATAGAAAAGGCTAGTGATTTGAAACCGCTTTCAGAATCGCTACAATTACTGTAATACAGTCAGGGTCGCTTATTATGAACACCTTGGGGACCAAGAAGTATGTTCATAATAGAGAGACTTCATATTAAGCGAACTCGACCTAATACAAATCCTATGGAACCTGTTGAATTGGGACCAGAGAGTTAGTTCATAATAAACGAATGTTCATAATAAGCGGGTTCATAATAAGCGAACCTGACTGATTGGTTTTGTTATATACAAATTTGAATTAGTTATAACATTAAATCCCAACAGAAACTACTTAGTTATTGAATGGCAATAATAAGAGGTCTGTCAGGTCCTATGTGGTCCGGACCGGTTCCTAACATGCAAGTACGTATCCGGTCCGGTCCGTAATTATTAATGACCGTCGCAACCCTGGGGGCTCACAGGTAACTGAATTGTTTTGTATATACATAAGCGAGTTGTTCATCAAAGTATGTCCGTATGCACCCTATAGATATAGTTTAGAATTCAATGAGAACTATTGCGTTCTACGAACATTATAGCAACTGTGATGATCTTTGAGCACTTGTATTATGGAGTTCACTTTAGGCACTGTTGATCAAGTTTCATCTAGAATATCCTGAATATTCGTTCGAATTGAACTAGTAAAAGAATATTCGCTAACTAAATTTTTGATGGATCACATTATTTTTTCCATTAAAATTGCAATCGTTACAGTATTAGTAGAAACACTATATTATGTGTTTGTTTTACAAGTGTAACGATAATAAACAAATTTTCTTCTTCTTTTTAAGTATTGAATTTTGGTTAGAAAAATGAATCAATTATGTTGAATGCTTACTACAAACGAACGAATATTCGATTATTCTTTCGTTACGGTTTCGAATATTCGTTTCAGCCCTAATTGATAGCCTATCTGGAACAGTGCAGTAACTAGTCGAACTCAGGGCCGTAGCAAGCTCATGAAAAGTGGCACGGCCATTCTTGGTGGATCAGACCGATCGTAGCGAGCAACCATATGGGGTCTTGTGGGCTTGCCCGCCACAAATATTTTGAACCTTATAGGCTCAAATATCGATATCAGCAGTTCTTATCAAGCAACAATAGTTTATTTTTGTAAATAGTACTATTAGGTATTTAGGTTCACCTATTGAATACAAAATCATTAAGATGTAAGGGCCGTAAAAGTGGTACGGCCATGGCCGTACCAGCCGTACCGGTTGCTACGGCCTTGGTCGAATTAGATACCTTTCAGAATGCTCGTGCTCAATAAACGTGTCTATAGATGATAGGTTAGACGGGTTTCATAATGGTTTGCGATTTATATAAGCATAAAATACTACAAACGATTTTAATTAAATTATGTCCAACTCTTCTTTTGATGTGCGTCCTTTGACATTATTTGCAGTATCTGATAATGTATAGATAATAGAAAGCATTAAACCCTTTAATAACTATGGATTTTGCTAACTCATTCCGGTTAAGTCATTTGGGGGGGAGCCATAGAAATGTGGGGTCCAAGCTATAAATAGAATGGACCCCAGGTCATCCTATTAAAAATCGATTAATGTTTATATAGTAGAACGTCAGTTATCCGAACTTCAGTTATCTGAACCCCTTGGTTGACCAAACTAAAATATACTAAATTTATAAATGATGCATCCTTGAGTTGATAATTGATAGTACACTGCCATCATTTTATATACTATTGTTGATACCTACATAGATCAATATGTATTTTATCCATATTCATCATTATGACTACTTAGTACTACTGACCAATTTTCTATATAACTACATAACAACATCAGCGGCCGTTTTCACTAAGAACTTAAGATTTAAGTTCGATCTTAAGACCGAACTTAAGACCGAACTTTAAGCAACCTAGGGAGGTATCTTAAGTATTGTAATTGATTCGATTTTCACTAATTACTACATAAATGTTATTCAAATTTACTTCTATCGAACATTGAATCTACCTTGATTGATATTAGACTTGAAATAAAATTTAAATATTTTAAAAACACTTCTCTTATTTGTGTGTAACATCGCAACATGAATCACATGCTATAATTCGTAGCAAATTCTTCTTGGGTTTGTATGAATAAACAAACATACATTCTTTGATCATAAAATCTTACACTCATTCTTACATGCATAATTATAGAGACAGGCTCTATATATCGATTCACATGACTGATAATAATCACTTTGATCCTAAGATTTTCCTATTTACAATGATTTTTCCTACAGTCTCTGACGTTTCAACCTATAATAGTCCCTCTGCTCTTCTATTAACTGCCAGCTGTGCTGAGAATACAGCCATCTGTTGAAACAAAACTTCCTGCTGCAATGGAAGTAAGTCTGCAGCCTTCAAGAATTCGACCGAATCATCTTGCTCATCAACAGTTCGCCTTCTCTTCCGACTTTTCTTTGATGTCTTGAGAGTATATATTGTCGGGATTTCAACTCCTGGAGACTCTAAAATTGGAGTACCTTCAAATTCAACGGGACCTGCAGCTGATACTGTTGATGCTATTAGAATTTCATTGTTCTCAGCTGGTGCTTTGAAAAAGATCAGCAGCACCTGTAATTCCGCTAAGAGCAAGGGTGTTTTGAAACATCTCTGTTACCCGATCTGCAGAGTCAGAAATACTTCTATCTGCTAATATAATTGCATGCCCTCGTTTTCTACCTGTCCAGCAGTGTTTGTACTCCTCCTGTCTTTCTGGCTTCCTGTTTTTGTCAGCAGAATTTCCTGAGCCTCTCAAAATCTCACCTGCTGATTCAATTTCATTAATAAGACTCCACTCTTCTTCTCTGGTCCAATTTGCTTTGCGGGATCTGTCCATTTGGTTTGGTATTGTTAATGCAAGTATTCTGCAGCAATTTATTATACACGGGAGGACGCCGACTTACTATAACCACTAATGACACCATTTATTTTCGTAATACCAAATGACGCAGAAATTTTAACGTCGATAGAGTTCAATTTATTGTACTTCTCAGATCCAGTGTTTACTTTGTTTTAGAGAGGTTTTCATGTTACAATATACAAAGACACTTGTAGTTTATAATTCTTTGTTTAATATAATATTATGATTGCATGAGATACAACTTATGCTCTTTGATAGCTCTTCCTTTGATATTGGCAAGTGTAGAATAATTATAGATTAGATACATAAAACATTGAATTTCATAATAGAATTCAATCAAGTCAAAACAAGATTTACCACAGATATTGTAAGAGACTCACCAGGCATTCCAGGCGGTACAACTACATAGATAGAAGCTATGCCTTACAGGAGTGGGTTAATCAACCTTCTTTGCTCATAATATAGTTTATTTTTACTAGATTAATAATAAATGACTACTTATCATTACTAATATTATACTATAGTTTTGTATTTGATTAGTATAATGCTATATTCTAATCATAATAACGTTAACCATAGCCTACTACATACAAGCCGTTTCACTGAACAATTTTCTATGGTACCAGGGATAAGATAAAGTGGATTTTCTTGTGCACCCACAATATGAATAAATAATTTTTTTCCCAAATCTAATTCATCATTTGTTTGATGCATAACTAAATGAAACTAGTCTACGTTCCGATAAATTATATATCAATGTTATGGCTATTTTCTTTCTCTGCTATATGGTTCCTTTTTACTTTTACGTTGTATTTGTTCTTGAATGTTAGCTCTCAACTGTTTCTATACATATAAGGATGCGCGCCACGCAGCAAAGGGACAATGGGGAGGCGGAATGGACCTACAAGGAAGTATCCGGCAAGCCAATTCCCTAAGAAGGGTCGGTGCTTTATTTGCGACTCGGACAGGCACTTTATGACCCAATGCCCGGAACGGCACTGTGCGAAATGTGGCGAAAGAGGATACGAGGTCCGCTATTGCCCACATACACGAAGTCGAAGAGGGGTATTTCAGGCCACGACGCAGCATAGTGTTGTACATGAGACGGCGGTTGTGGTACCAGTTAAATGGAGCAGCAAACCCATCAATGTAATGATAGACACGGGGCGGATCCTTCGGTGGTGGACAGAGGCACCGTACAAAAGATGAATATCCCTTACAGCACAAAGTACAGTCAAGTGTATGGGCTAGGGCGAACAGCGTTTGCGGTCTGTGGTACGGCCTGCGTGGCGATAGATGTGGGGGATGGTCGACCACTAGAACACGAAATCGAAGTATTTGATACTAACAATAGGGTGGTTATATTGGGGCGAAGGTTCCTCGCGCGCTTCAAGAATACTACTTTCGATTGGGAAAACATGAGAGTTAGGCTAGGTGGTTGTTGGAAAACCTCTTTAGCTGCGGCACGCGGGGGATACGCGGCGACTAGAGCAGAAATTATGCAGACTGAGATGGGAAAGGAGGGAGATAGCTTGGAGGCCAGGTTCGATGTAAACCCGAAACTATCACCGCGAGAAGAGACAGCCATACGCAAGGTGCTGTCGAGATGGAAAGACGTTTTCGCGGAGAACCCGAAGAGCCCGCGCGAAATTGGAAAAATTGAGGATGAAGAATGTGAGGATTGGGCTTTTGAGTGTACTGATTGCTGTATTGACGGAAAAGATATGCTACGTTGTATTTTAATGACTTAAAGTAACTGTTTACTCAACAACAAGGCCAAGAATATTACTTCTACCACCTCTTGTCCCAAAGATACTCAAAGGAAGATACTTAAACTTACCTCTAATTAATATATGTATATATACATATATACACCTATATATTTATGTAGTATTCCTTGTCCGTCAACTAAATTATGCCAGCAGTCAGTAATATCATTATTGTGGGGTAGAGGATGTATAATTACACGATATTAAATATATCATTGTATTAAAAACTCGACTTTATCTTATCCCTGGTCTAAAGTAGTGAAATGGCCTGTATGTAGTAGGCTATGCGTTAACGTTATTTCTAAGTTCGATCTTAAGATCGATCTTAATTCTTAGTGAATAGCTCTAAGTTTGGTCTTAAGACTTAAGATCGATCTTAGTGCTTAAGATCTTAGAAAATACGGCTGCAGTTATCCGAATCTCCTCGGTCACTACTCGCTCAGAAAACTGACGTCCTACTGTATATGCATATATTATATATATATATATATATCTGCAACGACTTGATTAAAGAAAATGCCAGGCACAAAAAGCTGATTTTTGGCATGTGGGAGTCTTTTGGCTATGGCTCCACTAAGTTCTGAGCTCATTGAATTATGACGTCATTGTCACCTTTTTATAATTTGTAATTTCAGTTTTTCGACCATAACTCAGCCATTTTCGGTGATAGAAGACTGAAATTTTGAGAGAATGTGTATATTAAGATACCTCACATATGATACAGCTATGATCATAAAATGATGACTCATCACTCTGATATGATGTTAACATTACTCGTCAAAAATTTAAAAGTTGACAAATCTGGTGATTTTTCAAGCGATATCGATAATAACAGTAAGACAGACGTATTTAGAGATGTTATCTACCTTATAATTGATCAATGTGAGCCAAGGCGCCTCGGCTCACATTGATTAATTAGCCGCACAGCGCAAGCAAGCGAAGCGCGCTTTTTGTAATTCAAATTGAAACCGAATAATTTCAGGCAAACGGAATTCAGCATCCTAAGGAAAGTGTAATGTGAAGATTGAACGACCTATGTTCAATTCTAAGATGGGTGGCATTATAGACGGAATCTGGGAAGCAGCTTTTCACTTGTGTACATCTACACGAGAAAAATTAAAAGATAAAAATTAATACTAGATTAAAATGAACTTTTGGCAGACCTTCTTCAATGAGATCCAATATCACTCATAGACTAATTTCGAAAATTGATATCTTACCAGTTTACCATGACATGGACGCATCAGGATATTTCTTGTTGATGAACCTCGCTTATCATATTAAAGCAGGAATAAAAAAAGGCCACCAACAACTGCCTAAAATGAAAGCTCAAAAATTGCGTTCACAATTTCTTGCACGAAAAAACTAATCATGGTTGACTTTCTAAATAGTGAAGGAACATCAACTATACTAGAAATGTTGTCAAGCATGATTTTCTCCAAGTTGGATTGAAGGGTACTTTTCAAATCACCCTCTATCATTATTCTTAGTCAATTTTGCACCAACACTCCATAATCTTTTTAGCTCACTCAGTTGAATTAATGTAATAAGATACAATGAATCAGACCCCTCTACCCCTCAGTTGGCCAAGTGGGTAAAATCCAACCACACTGTTGATAAATTATTCCCCTGTTACCCAATTGGTTATAAAACTATCACATTATTTGGGTAATTTTTTTTACTGTGATGTTGGGGGTTTAAATTATCATTAATACTCATCTATATTGTATACACCCGCCAAGTATCTATAGAGTAATCTAAAGAAGGTTATTAATCGCATTGTCTGTCTAAAATCATATAATTCAGCCAATTTCAATATTTCGGTTGTGTATACTAAATAAACAAGCGCGTTCGCTTGCTTGCGGTGCGCGGCTGACGGACACTTTGTGTCCGCCGGAGGCGCCCTTTGGGCGCATGGGGTCATATTGATTAATTATAACGAGACTAACATCTCTAAATACATCTGCCTTACTGTTAAAATCGATATCACTCAAAAATCATTAAATTTGTCAATTTATAAATTTTTGATGCGTAATGATGACGTCATAGCAGAGTGATGAGTCATCATTTTTTTAATCTTTCAACTTGTTTACACTCCCACAAGGTTTTAGACTGTGTCACCTCAAACCACCAATGCCATCATATACAATGGTGATCACTCGAGACATGTGGCTTTCGAAAGCAAATACTGAAAATACTCAATCTTGAAGAAGAGTAATTAAGTTGAAAACTTATAAAGTGGATATTTGAATGTGAAGAATTCGAATTTGAAGTCATATTAAGTGTATCTGTACAAATCAAATATTCTTGAAACGCTAAAAAAAATCTGTATTATAACTATTTGTATGGATAATTTGGGTATACGAATACTTTCGTTCAGGCAGTGTATATACATCTTACTAAGTACCATAATGACCAATTTTAAAAAGCAATTGCTAATGAATTCGAAAATCAAAATTCTGTAATATTTATACATCACCCAAATGATTAATTAGATAATTTTGTCTTATTCAACTCCACTATGTAATAAGTTTGCACGAAAATTCATTTGGAGCAAGACTAGAATCTTTGCAACAATAACACAGACTAGCCAAGAAAAGAGAATTATTAGTTTATTAGTAGTATTCAAACAATATCCTCATTCACAAATTGATAATAATAAAACATAAGTAGGATAAATTTAGAGGGTTCTTAATCAGCGATAAGGAAAAATTTATAACTAGAAATAAATGCTTTAATAAAATGTTCCACTTGATGTTTTTAACCACATAATATTGAATTAAACAAGCTAGCTCTTTTCTTATGACTTATTATACTAGTCATATGAATTATTAGATCTTTTACTCTTCGAAACAAAAGAAAATGAAAAGATCAATCATAATTCTTGATTCAATGCAATATTTCTATCTACCATGGAAATAATAGAATGATCCAGAAAATTGACTTGAATATCGTCATTAAAAAATACAGAGTAGTAAGATTCTTCACGTAATAAACCAAAATAATTTAGAACCATGTAGTTGACAACCTCCTTATTAATTATTCCGCCAAGTTTCTTTTGGGCCTCAACTAAGCAATGGTTATCAACATAGAATATATCACTTTTTACTCCTTGGTTAAATTTTATAAATTCTATTAAAATATCATTATTATTCAATTGTTGGGGTGTGATTTCTAATTCGTCACTAGAACAAAAATTGTGATAAATATTTTGATTGGAAATTTGTTTATCTGTTAATTTATTGTCTATAACAACAGATTTCGTATTCGATCTAGAATCTATACGAGGTTTATTATTAACAATTTCAGCATGTTCTTGGAATTTTTCTTGATAATCAAATATATCATTTTCACATGCATTTGGATATGTGTAGAGTCCTATATTATCAGCACTAGATCGACTATCTAATTTAGAATCATTAGAGCAGATATCAGTAAATGAACCAAACTCAGACCATGAATTTCCCTCATTGTCGCTCCCTAGGGGCCATGTTGAACTACTCAGATCAACATCAGGTTTCTCACAATCGTCTTTTTGTTCGAGCATATTGTCACTTAAATTCAAATGGGTCGCATTTGGTTCTAAGGTAGTTAAACGATTATAAATAATGTGGGTTTCAATAATATCACTAGATTCACGAGAAGCAACGATATTTTCGGGGGTTAGATAACTTTGCCAATTTTCAAAATTCTTTTTAGATTCAACACCTTCATCATTATGATCATCATCATCATCGTCATCGTCATCATCATCGTCATCATCATCATCATCATCATCATCATCATCATCATCATCATCCCCATCAACATCATCATCATTGGATTCTTTTCCATTCAATTCTAGATAGTTAATATTTGCATCAAAGCGCCCAGTAGTAGTTTCACTAGTGTGGATAATCCACTCTTCGCTATCATTTGATTTGTTTGAATCTATCTCATTAAAATCATTGCTGTCATTGAAATGATCTATAAATTCCTCACACATTTGCATATAAGCATTGACAACATCTCTATCTTCCTCTGAATTGACATTGAAATCAATAGAATCGAGTACAGTATACGGATTGTCAAAAAGCTCCTCAAAATAGACATCATCATCTATGTAAACATACTCCTCAAAGTTATTAGCTAGAGAATGGAGTTGATATTCTGCGTATCCCTGTAAAAGAGATGAGTCCAACTGTGTATCTTCAATAGCTGGTGAAAAGTTAGGGATAGGGGTACCACCACCCATTTTTGAATTATTCCTAAAGTTTATATCATTTAATTCATCAGAACAAAGCTTTTCCCAACATTTGATAAGTTCAGGGTTTAAAGAGCTAGTAAAAATAGTACCGAAATGAACATTTGATTTGATTAGCTCAAGAATCCTGTTTGTTATCATTGTTAGATGTCCCATATACCCCATTCGTCGAGACTTATTATCACAACACTCCCTATTCTTTGACCAGCATTCGATTAGCTTTTCAATCATTTTACCATCTTCCAAAAACAATTTGAATGTTCCAGAATGTAATGAGTTAGGAGTTCCTGAATCTGGGGTCGAATCAGAATAAATAAATTTGTCTTTAGATATCATAGGATCTCCACTAGTCTTACAAGGATACAAAAAAGCAATAATAATATTATATACATGTGTATGAAGAAAATTGTTCCATGGATGATCCATAAAAAGTTCAAATAATTTTTCCATTAAACCTGCCGAGAGGAATTTATGATGTGAGTCTAATGGAGATATTTGCATAATAGCTGTAAGTAACTTAATAACCATCAGTCGTCTATATCCTAATATACGAATACCATTTGCATTCAATCTTGGAAGTTCAGAAAGTAAAATTTCGAAACGATCAATGTATCGAGGTATAATTTCAAGGATATTTTTTCCACCCTGTGAAAGCTTTACATTTAACTCTCTTGTTGTAAATAGATTTTCTAAACTAGATGCACCGGCTCCATAGCGAACCGGTAAACTCATATCATGACTAATTAACTGATCACTAGTTCTCGAGGGTTCCAATAAACAATGTAAAACAGAAACACCACATTGCATACAGATATTAATTGATGGGCCATCACTTTCATCGAGAATATTATCTAATAATTGAATAATGGAATCTTCGCTCTCTAATGAGCACATCAAATCCGAATTTTCATGGGAATCGATTGCAGTATCTTTCTCAAGACGAAGAATCTCGATTAATAATTGAGAAACATTGTAGCAAACATCTCGAGAACTTTTTGGATTTAAAAGACTAATTAGTTTTTGAATAATTTCCCGTTCATTTAGCCATTTAATAAAATCAGCATTATGATGTTGGCCCGTAGTAAACAATTGCATTAAAAGGTCCATACAACTTGAAGTACCAATATGTGTAAAAAGATCATCTAAAAACGAAGGACATGACATAATGAGAGGCAAGAAGTCATCAGGCAAATTGCGGCATAAAAATATAAGGAGTTTGCAGCTAAAACTAGCGAAAAGCGGGTTAAGAGGCGGTTGTTTATCTAAGAATCTGGTAATTTTATCAAAATATTGTTTGATCAATTTATCCGAAATATTAGTCATATCGGAGGTTAAAAGTTCACAAGCGATATTGGGATATTTAAAACATATTTTTTCATCTACATTAATGGAGGGCTCATCAGTAATTAAATCAACAAGCTTAGACAGTATGTCAGGATCAGATATAAAATCAGAAAGTTTGGGATTTTGACTTTTTCCTTCTTGAATAATGTCTTCATCATCTAATACCATATTAAGTGTAACATCTTCTTTAGACAAGATACTGTCAATGGAAGAAGTAGGGCGGAATGGCAGACGCCAAAACATTAAAAAGAGCAACTATAGGATCGCAATAAAAATGTATTTACGTAAAAATAATTAATATAATATTGACATAAAAAATAAATGGTGCAAATAATAAAAGGTTATATAAATTTCATAAAAAACTTGCTTTTATAAACGGTGTGGAAATTTTTTAAGAGTTAGATCCAAAATTCGCCCAATGCTCTTATAAAGTAATAATTTCGTTAAGGATAGATCAATAAGCATTTGTAGTAATAAAGCAGATAAAAATCTATTCATTAAATTTGATACAGAAAATTTAGAAAACAAAATGGCTATATTCGATACTATAAATATACTGCCTGGCCAAAAGTATTGGAACACAATATTGCTTTGCATCTCAAGTAATGATAAAGCGGGTCTATCAATGGAGGCTAATCAATTAAAGCCACCAGTGTTAATGAAATCTAACATCAATTTCGAAATATACATAATCGAATGAATCAATCTACTATAAGCTTCTTATACATAATCCTTTCCAAATCGTCATTACCAGCACCTGTATAATCTTGTACCACGTACCACTTGTTATGACAATTATATATTATGAAACAAGTGGATCAAGGTGGCACAGGGGATATAAATTACACTTTAAACGATGACTATAAAACTTTTAAACTGAGTAACTCGAGTGTGTAGATTTCGAATTTGATGTCAGATCTTCAGTAGCTGTCGTGATCTTAACATTGCCAGATTGCCAGACTTTTTAATGCTGAATTCATGCTCAGCACTAGATTTCCAGCAATTTGATATATATATTGACCATATTTGGAAACATTTTTTGTTTCACCGTGCCTAGCAACGGCCAGGAATTTTTTAACATTCCTGACCGTTGCTAGGAAAAGGCAACCAAAAATGTTCCCAAATATGGTCAATATATATATCAAATTGCTGGAAATTTAGTGCTGAGCACGAATTCGGTATTAAAATAACGACCTAGCATACTCAAATAAAGTTATAGATATGGGATTTTGGCGGATACTATCGGACATGGTCATTTTTGGGTCCCCAGTGATAACAGACAACTTTTTCACACTTTTTAAGATGTCATGATGTGAAAATATATGATATGCCATAGTTTGAAGTTAAGTACTGCTATAAGTTGTTGATTTAGGATGTTTGGATGCTATTTATTATCAGAATACAGTAAAAACTAATAGAAATCAAGCCTTTCCGAAGAAAATTGCTTTGTAGCCTGTTTTTAGCACTTAAAAAAAACAATTTTACAAAGGAGGAATCTCTAGTTACAAAGGTCGTAGAGTAAAAAACTCGACGGTTTTAGAAAGATCTCGTCACGTAGAACAAAGTGATAGAGACAGATTTTCGATATTCTACTTTAGTAAAAAGTTAAAATATTTTTCCTTACGAAAATCTGCATCTAAATATTGTAGTAACGAAATTTAAAAGAAAAAATTATTTGGTTTAAAATTGAAAATTCTATTCCTATTATTTTATTTATTCAACCATTTCGTGCAAGAATAACTGAGTAAAAGAGACATAAGCCATTGAAGTTTCCTTGAATGTCCTCTATAAATTAAGTGATTTGAGAAAAAAAAAAATTTTCCTTGCTTCTTGAGCCTCCGAAAAGTGCATTTTTGCAGATAACTCATCGAGAATAGTTTCCACAAAAAATTTCAGGAGAAAATAATGAAAACTTTT
Organism: Aphrocallistes beatrix; assembly: GCA_963281255.1. Taxonomy (NCBI): domain Eukaryota; kingdom Metazoa; phylum Porifera; class Hexactinellida; order Sceptrulophora; family Aphrocallistidae; genus Aphrocallistes; species Aphrocallistes beatrix. The sequence goes on from OY725488.1 coordinate 3,306,949, forward strand.
AAAGTTAGTTCTGGAAGGAAAACCACCTTTAATGAATTGGCCTCCATGGATAGACCCATTTAGTATTATTTATGATGCAAAATAATATGGTGTCCCATAGCCTACTCTAATAATGCCTCACAGTAGACTGAAAATCATGGACTAGGGATGAAGTAATAGCCGAATGGATTAATACATGATTAGACTGAATCGTTAACCATGCAGAATAGGCATTAAGAATGTATTACCAGCATATATAAACATGATATCAAAGTACATATATCCGTTGGAAAAATTTCGATTAGTCATCATATCATTGCGCAACAGGTCATTCTAAGGACAATTTTAGCGATTTTCTAAGCTGTTTTAACCCTATTTCTAAATGGTATTAAGGTGTGATTTTTGTATAGAACCAAGATTAGTACGAGTTGATTTGAAAAATTTTGAATTTTTCAATGGAATGTTGCTACATTCCTGCGTTGCTATGGTAAAGCATTTTGGTCAGTTTGGGCCATTTCGTGCAAACTGTAGTAGCTAGATCTTCAAATTCGATCGTGTTTGATAGGCAATGGCCTACTTCCTATTAGGTGTTAATACAACTTGAACTTCTAAATTCAATGAGTTTTGAGTTATGGGTTGTTTTAAGAATGTGACCAAAACACTAAATTGTCTCATAACTCTATAGTCTGTGAATTTAGAAGTTTAAATTGTATTATTAACTAAAAGGAAGTAGCCTATTGCCTATCAAATAAAATCAAATTTGAAGACCTAGTTCTTACAGTTTGCAGGATATGGCCCAAGCTGACCAAAATGCATTACCATAGCAACGCAAGAATGTAGCAACATTCCATTGAAAAATTCCAAATTTTTCAAAGTAACTCGTACTAATCTTGGTTCTACACAAAAATCACACCTTAATATCATTTAGAAATAGGGTTAAAACAGCTTAGAAAATTGCCAAAATAGTGCTTAAAATGACCCGTTGCGCAATGATATGATGACAAATCGAAATTTTGACAACGGATATATGTTATTTGATGCCATGTTTATATATGCTGGTAATACATTCTTAATGCCTATCCTACATGGTTGACGACTTTAGGCTAATCGTGTATTAATCCATTCGGCTATTACCGCATCCTTGGTTATTTTACTGTGAGGCATTATTAGAGTAGGCTATGGGTGACCCAATATTTTTGGCCAGGCAGTGTATATCCTTACTATTAAAACTCGATTAATGTGTGTGTATATATATATATATATACAGTCGACTCTCGTTAACAAGTACACCAAGGGACCGTGGAGATTTGTACTCCTTATCCGGAGTACGTATTAACCGAAGTACGTACATAGCCACATTTGTCCAAAATATTTAATAATACATAGTGATAACTACGTGAGAGTATGAAATTGTACTTGTCAAATAGAGAGCTCATTATCCATGTTGTATTAACAAGATTCGACTGTATTTTCATTGAGAAATATCTGTCTAGTATCTATCTACGTACATACTACGTACCATATTTAAAGTGCTCGTAGGCACACACCTGTTCGTATTATCCGTGTTCGTAATAACCGATGTATTTAGTATTGAAAACGCACTGAAGGGGACCCACAAATCGTACTTATTAGCCGATATTTCGTCTTATCCGTGTTCGTGTTAACCGGAGTTCGTTTGTATATATTTTGCCATAGATTAGGTTGGGGAATCAAAACTTGTACTTCTTATCCGATTGTACTACTTATCCGTGTTCGTATTAACGAGAGTCGACTGTATATATATCTGTAACGAATTGATTGAAGAAACTGCCGGTCATAGAAAGCTAATTTTTGGCATGTGGGAGTCTTTTGGCTATGGCTCCAGTAAGTTCTGAGCTCAGAGCAAAATGTCGACTCATCATGAAATTATGACGTCATTGTCACATTTTTAAAAGTTAAGCAACACAGTTATTCGGGCATAACTCAGCCATTATGGGAGATATAAGGCTGAAATTTTAATAGAATATGTATACTAACATACCTCACATATGATGCAACTATCATCAAAAAATGATGACTCATCACTTTGTTATGACGTCATCATTACGCATCAAAAACTTTTAAATTGACAAATTTGGTGATTTTTCGGGTGATATCGATTTTAAAACTAAGATGGACATATTTAGAGATGATATCTCCCTTATAAGTAACCAGCATCACCTCCAGGCGACCGAAGGGAGCCTCCGGCGGACACGAAGTGTCCGCCAGCCGCGCAGCGCAAGCAAGCGAAGCGCGCTTGTCCTTACTATTAAAACTCGATTAATGTGTGTATATATATATATCTCTGTAACGAATTGATTGAAGAAACTGCTAGGCGCAGAAAGCTGATTTTTGGCATGTGGGAGTCTTTTGGCTATGGCTCGAGTAAGTTCTGAGCTCAGACCAAAATGTCGACTCATCATGGAATTATGACGTCATTGTCACATTTTTAAAAGTTAAGCAACACAGTTATTCGTGCATAACTCAGCCATTATAGGAGATAGAAGGCTGAAATTTTAATAGAATCTGTAAACTAACACGCCTCACATATGATGCAACTATCATCAAAAAATGATGACTCATCACTTTGTTATGACGTCATCATTACTCATCAAAATTTTTAAAAATTGACAAATTTGGTGATTTTTCGAGTGATATCGATTTTATAACTAAGATGGACATATTTAGAGATGATATCTCCCTTATAATTAACCAGTCTCACCTCCAGGCGACCGAAGGGAGCCTCCGGCGGACACAAAGTGTCCGCCAGCCGCGCAGCGCAAGCAAGCGAAGCGCGCTTGTAGTATATACAGTGTGATCCAAAAGTTCTGCAACTATAAATTCTACTCCATTGATTTGACTAAGATAATTTAGTTTAAGGATACCGCCCTCGAAAAAACATATGATTTGGCTTACAGCATACGATGAAAGTAGAACTATAAGAAATGTTAAGCGTGGGGAGGTATCTCCATCAAGAAATACTGGCACATTCCAAAGCGTTTTTGATTCTCATTTCGAGTTTTTGAGATACAGTGTCTCAAAGTCTGTTTTTTTCGTTTTCCGCTAGCACATCTTAATGGCAGAAATTTGGGCACTCAAGGAATTGTTTAGGACATACCAAGGAATCAAATGCTTCCAAAATCGAATCATAGATAGTCTATCATATTTGCAACTTCATAGGACCAGAAGAAAGTTAAAATGACAAAAATTGTAAATTTTATCGGTGTCCAAAAAAAAGGGCCTAAAAAGGGCGAAAAATGTCTGTTTTTTGGGGGAAATCAGGAATAAAATCACCAAGTTAGAATATCTCATAAAAATGGTGGTCCTACAGTATGTCCCATAATTATTGGCAGTGATTTCAAATTGCTACTACATTTAACAGGGGCTTCCTTGATGATCCATATGCTAATATATGAGTAAAGTGAAACAAAAGGAATAATTTTATCTAAAATTTGTTGAAAATAATAAATACTTAATTTTTCTACCCTTATTTTTCAGACATAGGTCAATTCTCTTGTCCATTGAGAGGCAAAAAGGTTGGATGAATTCTAGTTCGAACGATTGCCAAATCTCTAAAATCCCATTCCTTAACTGCTCAACTGTTTTACGCGCACATATCATCAGTTTACTCTTAAGGACTGCCCAGAGATTCTCAATTGGAGCAAGATCAGAGCTGTTAGGGGGCCAATCGATCCTGAGGGGGACAAATTCGGTCCTCCATGCCTTTGCCGCCTTTGCTGTGTGGATAGGGCTATTATCGTCTTGCAGGGTCCATTCACTACCATAGAGCGCCTTAGCCTGTTCTATTGGGTAGCCGTTGAGAGTAGAAATATACCGTTGTTGATTAAAGTTCTCGGTAAAAATGCACAAAGGGGTAGTCCCCATACAGAAATCCCACCCCAAACATGAACTTTGGATGGGTGTCGGTATGAAGGTAATTGTACCCGCTGATCCTTCTTTGTCCACACTTTAACCTTTCATGAGTCAAGCCAGATTGAACATTCGTCTGTAAAGAATGTTTTGGACCAGTCAAATCCTTTCATTTCTTTACACCATTTGATACGCTTTTGGATCTGGAGATCGGTTAGGGCTGGAACTCGAATCGCCGGGGATTTGACGAAATTAAGTCGCACAGATATCCTAGGAACTGACTTCATGATATTTGATATCCTCCTCTTGTCGTTTGGTGGAATTTTCCTCGGGGCACCAGCACCCTGTCTGTGATCGAGACCTTTATTCATTTTTATTAGCGCAAGAACCCGAAAAACCGTCCTCTCTGGGACATGAATCCTGGAAGAAATATCCTTGCAATTGGTAATTCTAGCATTGTAGAGAGTATGAACTTCTAATCGGCGTTTTTTTGTGTTTGTAAACAGGCCATAGATCAAATAACAATGGGTTGATTGGAAAATAAAGGTGTAAAATATGTGTCTAAAAATAGGAAAATATTAAAAGTTATGCAGTGCTGATACAGAATATTTCTAATCACAATAGTTAAAAGGGGTATAAAATATGCTTCTTTTCCATACTCAGTTTAAGAATACGAATTAAACATTTGATGTGTCAAAAAGTGGTTGAGTAGCAATTAAAATTTATAAATTCGACGTACTGCCAATAATTATGGGACAAACTTTACGTTCATCGCCTAATGATATGGAACAACTCTTGAAATTTTCAAACTTCTATCTCAAACCAAATTTGAGAAATAATTCTGTAAAGACGGTCAATTTTGAAATTTTAAAATCCTGAGATATAGAGATTTTAAGTTTAGGTGTTAAGAAGAATGTAAAATGAGTTAATAATGAACAAAAGCATTCACAGACATTTATTCGCATTCATGATGCTGATTTAGGTATATTAGAACCAAATATTTACAAAAAATAGCAAAAGTACCGTGAAAATCCACACATTTCCTATTTTGAGATAATTGTAAACAATAATTCATATTCCTGGCGCTGCGAAGTATAATCTATCAGTTTAGAATGAATAAAAAGCTTCCAAAAAGTATATTAGGAAGTTAGAGCGAAAGTCTACGACTTTTAGTTTCGAAGTTATGATTTTCGAAAAATGTTACGTCATCACATGACAAAAATCTACAACTTAACATTCCATAGGGTGTAGTACAATTATTATCAAAGAATCATATATGTACACTCATAAAAAGTATATTAGGAAGTGAGAACTAAGAATTTGGACTTATGTTTACAGAGATAGAGAGATATCCCTTTTTGAACCCTAAATGGGGGTTTTTGACTGAATCTGCGAGGTCCAAGGCCAGAATTTTAAAAATAATTATTAAAAGTTCTCCAATTTTTCTGTACACATTATTAACGACAATTGTATTCATTATTTAGGATAATAGCTAAATTTGGACACATATTTAGTGATTAGATTCGCCATTTTCTAATAGATTCAAAGTTCTCCATAGAATTTGTATTACAATTAAATCAATGCTAAGTCGAGAATTATTTATTTTTTGACAAAGGAATGTTCGAGGAACCTATATATTTTCGCATATATCCTTTTATTTAAGGATATCATATATTATATATCTACAATAGTTTTTAAGATATGACATCGGCCTCTTTCGGGAACTTAGAGGGATATTATGCCCGAACTTTACCTATAATAAGCGATATCTCAATAACAAATGGTCGGATCCGAACAAAATTTTTTTTTGAAACGATCAGAATTTTATTTCTGACGCAGTGATCGCTAAATATCTGAGATCAAACTTGTGATTTCCCGAGCATTATATAAATGAACTCCCTTATAGAGCTATTTTGTTTGGATTTTATTTGCCCATTCTTTTAAATCTTTGTGTTATATACTCTCCAAAGGTGCCAAAACAATGTTAAGGTCCTTATCATTAAAAAAATATCAATTAAGTTAAAAACTAATTGGTAAATGAGTTAAAAACCTCCAATAATTTTTCAATTTTTATTAATGCTAAACTTTAGGGGGTTATCTCACAAAAAAAAAAAATACCGTCCAAATAGTGCTATCAGATGGTAGACCTATCATAAATACAATGAAATTTTTTTTTTATACCAGGCAAGGTTTTTCGAGGACGGTATCCTTAACTTTAAATCGGTTTGCATCTATGGAATATACTACCCTTCTAGTTTAGAAATGAACACTATTCATTGCGCAAAATATTTTTTATATAAATTTTTGAAATATTATATACCCGGGACTCCAATAATCTGATCTCAAAAATGTCAAGTTCGAAAAAAACTTCTTTCTCTTGTTTAAGGTTGGCCTTTCCTATGGGCATTTTGTTTTTTATCAAAAATTTGCCAAAAGTCCTTTTTAACCATTTTAGGATAACTAAAGGTGTTCTAAACAATAATTTTGATTTTTAGAATTTCAATGTTAATATTTCGCCACTTAGAGCCACTTGTACCACCTGGTGTCGCCTAAAGAAGGACACATTTTGTCTCATATCCATAACTTCTTTGAACCATGTCAGATCATCATTTTAATGCTAAATTCGTGCTCAGCACTAAATTTCCAGCAATTTGATATATATATTGGACATATTTGGAGAAATTCTTTGGCTGCGGGTTCCTAACAACGGCCAGGAATGTGAAAAAATTTCTGGCCGTTGCTATGCACGGACATCCAAAAACTTCTCCAAATATGGTCAATATATACATCAGATTGCGGGAAATTTAGTGCTGAGCACGAATTTAGTATTAAAATGATGATCTGACATGGTTCGAAGAAGTTATTGATCTCGAATTCCGGTGGACACTATCGAATGTGGTCATTTTTGGGTGGCCACTCAGCAGTGACCATTTTTCCCACTTTTGATGGAGAAACATTTGATATACCATATTTTGAAGTTAAGTACTGCTATAAGTTGTCGAATATGGATATTTGCATGTTATTTAATATTACAAAACAGTTAAAACTAATGGGAATTGAGGTACATATATTAATATTTTCTAAATCCTATTTTATGAGACTTTTTTTTCAGCAATTATAAAGTTGATAACTTTTTGTAAATTCAACATAGGGACAAAAACTCAACGGTTTCTGATAGATCTCGAAGAGTAGAACATAATGAACAGACAGAATTTTGATATTAGGAATAAAAAGAGAATTATTAAAAAAATAGTGTCAGAATTAATAAAAATAAAATTCCTGTTCATTAGTTAGATCATCGATTTATGAATGAATTTGAAAAGTTTCTAAAAGATTGTAGGAATATTGTTTCTCATTTTTTCCCTGTAAATTGCAAAATTTTTTTAAAAAAATTTTTATTGTTTGAATTATTTCAATTATTAAGGTTGGTGTTACCTTCCAGAACTAACTTTTAAAGTTTTCATTATTTTCTTCTGAAATTTTTTGTGGAAACTATTCTCGTTGAGTTATCTGCAAAAATACACTTTTCGGGAGCCCAAGAAGTAAGAGAAAAATTATTTTTTTCCCAAATGACCTAATTTATAGAGGACATTCAAGGAAACTTCAATGCCTTATGCCTCTTTTACTCAATTATTCTTACACAAAATGGTTGAATAAAGAAAATAATAGGAATAGAATTTTCAATTTTAACCTAAATAATTTTTTCTTTCAAATTTCGTTTATACAAAATTTAGAGGCAGATTTTCGAAAGGAAAAATATTTTAACTTTTTTCTAAAGTAGAATATCGAAAATCTATCTCTATCATTTTGTTCTACGTGACGAGATCTTTCCAAAACAATCGAGTTTTTACTCTATGACTTTTGTAACTAGAGATTCCTCCGTTGTAAAATTGATTTTTTTGAGTGTTAAAAACATGCTACAAAGCAATTTTCTTCGGAAAGGCTTGATTTCCATTTGTTTTTACGGAATTCTGATAATATATAACATCAAAACATCCTCAATCAACAACTTATTGTAGTACTTAACTTCAAAATATGGCATATCAAATATTTTCACATCATGACACCTTCAAAAGTGTGAAAAAGTTGACAGTTATCACTGGGGGCCCAAAAATGACCATGTCCGATAGTTTCCGCCGAAATCCCATACCCATAACTTTATTTGACTATGCCAGGTCGTTATTTTAATACTGAGTTCGTACTCAGCACTAAATTTCCAGCAATTTGATATATATATTGACCATATTTGGAAATATTTTTGGTTGCCTTTTCCTAGCAACGGTCAGGAATGTTAAAAAATTCCTGGCCGTTGCTAGGCACGGTCAAACAAAAATGTTTCCAAATATGGTCAATATATATATCAAATTGCTGGAAATCCAGTGCTGAGCATGAATTCAGCATTAAAAAGATGATCTGGCACTGTTTAAAGAAGTTAGAGCTGTGGGACATTTCGCATTTAAAATGTGTCGTTTTTAGAGCGACACCAGGTGATACAAGTGGCTCAAAGTGGCGAAATATTGGGGCTGGAGTTATAAAAATCGGGATTATTGTTTAGAACCCCTAAAGGATCTAAAAATGATAAAAAAGCAATTCGGGCACATTTTTAATAAAAAACAAGTTTCGCATGGGAAACACCTAGCTTAATGCAGTTTTGCAGATAACTCTGCGATTTAAATCTGCACTGAAAAAATTAAATGAATCGGTTGAAAAAGTCAAAAGTTAGCTATTATAGGAAAGGCCAACCTTAAGTAAATCTATTTTATTTAGCAAGTCTTGAAAGTTAGAAACTAAGAGTTTAACAACACTATTTCTCTGATCAACTCTGCTCATCATAAGTGCGTTCTGTAGCATCTCTTCTTCCTTTGGACTCTCTGCTTTGTCTGTCATGTAACTTGGACAGTTGGGAAATATGGTTGGAACCGCTGTCTCCAATAATGCAATTTTCTCTCGGGGCTTCACTTTCCATTCCACTCTATCAAAATAGTTGATGTTTTTTACAATGTCCTCTTCCCAGAAATGGTTGATGCACACCTAGACGATTAAGGTTGGCATTTCGTATAATAGCTAACTTTTGACTTTTTCAACTGATTCATTCAATTTTTCAGTGCATATTTGAATCACAAAGTTATCTGCAAAACTGCATTAATAATTGAGATAATTTGACAGAAAAATTTTTTTATAAAAAAATTGGTCATTTTACAAGGATGAAATCGGACACAAGATGCTTACAACCCATTAGGAAATTTTCAAATTATTTTCAATTTCTTTCATAAATGCGAGAACTATCAAATGAAGAGTTTTTTGAAATTTTGAAAATTGGAAAAAATTCACACCAAACTACCCAAGGAATTTTTTTTAGTAATTTTGACACTATTTAGTAATTTTGACACTATCATTCTGTTCATTTTGTTCTACTCTTCGAGATCTTTATACACCAATATGCATACTACCATCCGATCTAAAACTTGTTCTTGACAATATTGTCACCATGGTCAAGTTTATCAAGTCCTGTGCTCTGAATACACGTGTGTTCCGTCTATCGTGCCAAGAAATAGATAGTGTCCATGATACTTTGCTGTTCTATACTGAAGTTCGTTGGCTGTCATATGCTCTCTCGAGTATATTAACTGAAAACCCAATTGCTTGAATTCTTTGAACGCGATGGGAAAGAGAAGTCAAAATTATTTTTCAGCAAAATCACAGATAAAGAATGGCTGAAAAACTCGCCTACTTAAATGATATATTCACGCACATCAACTTGCTCAACAAGTCCCTCCAAGGACGGTTTACTACCATGATTGATTTTGTGGACAAGATTCGGGCATTTATTATGAAGTTAGAACTTTGGGAAGCTATAGTAAGCGTGGGAAAGTTTTTTTGAAAGCTTCTCAATAGTTCTTGGAGATGGGATACTACAGATCAGAGTATATGTGATCTAGTAAAGACTCATTTCTCCGCGTTGCGTTTTGAATTTCAAAATTGCTTCCCAGATCTGAGCGATCTGGACATGAAAAAGAGAAATCCATTTAGCTTCGATATAAGTTCCATACCAGACTGAGTCCAAGAGGAATTTATTGAATTAATCATTGATTCTAATGCCCGAGATAAATTTGAAACACTCGCACTCACCAAGTTTTTGACGAAATGAGCGTAAACTATCCCCACGTGGCTGAAATAGTAGTAAACTCTTTGAAGTTTCCAGCACTTACCTTTGTGAGCAAGGGTTTTCATCGCTATTACTAATTAAAAACAAATTTCGAGCGTGGTTATCAATTGTTTATTCTGCACAACTGGGTTAAATGGATTGTAAACATAATATTTATAATGTAAGCCATTTAAGGGGTATTGATTAATAGATAGATTGATAGATAGATTGATAGATAGATAGATAGATAGATAGATAGATAGATAGATAGATAGATAGATACTTAGATGAATAGTTGACTCCGCTTAATAGGGGGTTTAATCGGGTCAACCGCTTAATCAGGTCACTTTTGGCAAGACCGGAATAGCTCTCACACATCGAAGCTAATACAAAATATTTTCGGTTAATAGGTCTCTCCGCTTAATCGGGGCAAAATGTCCTCTGACCGATGTGACCCTATTAAGCGGAGTCGACTGTATATATATATATATATATATATATATATATATATATATATATATATATATATATGTGGCGTAGCCAACTATTTTATTCGGTGGGCCATCTAGTATCTAATTATATATGGGTATTATGAAGCTCTATAAAATGTGATGGAGATTAATCAAGGTATTTTACAGCCATCCAGAGATACGCTCCTAGTAGTAAGTATTAAACTCATAAAGCCTAAATCTATAAATAACATTAATTGGGTAATTTTCTAAATTTTTCCGAGCCAAAACACTTTCGGGTTTAAAACCATACATAAAAAGCAAGGTTTCGCAACTCGCGCTCCTAGATAATCTCTTCAGATCATTACACATGGTAAAATATTAGTGTTTTAAATAAACAGTGTATAGAAACTAAGTGTTTTAAGCAACAAAATTTATAGAAGGAATAAGCCGGTAAAAGAAGAGTTATTCTATTGGAAACATGTATTCATTCCATATTATCAATGAATTGAACAAATGGTTTTCACGCTTCAGAAACTTTTTACAAAGTCACGATATAAAAAAGTACTTTTATGAATTGCCAAATGTGGTAGGGCTTATGCACTAATTGTAAGTTCTTCTGAAATTGAAGTATAATTATAAATTTGGGAACAAATTGGATTGAAAAGAAAAGAAAGGGAGAACCAATTCTTGAAATATTATCAAACCATCTTCACTCGGAAATAAATACCTAATTCTGTAAGCGCCTTTGGGGCCAACAGCGCAAAATGCTAGCATAGTGCTACGAACAGAGACGGTATTGATCAGAAATGATGTAGAATTTTGATCAGAAAATAGAAGTAGAACTTTGCTCAGAAAAGTAGAACTTTGGTCAGAAAATCAAATTTTGTCATTATTACATTTTAGGTAGAATTTTGATTAGAAAAGTAGCATTTTCATCAGAAATTGTAGAACTTTAAATAGAAAACATTTGTAAACTTTGATCAGAATTGTAGAACTTTGATCTGAAAAGTATAACTCTGATCAGAAATGCCAAACTCTGATCAGAAAATTTTGAACTCTGATCAGAAAATGTAGAATATTGATCAGAAATTGTATAGAAATTTGATCAGAAAATGTAGAAACTATTTTTACTTAGTTTAACGTTCCCGTATACTACTATTATTTGTATATAAATATTTTTTTTCAAATTTTCAAGTTTGTTTTCTTTTTGCAGGAAGGTTAGAAAAGGAGTCCTTAAGGATTTACAAGGGATTTGGGGATAAATCTTCATTATATTTATACTAATAATGAATGAAAAGATCATTCAGATACAGAAGCGGGAAATATAATCTAAGTCATTTATCCATGGTCCAATGACGAATGATGATAAAGTAAAATACTTTCCAAACCCAATTGTTCTTATCCATGGTCCAAAATGCTTCACATGTGAGAGATCAATATTATTTCTAACCAATTGATTGTAGATTATTTGGCTTTGAGACGGCGATGATATATGTAGATAACTTATTTATACATCTGATATCCGCATTTTGGATGAATCGGAGCTCCCTGTACTGTTTAGAGGTAAACTGTACTCCAAGCCTGGTCTAGTAACGAACATTGATACCGTAATTGAAATTTATGTTCCTTTCATTTGGAATTACAGTGGGACTGAGAAAATGTGACTGCAGCACGTCCCCCTCTGTCTGCAGGACGCACTCCAGCCAAACCGGCCAGATACACAACCAGCCACTTGGGGTATTCACAGCCCCCGGTTCTATAACCCCACACCTTCAACTCCACAAGGGGATTTCTTCCAACAAAATTATTCGCCTCCCCATGGAGCTTCTCACACCCTCCCAATGGTCAAGTGATTAATTACTTTTGATAGAAGTTTTTTTGCCTAATAACAAATGGAGAAACCAGTCCACCGCCTGGAGCAAGTCTCGGAGGAAAGGGGGCGAGGGGGTCGGGGTTGGGGGTATGAGACAGGGAGTGACACTCTGGTACTCAGCTCTGATCAGCCGAACCCATTCTGAATCATCTGTGAATATGACGAAGTTGACGAAGGCAGGAGAGACGGGAACTGAGTCGTTAGGAGAAAGTTGAGCTGTGCGTTGTGCGGTGCAGCTTCTCTTGGTCGGAGAGACGATCTGATGTTGCAATGAACGAGGTAGCTAGAGTTACGAGCTTACTGCTACTGCCATTCAGAAGCCAGTCAGGATGCAGGTAAAAGGTGTTGTAGTTAGATGGTAGGGGATGCAGAATTAGGTTCATAGATCGCTGTGGATCTCTCTTACCAATGAAAAAACATGTAAATATATAATATAAGGCCAGAACAAATGTAAAATATTTCAAATATTTTCTCAGCCTCATCACTAATTTTAATTAGTATACTTCTCTTGGATCAAGACAGGGTTATCCGAACACTTTGGTTCCTTGGAAAGTAACTATTTATTAAAACTATTAGAAACGAGTGTTCGGTTGATAGAAATTTATTTGCTTGCTATTCCGTATTAAATATTTATTTTTTATCTAGAAACAGATTCTTGAATTTGGGGAGGGAGGCGGCGGTGGAGATGGCAGCGGAGGCGGCAGAGGCAGCAGATGCGGTAGAGGTAGCGGTAGAGGTGGCAGATTCGGCAGAGGCAGCAGATGCGGCAGAGGCAGCAGATGCGGCAGAGGCAGCGGCGGAGGTGGCAGAGGGGGCAGAGGCGGAGGCAGAGGAAGCGGCGGAGGTGTCAGCGGCGGCAGATGCGGCAGAGGCACAGGCAGCGGTGGAGGTGGAAGAGGTGGAAGAGGCGGCAGAAGGGAGGAGGAGGGGAAGAATGTGAGTTTTTAATTTTCTAAATTAAGCAATAAATTTTATATTTACTGCAACTCCTAGCATAGTAGATGTCATGATCACTATGGAATTTCGTACTTCACTCGTTATTGGAAATTATATTGAACTAATTTGGACCCATTTGGGCCATATACACTAAGCGGACAAAAGTATTTCAACACTTGATTCTTTCCCATACAAATAATACTAAAATGTGTCTATTCATGAAGACGGTTACTTCTAAACGGTATGGGATATTGCTAATTGGATTCCAGATTCGAATAATACGCATTCAAATTAGTCAGAGATTAATTTTTCTAATTAATATATTGTACAGAAACCTCTGGTAATAAGATCGCATTGAAAGTAAACGCACATACGCACATGCGATTTGAGGCTGCAAAGTATATACCAGATCGAGTTTTACCAGGAATCGGCACTACATTTATACAAGGATCCATTATGGCTTTATTGGGGAGTCTTGTTTCACTACCATGTGCTCCTGATTCCATGTTTTTTCCAAATTTCAGAGTTGAGGTTGAGTTGAGGTTGAAAAATAGAAAATTGACAATTGATCCAGAATGAAAATTCTCCCATTTGAACTTGGTTTACGCCATTTCAATGCTTATTTTTACCATATGTGCGTAACTTAAAATTATATATTTTCTGTATATACACACAAATAGATATGTAGATAGTATATATGTAGATATAATCTTTCTCTGTCACCAGGATTCAACAATTAGCTAATTTGCTGTATCAATTTGCTATGATCCAGACAACTAAATGAAAGTGATCACTTTATGTCTTGGACACCTGTGACTTGCCTACTTCACCTACTAGCAAGAACGTAAGTTTAATTTATTAATAAAACTATTGCTATGTGTACTGAAAAAAATCCAAAATTCCAATGTTAGGACAAATTTCAATCTTAAAGATATTCATTTCCACAAATACATTCTGATGCTACTTTCTAAAAAGATTGAATTCTGTACAGGAAAATCACAAAAATCACAATCTTCCCCCCTGCGGCCTCCTGCTGCTGTGGCGCACTTGTATTGTTTTTAGAATTCTCATTTCTAGTGCAGCTCCTATTATAGGAGATTCTTTATTGTATGGACGGTGTCGAACGCACGTCTGCGTGATCTTGTAAAACTATTATCATAAAATTTAATCATATTTTCACACCTTTTTATGTAGACGTGTATTTTCCGCTAGAAAAGAAATCTCAACGGCTAATAAGCCTGTATGTAACTTAGTAAAAGTAGATTTCGATATTCGCACTTGTAAAATGTTGATATCAAAATTCAATTGTGTAATAGCATACATATATCAATATGTACATTCAGAGTCGCTTATTATGAACAAATCCTCTGGGTCCCAATTTGACCGGTTCTATAGAATTTCTATTATTTCGATTTCGCTTACTATGTATGACTCTCTCTCTATTGTGAACATATTTTGGACCCCCATGGGGTTCATAATGATATGCGACCCTGACTGTATTTTTCCAATTTCGATACTATTATTGACTGTTTTTGTGGTGCTTTTCTATTGGTATGTCGACCTATATTTTTAATATTAGTGACGCAGTTTCAAATTCCCTGGGATAGATTGATGCATAGAAGATATTTATTATAGTATAAATGAGCAAACAAGTATATCATACTATTCTAATGGTGGCATGCTACTACAGAAACGATAGTTATAAAGCTTCTACACAGGACTCGAATTCCAAGTCACATTTCCTACAGATATAAGGATCATCTCCCACGTCCTTTAGACTGGTATTGATGCATCCACAGTGAAACCATCTCAGGCAGAACTCACAACCTAACCAGTCATCATTCGCCCTCTTTCCCCCGGTTGGGCAGTCGTGTTGTTCACATTCCTCGCAAACTGTTTCAGAGTCATCAGGGTTAACACTCGTGGAAGATAATTCTTTCATGGCAACAGATGAGAGCTCAGTACCAAAACCTCCAGATTTATAGGTCGTAGTATCCTTTTCATGTCTACGCCTGGAGGATTCTGCTGCAATGAATTGGGATTTGAGAACTCTCCGACGCCTCTTTTGAGTAGCCATAACGGCTTTAAGTTTACAGCTGGTGCCGTGTTATCCGATTCTTCGGATGTCTGCGAATAGAGGGCTACTTGAGAGAGAGTAGATCCGAGCTCAGTAGGCGTGGATGTAGCTGATGTTAAATCAGTTGGGATTGTTGGGACTTTGAATATGAAATCACCTTCATTATCAGACCCACTTGACTCCATGCAAGATTCAAAATCAGCCGGAATGCAAACCCTCGGGAGATCTGCGCTGCGAAATGTAGAAATAGTTTCTTGTTCTGAAGAAAACATTTTTTGAATTAGTTATGACATTAATTATTTCCATACTTATATTGATTTGGTGTAACTCGTTAAAATTAGCTACATTTGTAGTGCCCATCATTGTTCCACCTCACATGCTAATAATAGAACTATGAAGTTTCTTGTAATGTGGTGACAGAATTCTAAATATAGCTAGCCATGCACAGTACATATGCACATGTTGATATTTTTAGAATTTTGCCAATTATGGATGGTGTTTGCATTTCTCAATTTCTTACTACCCTAAATTCCAATTACACTTGGTTGTAACGTGCTTATATATCTACTGTTATGTGTGCATTGCTATTGTGACATATTGTTGTCTGGGATGGAAAATGGAACCTTGAATGGGGCACCTCCCAATAACGCGCACCCTTATGTGGTCTGTAAAGAACCTTTTTGTTCGCATAAAACAGTGGTTCCCAACCCCTTTTACCTCGTGCACCTCCTGACACCTAAAAATTATTTTGTGCACCCCAGGACCTATGTCAGGATCTAGGAGTAATGTGCATATAACTTCAAAAATAATTCTGTTAAAAATGCTCAAAGTTCAGTTCTAATCCTTGTCCCGTGCACCCCTAGGGGGTTCATGCACCCCAGTTTGGGAACCGCTGGCATAAAATATGTTGAAAGTACTGTTAATCCAAACACCATCAAGGATATTTATATATCTATTTTTGTTGATTATATTTGTAAACGCCTAAATTTTAAACTCGTTGATGTATAGCCATTTGTAGTCTAGTGACTTTTGGTAATTATTTTGGGAAAGGGTGCACGGTTGGACAAGTTTAGCATGCTTTTTGTGGTGATAATGTAGACCAAAAGGGATGAATTTGAAATAGGTGTGACATTTATTCTGAGAAAGTCTCTCGACCCTGTGCCTGTGGATCAAAACAAATCATTGCAATCTTACTATTTGGACGAAATTCCCTATTCACAAATCATTGTCAAATTTAGACCGAGCGGAGTCGCAAGAGGGATCACTCGATAGGGTTCAAACAAGTTTTAAGAATGGAATGTTGTCACATTCCTATGCTGCTATGATGTTGCTAGAGGGCTAACTTTGCCGAATAAGACGACGAGAGACCTCAAATTTCAAGTTACTTGGTTCTAGACTCGGATATTAGCATAGTTTGGCAGTGATATCACTATTTATAGTAGAGTAAATAACAAAACAATCGGAACAATACCTTGAATTCAAAGTCATTTGTCGATTTGTGCTGCAAATATCTGATGGGTCTACTCTAGGTGTCTGAATAAACTGGCCCCCGCTTATTAATTAATGTTTTTTTTCTATCCCCCCTCCCCCGTTTATTAAATCTCGTAAATTGACTTTGAAGGTTTTACCCAAAAATAGTTTTTATCGCATGTAGCATTTCATCAATTATCTTCTATCTGAAATCAATAGAATATTTTATTTCTTATTCTAGATAATATGTTGAGTATTACTGTGTGATCATCAACTAATTTCAAATCAACCCTCCCGTATAACCACTAGAGTATACTTACAAGCTCCTCTCAAAAATGTTCTAGATTTAAAATGCGAATTCCATGGAAAATCAAGGGAAATTAGTGATGTCTTTTATATTCAGGTCTGTGCATGCCACTTGCGCCAGGCCGGACTCCAGCACTCATTTTAGTACTGTGCTACAATATTACATAGGATCATAGATCCTATATAATAATGTATGAAGCAGACAAATGGTACTATGTACGTTTAGTGATATTATGACTTATTTATCAGCAAGTACTTTATTATAATAATACATAGTTATACTAAGTACTAATAGTTGTAAAGTAATAGCAATGAATCACATGATTTTTACATACATACAAAATCTACTCCAAGTAAGTGAGTATCTCTAATTGTGGGTAGTCGAGCATTTTATCTGCTGGCAAATACTGTTGCTTGAATTTTTCTTCCCTTTGCTCGAATGTTAGCTTCGGTGGATTCCACCGGAAAGCTTTACCATATTGTTTAACATGCTCTTTGTATGCATGAAACTGGTTACATCAAAATTTTTGCATGAATTGTTCATCAGTGTAGGACGCGAAGATGTCTAGCCAATAATCAGAATGATGGCGTCTACGACGGATATGGGTAGTCAATGTATTTCGTTCTGTTCAAAATGTAAGCTGGAGCTGTTTACTCTCGCCTCCACTCCAGATGTGTTCGATGACGTCTCTGCACAAGTGAATATTCTTTTGGCCGGCTCTCTTCTCAATTATTATGTTCTGATTGCACTCCCCAATTCGTAACTTTCCTGGCACGAACTGGATATCATCAGTAGGGAGGAAGTTACATGCACGTTGATATGTACTCATTTTTCCCAACATTTTATTAGACATTTTCAGATTTATTTTGTAGAATGACTTTTATGATTTGAGCACATTTATCGTATTTATCTCTTTTTAAAAGCTATCCATTTGCAGTTGCAATTGTACGTTTGTGTGACTGTGTATGAGTCTTGCTAAATTTAGACATGTTCTATGTTCTATTTTTAGACTAAACTAGCGTTTGTTATTAATTTCAATGCGCATAATGCCTAAAACGTAGCAACCGGTTTGACGTTTAGAACTTGAGGGCTTGCATTTTAACTTATACGTAAACACAAGCGCGCTTCGCTTGCTTGCGGACACTGTGTTCGCCAGACGCGCCATTTGGGCGCCTGGGCTCACACTGGTTAATTATATAGTAGATAATCACTCTAAACATGTCTGTCTTACTCTTATAATCTATATCACTGGAAAAATCACCAAATTGTCAATTTTATTTGAAATCTGAGTCCCTAATTTATGGAACTTGACGGAAACTTTCCGGAATTCTACTTGTAATTGCCTAATTTACGAAATACTCCATTCCAGATTATCTCAGTCAGGGCTGTATCAACCCAGTTGGCAAAAACAAGTCATTTTTCATGGAAATTCCTTGACCACAATTCATTCAACTCTTTCAAAAAATGAGTTGTATACAGCCCACTCATTTTCGGAATGATGCATTTGTACTAAATGAACTGGTTTCAACAATTCATTTTCATATGACGGCTATAATCAACTCATTGATATGATTTTGCCAACTCAAAATGGGTTGATACAGCCCTGACCTCAGTAACCAAACTTGGTGGAACCGATCAGGAAATTACGGATGATTAATTACATTTCTACTATTAAGTTTCAATTTATACATACATACGGACGAGATACTTCCTCCATGCTATAAGATCATCTCCCTACTGGTGCTGCACTCAAATTGTATTACGTATATTCACACTTTTCTTCAAATGTCCAATTTTAGATATAATACGATAGTACTTGAGTAATATTTGCGATTATGATTTAGATTTTGGCAAATTTTAAAGTGATGTAAAATTTCTAATATTACATTTTTGAATTAATTTTCATAGTCACTAACTTGTTTTAACATCCGTTTAACTTACGATATTGGAATGCTTCTCAGTAATATTCATAAACTAACTATTGCGTTCCTATATACATACACTTCACTTTTCTGAGAATTGCTGATGATATTTCCCATATTATCTCATCACCTGGAAGGAAGGGCTAGACCACACATGTCGATGCAATTGTAGGCTCAAGCAATGAATATAAATAACAATATCTGCCCTATTATTTATCTGTCGTAACTTGCAAATCGCAACTCATACTGGGAACACGCAACTCATGGGGTCTTCGCTCATCTGGGGAGGCAGGCCTAACTTGCGCACTGATTTGGTGGATGGTGGTAGTATATGCTTCTGGGCATGTTGATTTACACCTACTATTGTTTTATTCTCAGCCTTCAATGACCTAAATTGGCTGAGTGTGCAAAACTGAAATTTCTAACTATATAGACGTGGCAATGACGTCTCAATCTCGTGGTCTTTCAACATTTTCGTCTTTGGTGTCTGAACTCAATGGAACCATACTTTAAACTATGGATAACAATATTCGCATTAGAAGTTTGTATTCACTTTTACTGATTTTAATTGTACCATGGATCAGAATGTAAGAGTCCGAAAAATTTGTGGTAAATGCTTACATGTTTATTTTTCACAATTCTGACTTTTTCGTGCAGAATAATTAGTTGAAAAGTTTGAAATTTTCAGATATAATAACATGTTGGATTGATTATTGAACCACAATATATATATATATATTTCAATCAATTCCAAAATTGATCATAATAAATTTAGATTGTTAATATAAATTTAATATTGTTTTGAACCATGGATAAATGACTTAGTGTTGTATGCGGTCTTCACTTATAGTTAAAATGACAATCCTCACAAACTTTTATAATTTCGTTCTCAGAATTTGTTCATTCTATAAACTTTATGTCATCATAATATAAGCTCTAAGCATAATACTTTAAATATTACCTCACAGATTTTCAAATTGATTACTCTCTTCAAAGTTTTAGATGTATACGTCAAAAAAAAGTCAAAAAATATACTAAACTTTGAATAAATTCAGTAAATCAGGTGGCAATGTAAAATTTGCACTTTTTAACGAAAAACATTCGGTCGAAATTAAGGATATATATCAATTAAGAGATATCCGATGTCAAATGAAGTTTCTTAAGATACCAAATAGTTGAATTCGAGGAAAGTTGAAGTATTATTACCTATAGCAACGGAGATTTTGAATTTTAAAAAATACATCGGGTTCAAATAGTGGTATCACTGATGTTAGACGCTCATTTTAACTATATTGATATACCCGAGTAGACATATATCACAGTTTATGATAATAATTGAGCACAAACCATTTTTCCATTCATACGTAATACAATGGATGTATACGGAAGCGTTAATATTACTAATGAAATTTAAGACCTACAATATGATTAAGAAATAACACAATGTTTAACTAATAGTTGGGAGTGATTGAAATAAAGGGATTTTGGGTCTAACTTGAAACAACGAAATTAACTATTGATATTTCTGGAAGTCGAGAACTTTTCGCTAGATGTATTTTTGGAGTTCTCATACCATCATAATAATATAGAATACTGTTCGGCTTGAGAGTAAAATGATTTCCTGACAGCAATGTATATCCAATCAGGTCAAAATTAAGAATACGTCCATGATGTAATAAAGTAATGCGTTTGTCTCTTCCTTTTTCGTCAATGTCGAGATTTTCCATCTCTAAGATCAATAAAGGTGATAGATTGCATTTTGGGGGTTTAATTTTGCTCAAAATGGTAGTTTGAGAGTTAAATATATATTTATTGAAAGTTGTGCTATTTTCTAACTTTGGAAATTCCTGGGGACAACTTGAACGTTTCACTTCAATCTGCACTCATATCTCGTGTTGCATAGTCCAATATTTATTAAAAACTTAACCATTATGTATTCAGATCCAAAGAAATCTATAACACCATGTTTTTCTATTATACCCTTCTTTCTTGCGTGCCAAAAACGAAGCGTATCAAAATTTTTCATCTGTAGATATTTCAACATGTCGCGTAAATCACTTTCCATTGCTAGTATATGTTGAGATACTATACAATTTCTTAATTCATGAATGTGTGGGATAATTAATATGTTAAATTGTTAACTAATTGAACATCTTTGTAATTACCTCCCCATTCCACACAAAGATCTTCAAGTCCCGAAAATAAATGTTTGGGAGGGTTTGTACAATTGATTAAATCATGTTGCTGGTTTGTGATTACTATTATCATTTGTCGTGATGTTTCGTGTTAAGATATCATCTTGACTAGATGTAATCGTTTGACTATTCGCATTCAGTTTCGCTTCCCTACTGTTGACATTGTCTTTGTGACCTTGTTGTAAAATTGGTAGTGTGTCAACTATTGGATAAGTGGTCGTTTCGGAATTGATTTCGACATATTTTGGAAGGCGGGAAGGTTTGTTTCTGGGATCTGTCAAATACAGTCTCTCCATTATTGATGCATTTATCAGCTACTTTTAGATTACAACTTGAATTACATTCGTATCTATGCAATTTACATGAACAGTGTCTGGTAGCACAATTTCCTCGACATTGACATGACGTTTTACTACCTTATGAAACCAATTTAGCCACAGTGTACATCCTAATTTCTAGCTTTGGAATCATAGAAACACTAAGATAAGATGAACCTCTTAGCTCAAATTCTCCTCTCCGATACTTCCGATTCAAACTCCTTGACTAGTTCCAATAGCATAAAAGCTCCCTGATACACTAGTTATTACTCCTAGAATATGATTCTGACCCAACTTGCCTCTATCTTCATTTGGTATAGGTACTCTAGCATTATCCCCAATTGTGATTTCAGGGGAACTCTTTGTTGTCGAATTCTTTGCCATTCTCGCACTGTAAATATTAGGTGCACCCAGTGTATAGAAAATTTTAATTAGGTTGTATGAAACTTCAATGCGCGTATTTTCTCTTTAAGGGGTATAGAACAATCCATTTTGTAAAATGATCTTGATAGTTAAGAATCCATTTATAATCACCATCAGGAGTAATCCTCATGTCGATAAGGTCTACTTGACCTCGAGATCCAAAGTTGAATATTGGTCCCACTCTTTCCTTGTGCGACCCTACCTTGAATGGTCAGGTTGGGTGTAGTGCTACATCAACTACACAACAGCGACATGCTATACCATTTCGATCCATTTTATTACAGTAGCTCATAGGAATTTTTGTGCAGACGGATTCAGTATTTGAAAGCTGGCTAGCTGGATTTCCTGTAAGTGGCGCCTTTCTTGACGTTATGTCATGTGTGGCTGCTTTAAGCGCCCCGATTCTATTTTGAGCTACTTTAAATGGCGAAATTACCACCATCTGTATAATTATCAGTATATACTATTATTAATTAAAGTAGTATCAACACATGTATAATAATTTTGTATAATTTTGATTTATTTTGAAGATAATATAGTATATACTCGATTAGTATCAAGTGCAATATTGTATTTCCGATGTAAATATTGTCCCAGATGTGTCGTATTTTATCTGGTGCCGCGTCCAGTGAAGAGTAACCAAAAGAAGTACGCCACCTCATATATTCCAGGGTCGCACCGAATAGTTTTACAGTAAATGCCTGATTAGCGGTATTATTCTTGGGAAGGCTTTCGAGTATATACCTTAATTTATATTTGCATTGAGATCAAATACTAATAATTATTTACTTTCCTCTCTTCCTTCTTGGTGGCTACCTCCTCCCCCACAATCCTCCAATAGATGTAACTCGGTTTCATAAAGATACGTAGTATATAGCTCATACATGCCAATCAAGGTTAAAAGTCTCAACTCTCACGATCCAGTCGTTTCTACACGATTTCGAGTAAAATGTCACCAACTCAGTGTCTAACAACTGAATCGTGAGATTATTTTAGTGGAGCGACGGCTCTAGCACCTCAACCCTGATGAAGCACAAGCGAGCCGCACATATTTTCCTGAAGCCTGTGCCTCACCAGCAGCCGTATTCACTAAGATCTTAAGCACTAAGATCGATCTTAAGACCAAACTTAGAGCTATTCACTAAGAATTAAGATCGAACTTAAGATCGATCTTAGTTAAGATCGAACTTAGAAATAACGTTAGTGTTAATATGATTAGAATATAGCATTATACTAATCAAATACAAAACTATAGTATAATATTAGTAATGGTAAGTAGTCATTAATTATTGATCTAGTAAAAATAAACTATATTTCTTCTTTTTGAGCAAAATTGGAGAAATTAATGTCAAAATATTTGGAGCCCAGAATATTGATTAACCCACTCCTGTAACACATTGCTTCATCTATGTAGTTGTATCGCCTGGAATGCCTGGTGAGTCTCTTACAATATCTGTAAATCTTGTTTTGACTTGATTGAATTCTATTATGAAATTCAATGTTTCATGCATGTAATCGATAATTATTCTACACTAGTCAATATCGAAGGAAGAGCTATCAAAGAGCATAAATTGTATCTCATGCATTCATAATATTATATTAAACAAAACAGATAAACAACAAGTGTCTTTGTATATTGTAATATTAAAACTTCTCTAAAACAAAATATAAACACTGGATATGAGCAGTACAATAAATTGAATATATCGACGCTAAAATTTCTGCGTCATTTGGTGTTACGAAAATAATGGCACATTAGTGGTTATGGTAAGTCGGCGTCCTCCCGTGTATATAAATTGCTGCTGAGTACTTGCATTAACGATACCAAACCAAATGGGAAAATCCCACAAAGCATATTGGACCAGAGAAGAAGAGTGCAGTCTTATTATTGAAATTGAAGCAACTGGTGAGATTTTGAGAGGCTCAGGAAATTCTGCTGACAAAAACAGGAAGACAGAAAGACTGGAAGGGGTACAAACACTGCTGGACATGTAAAAGACGAGTACATGCAATTATATTAGCAGATAGAAGTATTTCTGACTCAGATCGGATAACAGAGATGTTTCAAAACACCCTTGCTTTTAGCGGAATTACAGATGCTGTTGAACTTTTTCAAGCACCAGCTGAGAACAGCGAAACTCCAATAGCATCAACAGTATAAACTGCAGGTCCCGTTGAATTTGAAAGTATTCCAATTTTAGTGTCTCCAGAAGTTGAAATCCCGACATAATATACTCGTAAGACATCAAAGAAAAGTTGGAAGAGAAGGCGAACTGTTGATGAGCAAGATGATTCGGTCGAATTCAGGAAGTTTTGTTTCAACAGATGACTGTATTCTCAGTACAGCTACAGTTAATAGAGGAGCAGAGGGACTATTATAGATTGAAACGTCAGACTGTTGGAAAATCCTTGTAAATAGGAAAATCTTAGGATCAAAGTGATTATTATCAGTGATGTGAATCAATATATAAAGCCTATATCCATAATTATGCATGTTAGAATGAGTGTAAGATTATATACTCAAAGAATGTATGTTTGTTTATTCATACCAACCCAAGAATAATTTGACACGAAATATAGCATGTGATACATGTTGCGATGTTACACACAATAAGAGAAATGTTTTAAAAATATTTAAATTTTATTTGAAGTCTAATATCAATCAAGGTAGATTCAATGTCGATAGAAGTAATTTGAATAACATTTATGAATAATTAGTGGAAATCGAATCAATTCCAATACTTAAGACATCTCCCTAGATTGCTTAAAGTTCGGTCTTAAGTTCAGGCTTAAGATCGAACTTAAATCTTAGTGATTACGACTTAAGATCGAACTTCAGACTTAAGCACTAAGATCGATCTTAAGTTCTTAGTGAATACGGCCTCTCGGCCTCAAGTTCTTAGTGAATACGACCTCACCCTTGCCCCACAACTATTTGTGTTTCACGATAGAATCGTGAGTTTTATTATTGTCTCATCCCCCCTTTTCATTACGTAGAAATGAACTGAACTAGCCCATTTAGTCATTTCTTTAGAAATAGAGCATTATTTATTATAATTAGTAGAAATATTTTGAGAACTACCTATTTAGAATAATTTTTTTTACTTCAAAGTAAGTGGCCCCCAGGGCACTTTACTTCGGGGGCAAGTTACTTTGTGACAGCATCCCGCCAAAAACGGGGCAATCACTTATCTTTTGAGAAAATATAAAATGTTTGAATTTTTCAATTCAGGATGAGAAACGATGACGTAGCGGAGTGATGACCCATCATATTTGATGGATGATGGAATCATCTGGTGCAACAAATTAATATACGCGTGCAATTAAATTCTCAGCAATCTATCACTAAAAATGTCAAAGTTATGCACGAAAAACTGAAATTTCTAATTATATAAAAGGTGACAATGATGTCACCATTCCGTGATGAATCAACTTTTTCGTCTTTTTCGTCTAATAGAACTCAATGGAACCATACTCTAAACCATGGGAAATAATATACGCATTGGAAGGCAGTTTACTTTTTCCCGTTTATAATTTAACCATGCTTCAGGATGTAAAAGTCTGAGAAATTTTGGATAAAAACAGACATGTATAATTTTCACAATTACGCTTTTTTGTATTGAGTAATTGCATGAAAAATTCGAAATTTTCAGAGATTATTTCAAGATGGATTAACCATTGATTATCCAATAAATGACATTTTAAATCTATTACAAAAGTGATTATATCAAGCGGGCTTCCCATGAATGCGCTGCACGGCTGGCGGATAATTTGTGTCCGTCAGAGTAGCCGTGCGGACGCCTAGACTCACATTGATTAATTATAAGGTAGATAACATCTCTAAATACTTACTGTTATAATCGATATCACTCAAAAATCACAAAACTTTTCACTTTTTCATTTTTTGAAGCACAATGATGACGAGATAAAAATGTTGAGTCATCATTTTTTATGATAGTTTTATCATATGTGAAAAATATTAATATCTAAAGTCTTTTAAAATTTCAGCCTTCTATCACCTAAAATGGCTCAGTTATAGTCTCATTACTTTGTTATGACGACATCATTACGCATCAAAAATTGAAAAATTTTGTGATTTTTCGAGTGATTTCGATTATAACAGTAAGACAAACGTATTTAGAGATCTGTTCTAACTTATAATTCATCAATGTGTTACTAGGTGCCTAAAGGACGCCTCTGACGGAGACAAAGTGCCCGCATGCCGCGCCGTGCAAGCAAACGAATTTTGTTTTGTTTTGTTATTTTGGTATTGTGTTGTTTTGTTGGTTTGGTTTGGGATGGACGATGCATGAACATATTGTTTAATTTACACCAGGCACTACCCCCTGGGGGTTCTACTCGTACCCAGGTTCAGAACCGCTGCTCTAGAAGATTAAACACTATTGTCGTCTGATTACGTAATTCAGTTTCGTGTATGATTATGATTATTATGATTATTTTTATTTTGATGATGCAGCGCAAGAATACTATATGCGAATAATATATTTTGAGAGTTTAGTATCTAATTTCTTTCTCATTTAATAGTTTAGTGTCTAATTTCTTTCTCATTTAATTTTAGATATTGCTCAATAAAGGTTCAACATACTCTAGTTATAGTAGTAACTATTTTAAATGCAGATGCAATTAAGTTTAATTGTGCATATTGTAGTAGTACATAGATAACCAATTCTATGAAAAAAGTCCTAGTTTAAACAAGTAAATTGTGGTTTAGCCATGCAATGACGTCTGCATAACAATCAATATATATTGTGAATGGAAATTCAGTGTAGAATTTCACAACTGGAATAGTTTTGCTTGAAATTAGAGACAATATCAAGTATTATGCTAATTATTTTTCAAAGCTACTTAATTTAATATATTTTGGTCCTGTAAAATATGGGTGATTAATAATAGTTTTACCAAGTGGAGAATTAGAGAAGCTGGACAATTAGAGATGACTTCTTGTACATACATACATACATACATACATACATACATACATACATACATACATACATACATACATACATACATACATACATACATACATACATACATACATACATACATACATACATACATACATACATACATACATACATACATACATACATACATACATACATACATACATACATACATACATACATACATACATACATACATACATACATACATACATACATACATACATACATACATACATACATACATACATACATACATACATACATACATACATACATACATACATACATACATACATACATACATACATACATACATACATACATACATACATACATACATACATACATACATACATACAACCTAGGGAGGTGTCTTAAGTATTGTAATTGATTCGATTTTCACTAATTACTCCATAATTGTTGTTCAAACTTACTTCTATCGGACATTGAATCTACCTTGATTGATATGAGATTTTCCTATCTACAATGATTTTTCTAACAGTCTCTGACCGTTTCAATCTATAATAGCTCCTCTGCTCTTCTATCAACTGTAGCTGTGCTGAAAATACAGCCATCTGTTGAAACAAAACTTACTGCTGTAATGAAAGTAAGTCTGCAGCCTTCAAGAATTCGCCCGAATCTTCTTGCCCATCAGAGGTCGACTTTGGACTTTGCGTATATTCTACAGCTCTGCCATAGCTATGTACTGAGTTGAGTTTGCCTGCAATGTCTCTCCAGATTTGCTTTCTCCTTTTGTTTTTGTCAGCAGAATTTCCTGAGTCTCTCAAAATCTCACCTGCTGATTCAATTTCATTAATAAGAGTGCACTCTTCTTCTTCTTCGGTCCAATTTGATTTGTGGGATTTGTCCATTTGTATCGGTATTGTTAATGCAAGTACTCAGCAGCAATTTGTGTACACGGGAGGACGCCGACTTACCATAACCACTAATGTACCATTATTTTCGTAACACCAAATGACGCAGAAATTTTAACGTCGATATATTCAATTTATTGTACTGCTCATATCCAGTGTTTATATTTTGTTTTAGAGAGGTTTTCATGTTACAATATACAAAGATACTTGTTGTTTATATGTTTTGTTTAATATAATACTATGAATGCATGAGTTACAATTTATGCTCTTTGATAGCTCTTCCTTTGATATTGACCAGTGTAGAATAATTATAGATGACATACATAAAACATTGAATTTTTATAATAGAATTCAATCAAGTCAAAACAAATATTTCATCACAGATATTGTAAGAGACTCGCCAGGCATTCCAAGCCGTACAACTACATAGATAGAAGCTATGTCTTACAGGAGTGGGTTAATCAATATTCTTTGTTCCTAATATTTTGACATTAATTGTCTCAATTTTGCTCAAAAAGATGAAATATAGTTTATTTTTACTAGAGCAATAATAAATGACTACTTACCATTACTAATATTACACTTCAGTTTTGTATATGATTAGTATAATGCTACATTCTAATGATATTAATCTTAACGTTATTCTAAGTTCGATCTTAAGACTTAAGATCGATCTTAGTGAATACGGCTGCTGTTGTAATTTGTATCAGAAAGTGGTCCTGACGTTTTGAAAACTCAAAACCATACACAAAGTAGTAGAGAAATTGGGGATGTATTTATATTCGTAAATAATATGATAATTAGCTTTATATTGAATTTTTATTGATAATTTAAGAAACAGTCGGCTCTATTATGTTCTTTTCCCCTCCTCTCTCTCTTCTATATCTATCAAACAATTCATCTTAAATATGATTTTTAAAAGTTATTTAACGAAAATTATTACATCCCTAAAGTATCAAATTTTGTTGTTTTTAATCAATCAAACCCAGCCTGTGAATGGTTTTGAGTTTTCCAAATGTCAAGTTCACTTTCTAATACGAGTACAAATACTAATAGAAAAAAACTAGATAAATGCGCGAAATTTATAACTTGTTGAAATTTTACACATTCACTGTACATCTAAACATTTTTTTATTTGGGGACATATACTCTATTTATTTTACATCCAGTGGTTCCGGAATGATTGCCTCGTCTAGGAAATGGCCCTTTCAATTTTTCCGAACCAATTAGCGATACTACCTGTCAATTCAAATTGACTTGTATTCTTCACCAATAGACTGTCTCGGGTTAGTTCAGACTCGCAGGGGTTTTTAACCTTTTGCACCATACGACCCCTCTTATAGATTTGGAAATACTCGCGACCCCCCATAATAACAATGTGAATTTTTTATTAGAGCTTATACTTAATATGACATACATACTTGTACATAATTATGAATGAAAATTTTAATTTATAAGCTTAATGTAAAGGTTGAAACTATTTTTTTTCAACAAGTTGAGAAATTCTTGGCTCAGTTTTAGAAAGACAGCATCTTAAATCATGTTCAACCTCCAATCTATTTCGATTCCTCGTTTTAATTGTTAATAGACTGGAGAAACCTGTTTCACATAAGTAGGTAGAAGGAAATGGTAGTAGTGCCTTAATTGCGATTTGTGATACCAATGGATAGGTGCGTAACATGGAACACCAAAACTGTGGAACACTCATCGTTGAAAATATGGCCTTTGCTCCTGAGTCATTAATTAAATTTATAAATTCTTCTTGGGCATCATCTTGATCATCTGGAATGCAATCTTTTTGCACAAAAGGGTTTCGAACTAAATTAAAGTCTGATTGTCTAATTTCTGGGAAATATCGCGTAAATTCATCCTTCATAACTTTGAGGTGTAAATAATTGCATCTCTCAAGTCATCAGGTAATTGATAATCATGGATTTCAATTAAATTTGTGACCCTAGAAAACATGCCCATTCTCCCATCCTCGATTTTCCTTATCCACAGGTCAAGCATACTTTGGAAAGCAGTTAGCTTCTCCACAAAATCCATAATATAACTTTCTTTTCCTTGTAATGAAAGGTTGAGGATATTTAGCTTTTTCGAAGATATCAGCGAGATAAGAGAGGGTCAGAAGCCAGGAATTATTATTAAATAGTGCTACTTAATCTTCTTTATTTTGCAACTTGAAAAACTCTTTAACTTCTACATGTAAATCTAGAAGACGCTTAAGTACATTTCCCTTTGACAGCCAACGAACCTCTGTGTGGTACAAAGCGTTTTGTGTGTTGCATCCAAATCAAGACATAGATTTTGGAAAAGCCGAGTATTCAGAGCACTTGATTTAATATAATTTACAATTTTGATGCAAACTTGAAAAACACATTTTAATACATCTGGCAATGTTTTTGATGCCAATGCTTCTCTATGTATCATACAGTGATTCCCTATAACATACGGTGGAGATTCTTTTATGTGTTTCATGAATCCAGAACGACAACCAAGCATTGCTGGAGCACCATCTGTGCAAATAGATAATAGTTTTTCGTATTTAAGGCCTTCACGTTCGATAAAGGAACTTACTTTATTGTACTTAGGGCATTCAAAAAGTTCTCATCTCATATTTGTATCTCAAATGATAGTGAAAATAGGATATTTCCGATTTGTCCATTGTATTCCTTAGGGGATCAGCTTCCAATTTATATATTGGTTTATTTTAAAAGGACAATTATTGTGGTTCCTACATTAGATTTTTTGTGCATCGGTTTAGGGTAGTGTCGAAAAGTTGGAATCTCCCCATTGAAAATGGCTTAAAACTAAATTTGGAGAATAAAAGTTGTGAAAATCGTAGAATAAGGTCATTAAAAGGTTAAATAATTAAGAACCAATGTGAAAAAGTAAACGGGAGGTGTTCAATAGTATTGCTCGTGTTGAAAAAATATCATGCTACTTTTAGTGGATTTTTTGTCAATTTTCGCCACTCAAAAAGTGGGACAAAAATGGTAGTAAACCACTTCAAAACATAGTATTCCCTCAGCCTCAAACTATAATACTTCAGAAAATTCAATCTATATGTTAGTTGATGCGTAGAATTCGATGGAGGGATCAGTTTTAATCTAAATTTGCTCAGAACTGAAATATATCAAAGGGAACCCGAAAAATCACGTTCAAAGGGACTACCTTAAACCGATGTACAAAAATATAATGTAGGAACCACAACAATTGTCCTTGTAAAATAAACCAATATACAAATTGGAAGCTGATCCCCTAAGGAATACAATAGACAAATAGAAAATATCCTATTTTCACTATCATTTGAGATACAGATTTGGGATGAGAACTTTTTGAATGCCCTAAGTAAATATCGATTCCACGTGCTTGTAAGTCAAGTTGTTCACAAAATAAAAATTCATCTTTAAAATCCAATTTATTGATGTACCGAACAAAAACAAGGAGTTGAGCACATGAAGCAACATATATGGATTCATCCAATTGTAGGCAAAACCATCCTGAGGGGGATTCTTTCCCCCCAATCTCTCCTTCAACCTGATTCTTAATATCCTCAGAAAGATCCAATATTCGACGCTGCACAGTGTTATCGGACAAAGATATAGTATTAAGTTTTCTCCAGCATCAGTTCCAATCATAAGGCGTACAACGGCTTTTGTACATGGAAGTATTAATTCTTCTCCGATTGTATGGGGTTTCTTTGCTTTTGCAATCTGTAATGATACAATATAAGAGGCTTCTAGCTGTTTTGAGCTAGAATGAAAATCACCAGTAGCATCGAGCTTAGTCCTTTTTACAGTGTCTACCTTTCGTTGAATGAAAGAAATATCTTTATCCTTACAATCGGAATGTTCCTTTTCAAAATGTCTTTTTAGCTGGAATGGTTTCATAGATTCAGCCGACAACACTTTGAAACAAATTACACATTGTGGCTTTTCGATGCCTCCACTGATGATACTGGTAAATCCAAATTTTAAATAGTCTTCGGAGTAAGTTCGCTTTTTAGTGTTGCTTTTTCCAGCCATCTTAAGTGGTTTTTGAAAAATGGATTTCTTAAAAATTGAATTGCGAAGATAAAAATGTGAGATACAGACGGAAATATATAAACTAAATATACTTAACTGGAGTATTTATAGACTTAACTTGTGAAATATTCATATGTAATGATTATAGAAATGATTTGTTTCCTATTGTTTAAATTTAATCTAGACACCTCAATTTTCAATGGTATGATGCCAGTATTGTCATGAAATATAATAACAATGTCATATACGTAATTAAAATCATCGTAAATGCACCGCGCAATATACGGAAAAGTATTTTTAAATCAGCTAAAATGGATAATTTAAACAATTTCTGACTTATTAATCAGTAAATTCTAATAAAGTTATGTAAATTAACTCAACTTTTCGCGACCCCTCTAGAAAGCCTTCGCGACCCCCAGGTTGAAAACCCCTGGTTCAGAGTGACATCAACTTTGCATGATAATCTCTAGGTAAATTAAATCTATAAAATCATTATTTAGATCACATCCAAGGTTAAAATACGCCAGACTTTAGGTTTTAAAATTGCAAAAATCCCATTTTAGGCTAAAAGGACTACAATTTTCTCTCTCACTGCCCAAAATCCTTCAAAGCACTTTAGCGATTTTCAACATTTGAAAGAGGAGACAAATCTACTGGCCCCCGAAAGATCCACTATTGTGAAATCACGCTGAGTTATGATGGTTAGAAGGATTTAGAACGGACATTTTTGCAAAAAGACATTTCGAACTTTTAATTTTAACCATAGCCTCAATATACATCCTCACAGTAGACTGAAAATTATGGACCTGGGATGAAGAGTTGCCGATTGAAATAAGACATGATTAGCCGAAAATCCTAAACCATGCAAAAAATACCTTATTACCTGTATACAAACATGTCAGAGTGCATATACAGGTATCTGTTAATAAAATTTGATTTGTCACCATATCATTACGCAAGAGTTCATTTAAGGACGATTTTCGAATTTTCTAAGCTGTTTTAAGCCTACTTCTTAATGTTATTAAGTCATGGTTTTTATATAACCAAGATTACTACTAGTCGATTTGAAAAATTTAAATTTTCCAATGATGTTTCTAATTCCTGCGTTTCTATTGTAAATCATTTTGGACAGTTTCAAATCACCTGTTTCCCAATGATATGATTAATCGAAAATTTGACAACGAATTTATATACTTTGATGCGATGTTAAAATATACATTATGGTCGGCTCTAAATAGTTAATGATTTTAAACTGATTGTGTATTAATCTATTCGGTTATTTCACTGCAGGGGTTTCCAACCAGTGGGTCACGAGAAATTTACTTTATTATCCAAACATCTATACAATAACTACTTAGAATTAGTGTCTGGTGTTCTCATTATATTTGATTATACTAGTTAGAATTACTAATAGACCTTCCAATTACTTTGTATTTGCAAGCTATTTTGTGGCATACGACAGTATTATTAATCGAAAAAATCAAGACATATCAACGTGTGATATTGTAAAAAGTATAACATTGTATGCAAGCTTTAATATACAGTAGAAAGTCAGTTATCTGAACGTGATGGAACCAAAGGGGATTCGGGTAAGTGAAATGTTCGGATACTTGTTCTAAAAACTAGACTTCAGATAAATGACTTTCTACTATAGTAAATATAATTTATGTTGAACTGAGAATAATTTATTTAATATATTAGTAGTTGAGAAACACTTTTTTAAAAGTGAAGCGAACCAGAAATGTTATGTGCTACGTATTTCTATGGAATACTTAATTTTTTGGGTTCGATTAATTGCATATTATGATGTCTCTTATCGAGAGTAGTTAGAAATTTGTTGTTTTAAATTATCTTGGCTCAAGTAGGATAATTTCCAAATTGTTTACAATTATTAGTTTGGAAAACCGAGGGGTTTGGATAACTGAAGTTCTACTGTATGCAAGTTTATTTGCTTAGTTCCAATATATCTTGCTCTTTTCGGTTAAATGGCTATGAAACGCGCTCCTAGATGTGATTATTCAGATGATTATCTCCAATTTGGATCTACCAGTTTTGTGCATGCTAACTTCAGCCATGATAAAATCGGGACGCGATAGAAAAGTATATATGGATTTCCAAAAAGCGCGACATAATGGGGAAGTTCCATGTAAAAACGGGACATTAACGAAAATAATACTATCAGAAGGGATAAAAACTGGACAGTTGGCATGTATACAGTTAGTAACGGAAGGTATTGAAAAGCCATAATGCGTGATATATCTTAAAGTTTTATCTGAAGAGTTCATGAAGCCGTTCTAGCATAAGGGACATGGAAAGGAACATCCAATATTCAAGATAAATAGCATAATGTATTAGATGTACGTACACTAACTTAAGTAAATTATATTATTAGAAAGGTATTTGAGATAATATTGATTCAAGTAACTATTAGCCAGGACAGGTCTATTGAAAAATACAAACAAACAAACAAAATAATGCATTTTAGAACTGGGCAACTATACAATATTATAGTCGGCACAGTAAAATCTTCTCTTCTCATTATTAAAGAAAAACGAAAATTCACAAAATTCCCGAAAATTTCCAGGTCTTATAAATTCCCGGAAAGTTTCCCACCCTTTACAACCCTATCCATAATCAAAGAATCTGATTTAAGGTGACAAACCCTCAAAAAATCTTAATTCAACAAATGTACACAAGGCCGTTTATGGATCGTATAAGAATTGATGCATAGTAGTTTCAAACTAGGAATAAAAATATGAAGTTATTGTTACTCAAAGAATAAATCCTAGGAACAATACAAATCCGAAATTGGGTCAGTTTGCATAACTACTACACTATTGACTCGGATCAAGTTGATTTAACTATTTAATTTTCATTTGTGAAATTTGCACGATCTAGTAGCGATTTTGTTAAACCATTCATAAGGAAATTTAGGGGCAAATAATCTTCAGTTTCTACATTTTATTCGAAAATCGGCTCCGCTAATAGCTTAATAATACTATGCATTTTATGACATGTTTGCAATTCAAATATGTTTATATTCTGAGTTATTGTGAATTTACTAATGCCACCAATTGACAAACTTAAATAATAGATGTCGAAATAGAGTGAATTTCACAAAAAATCAGCTCTAAATGGAGTATTAAATATTAATTAAAATTGAATTCGGAATTTGGAAGGTATCAAATGTGAATTCATGCGATAACATGCATGGGCTAAGCACTCAAATTTCTGGATGGTAATTAAGGATACCGCCCACGAAAAACCATTAGCTTTGGCTTGCAGCATACGATGAAATGGGAGCTATAAGAGATGTTAAGCGTGGGCACGTATCTCCACCTAGAAATACTTACGCATTCCCGCTTTTGATTCTCATTTCAAGTTTTTGAGATACAGTGTCTCAAAGTCATTCAAAATATTTTTTAGGACATGCCAAGAAAATAAATGCCTCCAAAATCGAAACATAGATAGTCTATCATATTTACCACCTCATTGGACCAAAATAAAGTTAAAATGACAAAAATTGTAAATTTTAGATGTCTGAAAAAAAGTGCCCAAAATCACCAAAACGTTTTATTTTTGGTAAATCAGCTATAATATCACTAAGTTATGAGAGCATAATGATATGGAATACCTGTTGAAAATTTCAAACCTCTATCTTAACCCAATTTTGAAATTTTGAAGTCCCGAGATATAGTGAATTTAAGTTTACCTGTATATGGCTTCACTTGTATAGAAAATGGCTGGGAAACATCCGCGATATCGGGACACTGTGTCCCCAGTAGGCATTCAACGGTTAAATGTTAAGAACAATGTAAAATGAGTTATTAAGGATAAATAAAAGCATTCACAAGCATTTATACTGATGATTTAGATATCTTCCAACCAAATTTGGGGAAAATAGCAAAAGTACACTGAAAATCCAAAAATTTGTTTAAAGCCCTAAACCCGGAATATTTTGAGATAATTGTGAATAATAATACATATTTCTAGCACTACAAAGTACAATCTATCAGTTTAGAATGAATAAAGAGCTTCTAAAAAGTATATTAGGGTGTTAGACGAGGTCTACGACTTTTAGTTTCCAAGTTAGGAATTTGAAAAATGCAACGTCATCACATGATAAATATCCAAAAACTTAACATTCCATAGGATGTAGTGCAATGATTATCAATGAATCATATATATACCGTTATAAAAAGTATATTAGGATTTGAGAACTAAGAATCAGGGCTTATCTTTACAGAAATAGGGAGATAACTCTTTTTGGACTCTAAATGGGGGGGGAAGGGAGGGGCTTTCACCGAATCTGGGAGCTTCAAGCCCAGAACTTCAAAAATAATTATGAAAAGTACTCCAATTTTTATGTACACATTATTGACAACAATTGTATTGATAATTTACCAAAATAGCCATACTTGGACACATATTTCATGATTAGATTCGCCATTTTCTAATATATTCAAAGTTCTCTATATAATTTGTATCAATAAAGTGAATGAGAAATGGAGAAATATTTATTTTTTGACAAAGAGATGTTTGAGGAACCTATATATTATCCTATATATCCTTTTATTTATGATTATAATTGATTAGATATCTTCAATAGTTTTAAGATATGATGACATCGGACTTTTCCGGGACCATAGAGAGGTATTATGCCCGAACTTTATCTATAATAAGCGAGAACTCATGAATAAATGGTCGGATCTGAATAATTTTTATAAAAAATGATCATAATTTTATCTGATACAATTGTCGTTAAATATCTGATATCATACCCGTCATTACACGATCATTATAGAAACTAACTCCATTAAAGAGCAATTTTAATTTGATTTGATTGGCCTTTCTTCTATATCTTTGTGTTATATAAATTCCAAAGTAGTCAAAACAATGTTGAGGCCTATATCATTAAAAATATAAAATAACTAACAAACTATTTAATCAATGCGTCGAAAAACTTCTAATAGTTTTCAATTTTTAGTATGCTTAACTTTAGGGAGTTAACTCATAAAAATCAAAATAAATACCGTCCCATTCGTACTATTTAATGGTATACCACTCATTAATACAGGAGTTAAACAATGAAAAATTATGCCGTTTTTTTTTTACTTCAGGCAAAGTTTTTCGCGGGCGGTATCCTTAAGAACTGTGTCTGCATAGGTATTATAGACGGTATCTTAGTAAACGTTTTTGCATCACCTTCTCAACCAAGGCCATCATAAATAACGTCCCGCTCAAGTCTCTATATTACAAAATAGATGGTGCCAAATCGCTCTTCAGAGGCACTGTAGACTATTCACCATACTTAGCGGGCAAGTGACTTTATGAGGTCGACATTTGTCAAATTTCTGACAATTCTTTGCTCCTCTAACTGGTTGGAATATTGAGTGCATAAGCTACAGCTTTTACAAGCCAAATCATAAGCAATAATTTTTCTAGGCTAATAGAAATCGCAGCTACAAAATAGTATCAGGAATTGGCCACCAGCGCCTGTTTGATCTTTTCCCTATATTCTCCCCCCCCATCGAAGGAAACAATATCATCGACTAAACCAATTCTTTGTGACACATTGTGCCACTAACGCCATCATACATAGTGGCATTAATTCATATGTGGCATAGTGGTAGTAAATGTTCAAATATTTATGCTTAAAGGAGAGTAATTGATTTGAGAGTTTACAAGGTTTATAATTTAAATGTGAAGAAAAAGAATTTCAAGCCACAATTAGTGTATTTGTTACAGATTATAAATATTGATGACTTCATTAATAGATTAGTTCTACTACTATTTTGATGGAAAATATCGAGGTGCACGATAATTTTTTGTAGGGGAATATAAGAGCTTTATGAATATGAAAATATTTTTCAAAAACATTATATGTTATTGAAACTAGCTTTTTAGAATCAAATTTTGATTAACCTTGACCGGAATTTACCTGAATTCTCCAAAGGATTTCAATAGTTTAATTAATTTAATTAATTTTACCAGTTATGATATAGCTGATTCTTAGGAAAAGATATAAAGAATAATCATCAAAAAGTTTAGAGAAGAACATAGAAAGAAACTAAACTTTATTAAATAATTATCAAATTAAATTTCATTATCCTAACATACAGACTCTATACATTAAGAGTTCATTGATAACTTGATCAATTGAATAATTTCTTCATCAATTTGGAAATTTTTAATTATTGCACCTAAAAGATCATTTGTAAAAGATTTTCTAGAACAAAAGATAGATATCAGTGGTTTCAAAATTTCATTTGCATATTTTTGCTCAGGATTGTTTTGAATTCCAATAAAAATACTTTGGATAATTGTCGAATGAAATTCAGTAGGCAAATTAGAAATGACTGAATTTAACTCGTTTAATAAATATTTATGTGAAAAATCAGGAGAGTCATAGAAGAATATGAAAATTTGAATTAGAAAATTAGGCTTATTATAAATATCGACATTAAACTTTGAAAAAAGATCTTGTATGGAAGAGTCCTCCAAAACTTCCCCAAATGCTTTCAGTTCTATCATACTAGATTTGAGAATTTGAGAGTACTTTAGAGAGAGTATTAGATCATTAAAAAATAGCGTATTTTTGAGCTTGACCATTGCTAACAAGTTAACTGATAAATAATCATCAGAATGTTTAACTTTATCAAGGAGAACATTCCTAAATTTGGTATAAAACGAATCGATAAATAATGAACAGAATTCTTCAAAATGCCTAATAATCAAATCGTGAAATAAAGAAACTACAGATAGATCTTGGCAAGAATATAAAGATACCAATACTTCAATTATAAAATCAAAAATTAAGGGGCAATCCTCCGATATATCATCAGTGTCTATCATTACCAAAATTTGAATCACGCCATGGACGAAACTTTCGTTTGTAATCAGACGCTGAACTAAACATTCAGATAATAATTCAATAAGTGAAAATCTTAATTTCCCCCCCGAAACATTAAGGGAATAAAAAAATCCACAAATAACAGTAGAAATCGTGCTTGGAGGGTCTAGATTCTCCAAATATTGGATAACCTCATCCATATCTTTTAAATGTTCATATTCTTTGAGAATTGATATTGAATTTTTTATAATTTCAGATTGAGGGATTTCCAATTTGGTTTCACTCTTGGAAGTCGACTGCGAAATAGGAGTGGGTTTCAAAGAAATTGACTCAGTATTTTCATTGTTAGACCAGTTGACAATAGGACGAAACGACCTTTGAGAATTTAAATTTTTCAATGAAGGAAGGTGAGAAGAAGGAAATTTAGGAAGAATACTTTGTGTTGAAACCGAATTTGAATCAGAATTTGAATCACTTGGGGAATGAAATGTAGTAGAGAGATTTCTTTGCTGATGAAAAGATTTTGCGTCAGAATGCCTTGAATCAAATTGATGGAGTTCATCCAAGGTTTTAGGTTTTTCATTTTCTCTTCTTTCAACCCATTCATTTAACCTTAAGTCGACTAAATTCATTAATAAATATTTAACACGGGTCGACATAAATCCTCTCTTCATTAGGTGCTGAATTCTCTCGAAATACTGATCTATACGATCTTTAGCTTCAGGTTTATCAAGATCCTTTCCAACGACAGTAAATAGCCTACATAAAGCTTCTAAATAATCATCAGTTGGACGCCCTTTGAGAAGCCTCACAGTACATTCATGTATTATGTTTTCTGATAACATATTAAGTCTATAAAGTTCACCAATCAAACGAACATTCCCCAAGGAATGTTTATGAACTTGCTTTTCTTTAATATAATATTCTTCTTCAAGTAAGTTTCGTTTTACATTATCATTACACTCTTCAATTTTGCATTTCATTTTTATTAGAGATTCATTATCATCTTTATCTTTTTCAAATTCTTGCTGGCATATTGTTAAGAGGCAACGGCGGAAAGTAACGTGTTTTGATTCGGGATTCTGATTTTCTAAATTTGAGTTTTCCTCACTTATGAATATCTTTGCCATATCATTACATAATCTTGCATAAAATTCGCAATAGGTAGGTTCATTTATCGACTTTTTGAATATACAATGAATAAAGTTTTCTAGGTGATCTTTAGTTTGAGCAGTACTAACTAGGTCAATTGCTTCCTTTGAAAGTTTCTCATAATTTTCTGGAGTGATAAGATTCAATATCCAAGTAAGTTTTTCAATTAAATTAACTTTATCACGTGCTTTTGGGGTGAATACAGTTGGACTTTGAAACGTTTGGGATAAATTGGACGAGCAATAATAAAATGGTTCTGCAGAAGTCCAAGGGAATATTTTTGAAGATTCTAGACTCGAATTCGGCATTTTTGGATTAGAAATAATATCATCACGAATTTGTAAAATAGTTTCTCTTGGATAAACAAGAGGATGTTCAGCTACTAATTGACTAACAGGTGGAATGGAATTCATTACATCATCGGACGGAACGCTCTTTATGACATCAAATTTATCTATACAAATATCGTTTTCTGATTCCGATTTAGAGTTAGAAAAAATCATTGTTTGGACAGTGTTAGGCTCAATGACAATTGGATGATCAGTATCATCTATATTTTGATCCACTTCTGACACTGACAAATGTCCGATATTATGACCTGCATTAGAATCTCTGTCAGGTCTAAGATCTGGATTTATTACAGTAATTAAGGATTCTTCAACCTTATTCTTAAATTCATCTTTGATCTTTGTTTCGGGGGAAAGTTGATCTGGTTTGCTCGCAGCAGAAGCAATCCGTTGAAAGAATTCTTGTTTAATTTTTAACACTTCTTGTTTAGGAATCTCTTGGTCATCTGTGAAATCTCGGATGCTTTCACATCCTAAAGGTGGACATGGTTTAACAAAATTTATTTCTTTCTTCGTATTTGGATCAATTATCTGAATTGGTTTATTCTCCCGCTTTTTAAAAGCTTGGTCTTGTTTATTATGTGATGTATTTGGTGGAGGATAAAAAGGTGAATATGGAGAAGACAGACGATTTGGAGGAGGTGAAGTGATCGGAGATAAATGAAGCTGTAAATCTGGAGTACCGGAAGAGTAAGGAGTATTTGGTGTAAAGGATGGATAAATAAAAGGATAAGGAATAGGCAAAGGATAAGGGATATTTGAGTATCTCTTATCTGCCATCTTCATGATAAAAAAAGACCGTAAAATTGATTAACTATGATATGAACTATAAACAAAAAATAAAAGTCAAAATATCAGTTAACATGTACTATGGATTTTGCTGACTCATTCCTGGTCATTTAGGGGAGGGGAAAGCTTAGAAATATTGGGTCCATGCCAAAAATAGAATGGTTCCAGGTCATTAGTGGGTTTTAATTCAAGAATTCAAAACTTAGGGTAATAATAATTCAAAAGAAGGAAAACAGAAATATTAACTGACTCGCATAAACAATTCTGGATAAATATTATATAATGCTCATGCAGTAACCTAATATTAGGAAACTATAAATGATTCTTACTATGAACTTGAGTCTGGATCAGTGCTGTCAATTGAGTTCAATGATTTCCTGAAGAATGTGCACAAATTTTAATGAAAATTCAAGCATTTGACAATGATTTTTAAAAGGTACATCTCCTCCAGGGAATGAAAGGTTAACGAACGGACTGAATAAACACAATGTAAAATTGACACACGTGTAAAATTGACACACGTTCAGTTCGTTCACGGGCCCACCCGCGTTCGTTCAGTTAGTTCAGCTCTAGACTGTGTCGCCCCGCACGCGCGAAGATGTCGGTAGATCCTCTTGAGGACCTGGTGGTGATTAAGTACAACAAGCAGATATGAGTCCACGAGGGATGTCTGAAATTGGGACTCGTAGTGATCTATTTCTATTTTATGAATCAATATTTATCATTTTTCAGTTTAGTTCGTTCAGGTTAACTCGTTCAGTTCGTTCAGTTCACGTTCAAATGGTACGAACCAATCATCCGTTCGTTCAATTCGTTCAACTGCTGTTGGGCAACCGTTGGCGATCATTCAGTGACAATCCATTAAAAGCTTCGTGTTCAGTTCGTTAGTAAACCTTTCATTCCACCTGATCTGCTCGACAAAGGTGTAGAGATTTCATATTTTCCAAAAATGTAGGGGGTCCAATGACTCACTGTCTCATCATCAGTCTAGCGGTAAATCTTAAAAGCAACATAATCTAATATATACTATGCACTGTCACAATAATATAATCCAATACATGCTAAATTCTTCCAAAAAGAACTATATTCTATCCCTCTAGCTGAAAGTGAAAAAAATTAAAAAATTAAAGCAATTTAGAGATGATTTAGTGGTCGCGTAAGGTAGGCTTCTTCAAGTGCAGATTTATAATGGGATTTTCCGGTTTATGGGATAAAATTGCAAAAAGAGTACTTCAGATATAAGCAATGGATCTTGTGAACATTTGGTGATCAAAGTAAACTATTTAAGGTTGGCCTTTCCTAAGGGCATTTTGTTTTTTATATTAAGGTTGGTGTTTCCCATGGGACACTTGTTTTTTTCTAAAAATGTGCCCAAATTGCTTTTTTATCATTTTTAGATCCTTATAGGGGTTCTAAACAATAATTCCGATTTTTATAACTCCAGCCCCAATATTTCGCCACTTTGAGCCACTTGTATCACCTGGTGTCGCTCTAAAAACGATACATTTTAAATGCGAAATGTCCCACAGCTATAACTTCTTTTAACAGTGCCAGATCATCTTTTTAATGCTGAATTCATGCTCAGCACTAGATTTCCTGCAATTTGATATATATATTGACCATATTTGGAAACATTTTTGTTTGACCGTGCCTAGCAACGGCCAGGAATTTTTTCACATTCCTGACCGTTGCTAGGAAAAGGCACTCAAAATATTCTCCAAATATGGTCAATATATATATCAAATTGCTGGAAATCTAGTGCTGAGCACGAATTCAGTATTAAAATAACGACTTGGCATAGTCAAATAAAGTTATAGATGCGGGATTTCGGCGGATACTATCGGACAAGGTCATTTTTGGGTCCCCAGTCATAACTGACAACTTTTTCACACTTTTGAAGGTGTCATGATGTGAAAATATTTGATATGCCATATTTTGAAGTGAAGTACTAGTATAAGTTGTTGATTTAGGATGTTTAGATGTTATTTAATACTAGAACACAGTATAAACTATTGGAAATCATGCCTTTCCGGAGAAAATTCCTTTGTAGCCTGTTTTTAGCTCT
The DNA here is from genome assembly GCA_963281255.1 of Aphrocallistes beatrix. Classification (NCBI taxonomy): domain Eukaryota; kingdom Metazoa; phylum Porifera; class Hexactinellida; order Sceptrulophora; family Aphrocallistidae; genus Aphrocallistes; species Aphrocallistes beatrix. The sequence continues at coordinate 3,350,012 of OY725488.1, forward strand.
CAAAAAAATCAATTTTACAACGGAGGAATCTCAAGTTACAAAAGTCATAGAGTAAAAAACTCGATGGTTTTGGAAAGATCTCGTCACGTAGAACAAAATGATAGAGACAGATTTTCGATATTCTACTTTAGAAAAAAGTTAAAATATTTTTCCTTTCGAAAATCTGCCTCTAAATATTGCATCAACGAAATTTGAAAGAAAAAATTATTTAGGTTAAAATTTACAATTCTATTCCTATTATTTTCTTTATTCAACGATTTCGTGCAAGAATAATTGAGTAAAAGAGAAATAAGCTATTGAAATTTCCTTGAATGTCCTCTATAAATGAGGTGATTTGAGCAAAAAAAAATTTTTTTATTGCTTCTTAAGCTTCCGAAAAGTGTATTTTTGCAGATAACTCATCGAGAATAGTTTCCACAAAAAAATTCAGGAGAAAATAATGAAAACTTTTAAAGTTAGTTCTGGAAGGAAACACCACCCTTAAATTTGCCAAAAGTTCTGTTTAATCATTTTTAGATCCCTACAGGGGTTCTAAACATTAAGGCCAGTACTGGTAGCTGAAGCTATTTTTTTTTAAATTTTCGATTTGAAGTTGTGTATTTTTAAGTTTATATATGTATTCTTAAAATTCGTACGGAACAGCTTTGGGAAATTCAAAGTAGTTTTACCGTTATGTCACCTTTAGTAGGTGCCAATTCAATGGGTATGATTGGGGATAAAAATTTATTTTAAATAGTGGAAGTGAGATTTTATGCGACTCTGAGAAATTTTATTTTCCATCAATTGTCGTTCTTAGTGTTTTAATCCATTGTAGGTATATTGCTTTAGATAACTGACTAGAATCTATGCAATCTAAGCAGTCTTCAGTAGAATTATTCAACAGTATTTTGGAAATTTGCCTAATTTTAGATACTATTTTGGGATTTCACCAAAAATGTGAAAATATCTCTGGAATGTGTGTTCTGAATTGAATGATTCTAGTCAAATTTTATCAACAGTATGCATAGATCAGATTGCAAGCCTAATGACCATGATTACAATCAAACTAGTTGAGTTATTTTTGCACATATTTTATACTCGGTATAGGAATTTAATATTACGCAATCTGGAACTATAGCATTAAAGTCAGAATATTCGATGAGAGAACAATTTAAATGGTGAAATAATAACTACTATGTGTAGCTTTAAAAGGGTTAGACAATGGATAAGCTAGCATAAGAAAACATATGCACCCAGTACTGGCCTTAATTTCGATTTTTAGAATTTCAAGGCCAATATTTCGACAGTTAGCGCCACTTGTACCACCTGCTGCCGTATTCACTAAGAACTTAAGATCGATCTTAAGATCGATCTTAGTGCTTAAGTCTTAAGTTCGATCTTAAGTCGTATTCACTAAGATTGGTATTCACTAAGATTTAAGTTCGGTCTTAAGACCGAACTTTAAGCAACCTAGGGAGGTGTCTTAAGTATTGTAATTGATTCGATTTTCACTAATTACTCCATAAATGTTGTTCAAACTTACTTCTGTCGAACATTGAATCTATCTTGATTGATATTAGACTTCAAATAAAATATTTTTAAAACATTTCTCTTACTGTGTGTAACATCGCAACATGTATCACATTCACATGCTATATTCGTGGCAAATTCTTCTTGGATTTGCATGAATAAACAAACATACATTATCTGATCATATAATCATAGACTCATTCTAATATGCACAATTATAGAGACAGGCTTTATATATTGATTCACATGACTGATAATAATCACTTTGATCCTATTTTCATATTTACAATGATTTTCCCAGCATTTCAATCGATAATAGTCCCTCTGTTCTTCTATTAACTGCAGCTGAGAATACAGCCATCTGTTGGAACAAAACTTCCTGCTGTAATGGAAGTAAGTCTGCAGCCTTCAAGAGCTCGATCAAATCATCTTGTTCATCAACAGTTCGCCTTCTCTCCCGACTTTTCTTTGATGCCTTATACGTTGTCGGGATTTCAATTTCTGGAGACTTTTTTTCCTGATATCCTCTACAGCTCTGCCATGCCATGCACTGAGTTGAGTTTGTCTGTAAAGTCTCTCCAGATTTGTTTCCTCCTTTTGTTTTTGTCAGCAGAATTTCCTGACCCTCTCAAAATCTCACCTGCTGACTCAATTTCATTAATGAGACTCACTCTTCTTCTCTGGTCCAATTTGCTTGCGGGATTTGTCCATTTTGGTTTGGTATTGTTAATGCAAGCACTCAGCAGCAATTTATATAGCACGAAAGGACGCCGACTTACCATAACTACTAATGACACCAATTATTTTCGTAACACCAAATGACGCAGAAATTTTAACGTCGATAGAGTTCAATTTATTTTACTTCTCATATCCAGTGTTTATATTTTGTCTTAGAGAGGTTTTCATGTTACAATATATAAAGACACTTGTCGTCGATATGTTTTGTTCTGTTTTGTCAAAATTACTAAAAACAAAATTCCTCGGGTGTTTTGGTGTGCATTTTCAACAATTTTCAAAATTTCAAAAATCTGTCTGTTCATTAGTTAGATCATCGATTTATAAAAAGATTTGAAAAGTTTCTAAAGGGTTGTAAGCATAATGTGTCTTATTTCTTCCTTGTAAATAGACTTTTTTTTAAAAAAAATTTTATCTGTTGAATTATTTCGATTATTAATGCAGTTTCGTAGATAACTCTGCGATACAAATCTGCACTGAAAAAATTAAATGAATCTATGAAAAATTCAAAAGTTAGCTATTATTGGAAAGGCCAACCTTAAGGGTAATTATCTAAAGATTCAAACTTTTCAATTTTTTGACACACTCATGCATACTATTGGAAAATATTCCTGAATATTTCTGAAAAGTTATTGAAAAATGAATAAATTCAGGAATGAACAATGACTAAATTCACGAAGTACATAGTTATTCCCAGTGATTACTCAGTATTCATTTTGGTAATTCTTTAGATTTTTTTCTTAACAAGCGCGCTTCGCTTGCTTGCACTGAGTGTCCGCAGAATCGCCATGCCTGGAAATACAAAATCTAAGCTATTATGGGATTTTTTTACTTAAATAAATATTGTGAGCAAAGGTTAACGAATAATTTCTCAAATGGACCCGAAATATAATTTTCTAAATCTATACGCCTGAAAACCCCATTTCAACCGTTGGAAGCTAGTCTCTAAGTGTCCGCCAGCCGCACAGCACAAGCGCACAATGCACTTGTGGATAAGAAAACTTAATGATAACTAAGTAATTACTTAGTTTAAGTTAACTTTAAGTCGATCTGAGAATAAGGCCCTAGGGATTTGATAAACACAAGTACGCTTCGCTTGCTTGCGCTGCGCGGGTGGCGGACACTTTGTGGCTGCAGGAGGCGCCCTTCGAACGCCTGGAGACACATTCATTAATTATAAGAGAGATAACATCCCTAAATACGTCTGTCCTATTGTTATAATCGATATCGCAATAAAAATCACCAAATTTGTCAATTTTTTAATTTTTGATGTGTAATGATGACGAAAAGGTGACAATGATGTCATAATTTCATGATGAGTCGACATTTTCGGCTGAGCTCAGAACCTACTGGAGCCATAGCCAAAAGACCCCCACATACCAAAAATCAGCTTTCTGTGCTTTGCAGTTTCTTCAATCAATTCGCTACAGATATACTATATACATAAAAGCGCGCTTCGCTTGCTAGCGTTGCGCGGCTAGCGGACACTTTGTGGGCGCCTAGGGTCATCATTGATTGATTATATGGGAGATAACATCTCTAAATACGTCTATCCTACTGTTATAATCGAAATCGCACGAAAAATCGCCAAATTTGCCAATTTTTATATTTTTGATGCTTAATGATGACGTCATAACAGTGATGAGCGATCATTTTTTCATGCCAGTGAAAAATCTTTTAGTTTTGCTTAAGGATACCGCCCTCGAAAAACATCGCCTGACATGAAAAAAATGGTAAAATTTTGTATTGTTAATTCCATTGTATTATTGAGTAGTCTACCATCAAATCGTACTTGTTAGACAATATTATTTTGCTTTTTATGCGTTGACCCCCTAAAGTTTAGTGTCTGAAAAAATTGAAAAATTATTAGTGGTTTTTCGGCGGATTCATCAATTAGTTTCAATCTTATCTGATATTTTTTGAATGATAGAGACCTCAAAAATTCTTTTGCCCCTTTAGAGATTATAAAACAGAAAAATTCAAAAAAATGGAATATAAAATTCAATCAAAATAACTCAAAATGATCGGGAAATGGCCGCTGTGATATTAGTTATTGTATCTATAAAGAAATTATGATCATTTAAAAAATAATTGTTCAGACCCGACCATTTGTTCGTAAGTTATCGTATATTATAGGTAAAGTTTCGACATTATACCTCTCTAGGCTCACGAAAGAAGTCGATGTCAAATCTTAAAAACTATTGAAGATATATGATACCTCCCTCGAAAAACTTTGCCTGGAGTAAAAAAAAAATCTTTAATTGTTAATTTCATTGTATTACTGAGCGATCTACCATATGATTTTACGAGTTGGACGGTATTTATTTTGATTTTTATGAGTAAACCCTCTAAAGTTTAGCGTTACTAAAAATTGGAAAATTATTGGAGGTTTTTGACGCATTCATCAATTTGATTTTTACCTTATTTGATAATTTTTTAATGATATGGACCTTAACTGCAGCTGTGCTGAGAATACAGCCATCTGCTGAAACAAAACTTCCTGCTGTAACGGAAGTAAGTCTGCAGCCTTCAAAAGTTCGACAGAATCATCTCGTTCATCAACAGTTCGCCTTCTCTTCCGACTTTTCTTTGATGTCTTATACGTTGTCGGTATTTCAATTTCTGGAGACTCTAAAATTGGAGTTCCTTCAAATTCATCTGGACCTGTAGCCGATGCTGTTGACGCTATTGCTGGTGCTTGAAAAAGATCAGCAGCACCTGAAATTCCACTGAAAGCATGGGTGTTTTGGAACATCTCTGTTACCCGATCTGCAGAGTCAGCAAAAATACTTCTATCTGCTGATAGGATTTGCATGTCCTCGTCTTCTACCTGCCCAGCACTGTTCGTACCCCTCCAGTCTTTCTGGCTTCCCTAAAGCTAGCATCAACTTTGGACTTAGCGTTTAGCTTTAGGTTGGTCCACTTTTTTCTGATATCCTCTACAGCTCTGGCATTGCCATGTATTGAGTTGAGTTTGGCTGCGATATCTCTCCAGATTTGTTCCTCCTTTTGTTTTTGTCAGCGGAATTTCCTGACCCTCTCAATATATCACCTGCTGACTCAATTTCATTGATAAGACTGCACTCTTCTTCTCTGGTCCAATTTGCTTTTCGGGTTTTTTCCATTTGTTTCGGTATTGTTAATGCAAGTACTCAGCAGCAATTTATATACACGGGAGGATGCCGACTTACCATAACCACTAATGACACCATTTATTTTCGTAACACCAAATGACGCAGAAATCTTAACGTCGATCGAGTTAAATTTATTTTACTTCTCATATCCAATGTTTATATTTTGTCTAAGAGAGGTTTTCATTTTACAATATACAAAGACACTTGTTGTTTATATGTTTTGTTTAATATAATGCATGAGATACTACTTATGCTCTTTGATAGCTCCTAAATTTAGATTAATTCAACTAAAGTTGTGAATGGCAAACTGATCCCTGTAGTGTTTTGCAGCAATATGTCCAGTTTCCTCAAATGTAAACGGTTCATCCATAATGCTTGTATGATGGTCAATAGTGGAATCTTCCAACATGGGCTGCTTCCAAACAATAGCCATATTATGAAGAACAGCACAGGCAAGAATAATAGTGCAGACTTTATCTGGAGCCACCCGGATCTCGCCGTGAAGGCAATGAAATCTTCTCTTCCATCTCCCAAAGGTTTGCTCGATCAATACACGCGTTTTTTTGTGGGAGTAATTATAATTCTCTTGGGCATTTGAAGCAGGTTGTCAGTATGGAGTTAATAAATAGGGTTTCAGCATATACCCACTATCACCTAATATATGCTCACCAGCCAAGAAGTTATTCTCCACATATTTTCCGACCTGAGAGAGCTTCCAAATACGTGAATCATGAACTGAACCGGGGAATCTTGCCAATACATCGGAAAATCTACCATCAGGTAGACAGATAGCTTGGACATTTATGGAGTGGTAGAAATGTCGGTTTACGTAATCTGCCTCATTTTCAGAAGGCTTTTGAATACGAACATGCGTTCCATCTACAAGTCCAAGAACGCCGGGGAGGTTCGCGAGCTCATAAAACTGTGACTTAATCGTAGCCATGTCAGCAGAACCGGGCATGCTAATAAACTTCGAATATACCGATTGCAGTCCAAGTGCAACGGCTCTGATGTACCTGCAAGCTGAGGGCTGGCTCACGTGAACTCCATCACCACAAATAATCTGAAAAGTACCAGATGCAAAAAATTGTAGAGCAACACAAACTTGTACGTGTGGATGTGCAGCATGAGATCTATCAGTTGTATTAAGATGATCAACTATGATCTCTGTAATCTTTAATATTGCTGACCTTGAGAAGCGAAAACGCTGCATCAATTCTAGATCATCATAGAATTCCAGAGGATCACTACGATCTCTGAACACTCTCTCTCTCTCTCTCTCTCTCTCTCTCGAGTGACTCTTCCGAATCTTCTGCTAAAAACAATTGGATCATTCCTGCCATTTAGATGAGCCGAGAAAGGTGTATGATAATATTAATAAGAAATGAAAAAATGCATATAATTTTTTCATTATAAACCTAATTATACTAGAGTAATTTCATCGGAGTGCAAGTAAGATCACACTGGTATTTCACTAGTATAAGTTTTGCAATGTACATTCCTAAACACATTCAAAAGATGTGTTGGTTGCCATAAAGTCTCCATGCTTCCTTTGATATTGGCTAGTGTAGAATAATTATAGATTACATACATAAAACAATGCATTTTCATAATAGAATTCAATCAAGTCAAAACAATCTTTAACCACAGATATTCTAAGACACTCACCAGGCATTCCAGGCGGTACAACTACATATATAGAAGCTATGTCTTACAAGAGTGGGTTAATCAATCTTCTTTGCTCCTAATATTGACATTAATGGCCTCAATTTTGCTCAAAAAGAAGAAATATAGTTTATTTTCACTAGATCAATAATAAATGACTACTTGCCATTACCAATATTATACTTCAGTTTTGTGTTTGATTAGTTTAATGCTATATTCTAATCATATTAACCCTAACGTTATTTCTAAGTTCGATCTTAAGATCGATCTTAAGACTTAAGATCGATCTTAGTGCTTAAGATCTTAGTGAATACGGCTGCAGATATCGAAAATCGAGTGGTCCTACGCTTATCCCATAATGATATGGAACAACTATTGAAATTTTCAACCTTCTATCTTAAGGCAATTTTGACTATTTTAATGACGGTCAATTTTGAAAATTTATAGTCCGAAATATAGTGATTTGAAATATAACAAAGTTCAATTAATATAAACAATGTAAAATGAGTCATTGGGGAAAATAAAAGCATTTATAGGCATATATTCGTAATTTATACTAATGCATTTAACATATTCGACCCAAATTTTGGGGAAAAAATGTTCGCTGAAAATAGAGAAATTTCTCAGAGGCCCCCTAATCCCGAATAATTTCAGCTGATTGTCAAGAAATAATTCATACTACTACTGCTGTTACAGAGTAGAGCAACAGTAGTTTAATTAACGTCGTAAGTACAATACAAAAAGTTACAAACAATAAAGATACTATACTCAGATTAAACTATATACTACTTAACAATTGCCTACTATACGTACTAAGTTTATACTAGTTAAGTAATACTGAATACCAGCTAATTTCCATGAATGCTTTATGAATATCTACTGTTCTACATTACCCCCTCCCTCTAAACATCCACGCTCCTCTCTTTCCTCTGCACAACCCCTTCTCCGAGGATAACTCGTTGCCACATTCCGAAAAATTTTGTCGGTCTTGATTCTCTCGTAGATCGTCGCAATAAGGGATGACCAAAGTCACTTCAATGACTTCACTACTTGATATCTGTTGCTTAGGAACCTGTTGCTCCTCTTCATCCCCTAACAGGAGGGTTTGATCGCAATCACTTTTTTGCGTCACAGATAAGGTTGATTCATAGCCTACTATACATAAGGCCTCACAGTAAAATATGAAATTTGGACCAGGGATGCGGTCGCCGCCGGGAAACGAAAATATGGTATTGCAATTTTAGATCAAATATAGTGACTTACTGCTTAAAAACAGCTACCTCAATAACTAGCAACTGTAATAAAGTAATACGTATACTCTCATTATACCATTAATCTTTTTACTTTGTGAGTTTGAATACAGTCACATAACATATACTACACACAATACAGAAACTACTAGAAAACATCTATTTACTCTGGTAGATATAGTTACTTCACATAAGACAACTAACTCGTATCTAAATAATCAGGAATCGAACTTTTTCAATTTCCGCTTTTCTAATCCCTTTAAAGTAAGGCTCGAATTGTAATTCTTGACAAGATTTGCAATTAGACAATTTGCTTCACTCCGAACGAGACTTGATAGAATGGTAGAACCTTTTACATTACAAGAAGGACAAGTAGTTCTCCAACCTTCAAAACCACTATCAAGACCAGTTAGGGAGCCAAAAGCAAGTGTTACTAAAATCTTTCTTGTTTGACCTTCTATCAACAGGGACATAAGTTCACTATTACTTTGGATTATAGTTAGAATCTTCCAAACAATAATTAAAGATTCCAATGCAAGCTCTGAAGGATACTTTAGACCACCACGATCAGAAAGCTGCAGTAGTTGGTACCGGAATTCGAAGGATTCATCTACTAGAATATCTTTGTCGATAATTAAAAGATATCGGCATATTAAGCACGGTGAAGAATGCTTAAGGTATTGGTAGGCAGCATACCCAGCAATAAAAGCTAGTGACTGGAGTGTTGGGGTATCGCACTCAATGGCTGATACATCTGATAGAGCATCAAGAAAAGGATCAATGTCAATTTCTGTATCTGTATGTACGCTATAAATGGGAGAGAAAGACTGAATAAATTCCTCCATAGAAATCTGGCTGGATGGTTGAGTGTTGGTATTAGAAAATAGAGTTAATAGATTGGAGATCTTCAAACGACGTTCAGCTTCTAAAATTTGAAGGTACGAAACATGGTAATTTGAGCCAGACATCATCCGATAAAGTCCGAAATGGTGCTCTAGTGGATCTGTCTGTAAGAAACGTGTTAAAATGTAAGCATATCCACACTTTCCAGTTAGATAATTAACTATTTGAGGGAGTACAATGCACGCGTGTCTTAAGCTTGTAAAAGTTTGCTTGCTCAATTTGCCATCTTTCAAAGAGTGTGATTCCCAAGTCTCTAGCCAATTTACTATCCTGGTTAAAAAGATAAAGCGTTCGTCATTAACTGTGAAAGAGCGACATGAAGAATCATTTAAACGAGTATGCTTATATGGAACATTTACATTAAACATGTTCCATAACGTGAGTAGAATTTTGACGAAACTAGAGGTGTTTGTTTTCAACTCACTGCAACGTTGATCATTTTGGAGAGCTAGAGCAGCAATCGTGGACTCATGGATTACTTTCAGGACTAATTTGACATTTTGGCGTTCCAATACAGAAGGATAACATGATTTAAATGTCAATCGCGGAGCTAATTTTGCAAGACTCTCCTTCTCTGAGCTATAAAGGGCGCGTACATCTTGGAAAGAAGCGCAGCACACCTTTAAAGGAAATGAACAATAATCAAATCCAATATCGTCAAAATCGGGGTAGAAAAAACACTTATAACTGGACTTCAGATTTAGCCAATTGTTTCGTACAGATTTCAAAATATGGACGAAATCGAAAGTGAGATACAGAGGCCTGTTAGGAACACAAGGATGAGGTACACATGTTTCAAGCTTACCAACAGGAGAGAATAGTTTGAATAACTTGACGTTAAGAGGATAGTTATCTGTTGAGATTACATCCACACATAAACCACAAGTTTCGATATCTTTAATACAAGCGAGTATGATGGGGAATATCTTCTCAGCGGAAAGAGAGGCACATGGTAATAGACGAACTATAGTAGACCATTTTTTCTGGAGACTTGATACCATAATAGCGAATAGTCTTTATTGGATCTTCTGGGCTTAGACTAGAACCATATATCTTGCCTCCTTTATATGTGACATCAGATTTCACGTGAATTTCGTCCATTTGCATAACGATATGTTTCTCAGCTTCAGTGAAAGAATTTGTCGCTTGCTTGAGGAAAGGAAAGAATTCACACTCAAGTCCGAATGAAGAATACAACTTCTCCAAAGTGTTGACATGAGGCAGAGATAGACAAGCCATTTGTTGAAGATACTTATAACATGCTGGTGAAATTAAATGTGCTTTAAGTGCCATAACCTGTGTGAGGATGTTGTACCTCCGCCTGTTTTTGGGTACAATACTGTTTTCAAGCTGACATTGGATGAATTGAAGCCTGGATATTTCGGGGGAATCAGTTAACTCTAAATCACCATTAGATGAAAGTACTTTGTTAATGAGTAGTTGGATATTGTCCTTCGCTAAAGATAAAGTCTCATTAACGGTCTTTGAAACAGATTCAGTGGACAGAACAGGACGAGGGGATTTAGAAATCTCACAGAGAATTGATTCAAGGTGTCGTATATCGCTGATAGAGCAAATTGGAAGTGGTAATATTTCTCCATTGCGATAAGCTCTAACTGACAAATCGAAAGACACTAATAAATGGGCGTTGACAATGATATTGTGTTCTGTCAGTAGAGGTAGCATATAAATTAGACTATTATCATCTGGGTACCAAAAAGACCATGTTTTAGGTATGGAAAGCAAAGGTAACTTAGCTTGGATATCCTGGAAACAATTGATCTGATATTTCTCTTTCTCTTCGCTCTCAGATGCCAGGCTAAGTGTTAATGCTTCATTGAACATTTCCTCATCTTTTGTGGTAGGTGACACACGTCTGCGCTTTGTGGAGATAATAGATTGAGAACAGATTGAAGGGTGTCCGGGTAGAAAAACTGGAACGGCATCATCTTTTAGCTTTGGGTTGACTCTTGGAATTTCACGATAAGTACCATCTCCATTTGGAACTTTGTGAGTATACTCAACATCCTCCTGGCGAAAATGATTTACACACACGTAAACCCCCTTGAATGATTGTAAATCGTCTCTCCGAAGAACCTGAAGCCATCTGTGTCTTAGGTCATCTGGTTTCGAAGGTAGTTTAAAAACTGGGACACGGTCATCGTCGTTGTAGTTGCTGTTGCATCCGAAAACGGCACAACTGTTGGGCATCGTTAGAAAGAAACTAATAAATTAATGGTAGTAGCATAAATCAAATTATAAGGTTAATTAATTAATAGGGAAATGGGCACTGTAGGGGCATTGGACTAATGGGAATGACATAAATAAATAACAAGATGGATTATTTAGCTGTAGAGCGAAATAAAAGTATAAATTTGCCATGTATGTTATATACCATAAACCACTTATTTATATTATGGGTGAATAACAACACAAAATTCTAAAATTAGCTTTGTCGTTAATATGCATATTTTTCGATATATATCGACTGCTACTCACCGAAATATCTGTTTTTAAGCGGAATGTCACTAAATTTGATAAAAAATTGCAAATTTTGTTTCCCGTCGGCGACCGCATCCCTGGTCCAAATTTCATATTTTACTGTGAGGCCTTATGTATAGTAGGCTATGGTTGATTCATCCAGGCAATTTTCAGGACCAGGTACCTTTCGACAGCGATTTAAGTGTACCACCTTTTCTTGATTCAATTCAAGATCCCCCACGATTACGTTGGCTTTCTTCTTTTTCAAGACCCTCTTGTGGCTTTTGTACAATGGAGACAAAGAATCGCTGCGATTCTCATCCTTTACCAGTACCAGGTCCCCTGCTACAATATCCGATTCCGTTGCAATGCGGTTATAATTGTGTTTCATAGTTTCCTGAGCTTCGCATATATTATTGGATACATCTTCCCATAACGCTTGATTTCGGGTTACCGCCATTTTGACATAGCTACCAACATCTTCAAACTCTTCCTGAGCCACCGTTGGAATAAGCCAGATCAGATCTAAGTTCTTCTCCATATATTACCTCGCTCGGAGAGTAACCAGTACTGCTATTAATTAACGCATTGCATTGAAGGTCACCTCATTTACTAAGCTTGGCCAATCTGTCTTTTCAATCTTCCTTTCTTCTAGCATACACCCCATACACTGTTTGAACGTTTGCGCCGTTCACTCTGCTTTCCGTCCCCTTCTGGTTGATATGGACTAGACCTGCGCTTTTCAATTCCCAACTCTTCGCATACTTCGCGTACCATCGTACAATCCACATTTCGACCTTGGTCAGAGAGGAGAACTTGGGGGTAGCCATGCTGCAATACCCATCCATCCATAAAAGCTTTTACCACGCTCTTCGAATCTTGCCTCCGCAACGACATAACCTCAACAAATTTTGAGAATAAATCTAACATAATCAGAACGTAACGAAAGCCCCCCGCCGCCCAAGGTAGAGTAGCAATATCGAACGACACCATTGCCCGAGGACGCTGACACTCATTAATAGGGATCAAGGGCTGCTTCCCATTCGAAGATCGCTTATTCCTAAGGTACACTAAACAATTCCTGCAAAACCTCTCAACATATTTCACCATCCCTCTCCAAAAGTACCGAGGTTTGAGCAACTCGTATGTCCGATGCACTCCAGGATGAGACAGTCCGTGCACGAGGTCCAAAGTCCTTTCTCTAAGAGAGCGAGGGACAAACAGCGAACCGAAACGACATAATAATCCATCTCTCACCACCCAACCATCATGCATAGCATTCTAATACACTAAGGCAATTATACTCTAATGAATTTCTGGACCATGGATTAAGATTAAGAGCTATTATGAATTCATTAATTTAAAGGCAATATTGAAGTTGATGATAGATTCAATGTAATAATTACTTGATGCATTGTAAAGTGTTTGTTTTAGGCTTTTAATTAAACCATCCCCCTTTTCTAGCCATCCTCTTTAGAGTTAGATTCATATATTATTAATAATTAATGTGATTCATATATAGTCGTACATGCTAATGATTCAAAAATGTATAAAGAATCAATCAATAAAAGTTATGATAATTAAGAATAGATCTGGGCTTCATCATTAATTAGCATCAAACATCGAGTAAGTAAGCATTCTGATCTTTAACTTCACAGACTTTCAGACAGACGTCTCTAGAAACAGTTTAGCTAAGTAGGACATCTTATTGAAGAAACAGTAAAAGTAGTTGAATAACTAGAAGGTACAAAGAAAATCAATTACTTACAAGCGTGCTTCGCTTGCTTGCGATGCGCGGCTTGCAGACACTGCGTATCCGCAGATTTACCCAGTGGGCGCTTGGTGATATTAGAGAAACAATACGTCGCTTTCTTGTTTTGTACTAAGTACGCTGGATGTGTCATTTGTCTACGGTTACATTAATGAAATCAGAACTGTAGCAGAAATTTTGTTCGTGATAAATATAATGTACTTTGTATTAAGTCAACTAATCCCGAATGTAAGCTCAATTTGAATATACAAAGTTCACATTGCTAAATATTATTATACTTAAATAATCAATTCCAGTCCATGTCGTTAAAAGTTATTTTATGATCGAATTAATTGGCCAGCACATTTTGTCACCTATCTCGGCGAGATGTGAACATTTCGCTTAGATCTTCGAACTTAATCCTAGATTCATCATTTGACACCTACATGCCAATTTTCGTATCTCTACGACTTGCCAATTCTTCAATCAATTCGGACAAACAAACAAAAAATGATCCTAGTGTTTTAATATATAAGATATTTTTTCGACTTAGTATTCTCTCGATTCAGATTCAGATCTCCTGAATAATATTTTCTAACTCGCATATCATTTACTACGCTGCATGACAATTGAATTGGATGTTTTTGTTTATATAACGCTTCAATAGCTAAATATTGGTTAATAATAAGGGAACGTTCAATCGAAGATTGATTGTCAACAATGTGAATTTTCAACATAAAGATGGAATCAGAATTAGGTTTGTGGAGTATCCAACCGTTAAGAAGATCTATTAGGCTTAATTTGAAAACTATATCGGTAAAACAAGTAACTAGGAACTTAGCTTCAGTTTCTTGGAAGTCAATGCGACTCTCCTTATATGTAGCTTGAGTTGACTTCATCTCTTTGTCTTCTCTGGACAGTCTTGGAGGCTTTACTCTTCTGTCTGTAAGATAACTAGGACAATTGGGGAATATGCTGGGAACTGCATTTTGCTTAAGTGAAAGCTTCTTTCTAGGCATCTTCACTATCTTTTCGCCATCAAAAAATCAAAAGCCCTCTCGATGTCTTCCTCTCGGAAATGATTGATACAAACCTAAGATTGAAAGAATCTATAATCGTCAGAGTCATACGAATATATAAATGAAATTATCAGTCAAATTACCTTTAAGTATTTATTCATCTCATAGTATTAACCTTGGGCGAGGTATTACACGAAACAATTTCTCTCGAGTCTCAAAATCAGTCGGAAATAAAAAGGCTGAGGTGAATCCAACCTGGCTATGGTAATTCGACTTACACCCAGGCACAGCACAGGCCATAAACAAGAGAAAGCAGTCTAGTAGAATAATTTAGAGCTTGTACAAGTCAGATATAGTATGCAGAGTAGAGTAAACTATCAACTACTCGACAATTTTCGTTATATACGTATACTAGACAGGATATTTGTCGCCTAAATTTCAGCCAATCAAATACATTCATTCATAGCTCTTAATCCTTATCCCTAGTCAATAAAATTTAGTCAGTATCATTGCCTTAGTGTATTAGAATGCTATTCATTATGCTTCCTCAATTTCCCTTCTCCTACTTGACCTTTCTCTCTCAGTTGCCTAATCGCGTCCGACGACTCACAATCCATGGCCTGTTCCTCATTAACCCTTTCCCTAAATCTGTCTCTATCTCCTGTCAAGGCGTAAACATGCCGTAAAAATGCACTGCTTCATCGTTCACTTCAGAATCGAACACCACCGAACTCCTGCTAAGGTAGTCTGCTGGACAATTTCTGCTCCCTCGTCTATATTCAATTGTATAGTGTAATGATTCCAGCTCTAGCTACCACCTTGAGAACTTCCCCCGTGGATCTCTTTGTCCACGTATCCAGACAAGAGGATTGTGATCCGACAAAAAGACAACATCAACAGCCGCTTCCAAATATTTCCTCCACTTGCGAGCCGCAAGAACAATCGCTAGAGTTTCGCGTTCCCCGGCACAGTACTTTTTCTGGGACTCGCTCAACATAAGAAAAGAAAGTTATTGGTTTCAATCTCCCATACCTATCCATCTGAGACAATACTCCACCCACTGCTTCTCCGAACGCATCAGCCTCTACGTGAAAAGCCTCGCTCCATGAAGGATAAGCTAGAGTCACGGGGTTCCCTTCTAATGTTTCACACAGTTTAGCATAGCTTCGTTCACACGACTCATCCCAATCCCATTTGACTCCTTTTCTCGTGAGGCGAAATAGAGGGCTTGCTATATCCGCCATCCGAGGTAGAATTTCGCGATAATAATTTACCAATCCCAAGAAAGATTTTAATGTCCTTACATCAGGGTTGGGTTTTGTCCTGTCCAAAATTGGTTTTGGACGGACAGTGGGAAAAACGATTTTTACCGGTCAATACTGATCAATACTGGTCAATACTATATCCTTGGATAATAAGAAACTGAAAACGTATATATATGGTTAGGATATTTTATTTTGAGTTGGTAATATGCTATTGACACTGGTTTACAATGAAACAGTAAAGTGATAAAATGTATGGTTTCAAACAATTAAATTTTAATAAAGTATACGTATACAGTCAGGGTCGCTTATTGTGAACCACCAGGGGACCAAAAATATGTTCATAATAGAGATACTTCATATTAAGGATACCGCCCTCGAAAAACCTTGCCTGGCGTAAAAAAAACCGGCAAAATTTTGTATTGCTAGTTTCATTGTATTACTGATCAGTCTACCATCTGATAGCACTATTTGGACGGTATTTTTTTTATTTTTTGTGAGATAACCCCCTAAAGTTTAGCGCTAATAAAAATCGAAAAATTATTGGAGGTTTTTAACTCATTTACTAATTAGTTTTTAACTTATTTGATATTTTTTTAATGATATGGATCTTAACATTGTTTTGGCACCTTTGGAGATTATATAACACAAAGATTTAAAAGAATGGGCAAATAAATCCAAACAAAATAGCTCTATAAGGAGTTCATTTATATAATGCTCGGGAAATCGCAAGTTTGATCTCAGATATTTAGCGATCACTGGATCAGAAATAAAATTCTGATCGTTCCAGAAGTAAAATTTGTTCGGATCCGACCATTTGTTCTTGAGATATCGCTTATTATAGGTAAAGTTCGGGCATAATATCCCTCTAAGGTTCCGAAAGAGGCCGATGTCATATCTTAAAAACTATTGTAGATATATAATATATTATATCTTTAAATAAAAGGATATATGCGAAAATATATAGGTTCCTCGAACATTCCTTTGTCAAAAAACAAATAATTCTCGACTTATCTCGATTTAATTGTAATACAAATTCTATGGGGAACTTTGAATGAGATATTCTAACTCGGTGATTTTATTCCTGATTTCCCCAAAAAACAGACATTTTTCGCCGTTTTTTGGCCCTTCTTTTTCGGACAACGATAAAATTTACAATTTTTGTCATTTTAACTTTCTTCTGGTCCTATGAAGTTGCAAATATGGTAGACCATCTATGATTCGATTTTGGAAGCATTTGATTCCTTGGTATGTCCTAAACAATTCCTTGAGTGCCCAAATTTCAACCATTAAGATGTGCTAGCGGAAAACGAAAAAAACAGACTTTGAGACACTATCTCAAAAACTAGAAATGATAATCAAAAACGGTTTGGAATGTGCCAGTATTTCTTGATGGAGATACCTCCCCACGCTTAACATCTCTTATAGCTCTACTTTCATCGTATGCTGTAAGCCAAATCATATGTTTTTTCGAGGGCGGTATCCTTAAGCGAACTTGATCCAATACAAATCCTATCTAAAATATGAAATTGGGACCAGGAGGTTAGTTCATTTTAAACGAATGTTCATATTAAGCGGGTTCATAATAAGCGACCCTGACTGTATATGTTCATTCTAAAGGGTATAATTGGAGGATAATTATCGAAAGCATTTGTGATATTATTTAAATTGAATACTATCGTGCAGATTGTTTATCTGACTTGAATTGACCAATTTGAAATGGCACAAGGAGAAAGGCCCATTGATTCAGTGTGGAATTTTTTTCTTTCTACATATATTCTTCAACAATTATGTATTCAGCATATTTATATACATCTTATTAAAATATACAAGTAAGAAGTAACATGCATTTGTACAATAATTAGGTTTTGACAAGTTTTGTCCAGTCAGGATGTTTTGGACAGGACGGTTTTTACGATATGGACAAAACCTGACAACCCTGCCTTACATTGTTAGGGCGTACCTGTTTGCTAATTCTACCCACCAGTGAATCGATTGGCTGGTGGCCCTCTGGTGTTATCAAATGCCCCACAAACTCGATACTCTGATACCCAAATTTGCATTTATTCTTCCTCAGCTGCAAGCCTGCTCAACGATAGCATACCAGAACATATCTTAGGTGTTGTAAATGCTTACTAAACTTCGCGAATACGTTAGGGTATCATCAATGTATGCTTGTAGAGCTCCTAGTTTTTCTTTTTGTTGACAATCCTACTCTGAATTAATATCATATGTATCTTCTTTACCATCCTCAGCCATACTCAACACTTGGTTTACTGCTTCGGCGCGTGCTAATGGCAATCCTCCCTGAAGACTTACAACTGTTTCTAGCTAAAATTGACCCAAACGTACCTTCCTTCTCCCCCAATCGATCTCAAAAGAATCGAACCGCAGTAAGAATTCCCTTCCCAAAATCACTGTAGGTTCAGGACTATCTAGAATCGTAAACGTATGTTCGCGCACTCGCCGATTTCCTAGATCAACTTCCACCTCTACAAAACCTAGCGTATCGATTGGAATAGTATATATACCCCTCGGACTATTCCAGGATCAGGTTTGCATCTAAGTCCTAAACTATCGAGTGTCTTCTCATCCATACCTGACGGTTGAGCTCCGGTGTCAATCATAGCTCTGGTAGGCTTTCCATTCACCCAAATGGCAATTACTACCCCTCCTATATTCTCATCATTGGTATTAGTAAGAAATGCATTGGAAGGCAGCTCCACACTGTTAATTCGTTTCTCCTTCCTTCCCTGACAGTCTCTGCGACCATGACCTTTCCTGCCGCACTTTTGACAAAACTGATGTTCACATTCATCCGCAAAGTGTCAAATCCTCCCACAAATGTAACACCTCAATTCCTGAGGATAACCAGAAAGCTTGCCACCCCCATGAGTTCGTTGAGATCGATGTTAGCGGTGAGTTCCATACCCACCATCTTCATATTTCACCACGTGAATGCTCTCATCGAGAGATTCTTCTGGATTGCCACCCGACAACGCTGCAACCGTTCCCTTCGCCATTCGATCCGAAAGGTTATTGTTGGTTTCCTTTTGGTCATAACTTCGTTGAGTGACTTCACTTACACGCTTGAAGTCTCGATTGCCTTGGTCAAGGCGAATTCCTTTCTCCGTTGGTATGTTACGTACTCTCTTGATAAATCTGCGACATTCTTTCATGCATATGTCTGTATGACTCTCAACCCATTCTCTCAAAACTCCTTGAGCTGCCGCAGGTAATTGGTTTAACAGGAGCACACATGGCATATACAATGGCGCTTTCGCCATTTCGGATGCACCACTAAGTTGTGGAAGAAATCGTCGATCGGTGTCCCAGGTTCCCAATCCTGCCTACACATTGAGATCATAGCTTGACTGATATCGAGGGGCGGATCCAGCTCCCTCAAAATCTCAATTGCTTCTTCCAAGTTGACCTCACTATCCGACACTATCTGGGTAACGACCTTTGCCTCTGCTGGTTTGCGACATACGTAGGCCGGCAATAGACTGATCGCCAATTTCTCACCGCCCTCCTGAGCCAGAAGAGGGGTAACCGCCGGCTTAAACAGCAACTCCCAGTCCGATATACGTTGCTCTCTATGCAAAGGCGGAATCACCAGATTTCCAAACGTGCTGGCCATTTCTTGATTGTTTGTAACTTAATGTTACAGAGTAGAGCAGTAATTGTTTAATTAACGTCGTAAGTACAATACAAGAAGATACAAACAATAAAGATACTACACTCAGATTAAACTATAATAATAATAATAATAGCAATTATCATTAATGAATCATATATCGTATATCGTTATAAAAAGTAAATTTTCAATTTAGAACTAAGAATTTGGGGTTATATTGACAGATATAGGAATACGTATATCTCCTTTTGGCACTAAATGGGGGTTTTGATCGGATATGTAAGGCTCAAGGTTAGAAATTCCAAAATAATTATGAAAAATGATCAAATTTGTATGTACACATTATTAACAACAATTATATTGATTGTTTGCATAATAGGGAAATTCGACAAATATTTATTGAAGATTCGCCATGTATTTAAAGTTCTACATAGAATTTGTATTATAGTAAAGTCAATCATAAATCGAGAAATATTTTTTTCGACATAGGAATGTTTGGAGATTTTTTAATGATATGGAGCTCAAAACTGTCTTGGCCCCTTTAAAGATTATAAAACACAAAAGTTTAGAAAAAAAAGCACATAAATCCAATCAAAATAGCACTATGAGGGAGTTCATTTTTAAAATGCTCGGGAAATGGCCGTTATGATATTAGCAATTGTATCTAAAATAGAATTATATTCATTTTTTAAAAAAATGTTCAGATCCGACCATTTGTCCGTAAGATATCGTATATTATAGGTAAAGTTCGGGCATTATACCGCTATATGGTCCCGAAAGAGGTCGATGTCCAATCTTAAAAACTATTGAAGATACTTGTATATAATATATTATAATCTTAAATGAAAGGATATATATGATAATATATTGGTTTCACAAACTTCTCTTTGTCAAAAAATAAATATTTCTAGACTTATCATTGATTTTAATGTATTACAAATTCTATGGTAAACTTTTACTATATTTGAAAATGGCGAATCTAGTCATGGAATATGCGCCGAAATGTAGCTATTAAACTAAAAAATCATTGTAATTGTCACTACAATGTGTACAGAAAAATTGGAGCACATTTACTATTATTTTGGAAGTTCTGGGATTTACCTCCCAGATTCGGTCAAAGCCCCCCCATTTATGGTCCATAAACAGATACCTCCTTATCTCAGGAAATATATACCCAAATTCTTAGCTCACAATTCCTAATATACTTTTTATAACAGTATACATATGATTCTTTGATAGTAATTATACTACGTCCTATTTTTATCACGTGATAACGTAGCATTTTTCAAAATCCTAACTTGAAAACTAGAAGTCGTAGACTCTTGCTCTAACTTCCTAATATATATTTTCGAATCTCTTTATTCATTTAAAACCGATGGATTATACTTTGTAGTGCTAGGAGTGTGAATTATATTTCCCGACTGGTTCAAAATATTCGGGATTAGGGGCTTCAAGGCAATTTGTGGATTTTCAGTATACTTTTGCTATTTTCACCAAAATTTGTTGGAATATATCTAATTCATCAGTATAAATGCGATTAAATGCCCATGAATGCTTTTATTTATCGTTAATAGCTCATTTTACATCGTTCTTAACATTAAAACTTCAAATCCCTATATCTCGGACTTAAAATTTTCAAATTGACCGTCTTAAAAAATAAAAAGTCAAAATTGGTTTGAGATAGAGGGTTGAAATTTCAAGAGTTGTTCCATATCGTTAAGCGATGAATATAGGACGACTCAATTTTTGATATCTTATTGCTTATTGATATTATTGCTGATTTCCCAAATAAAGGGACATTTTAGGGGTCTTTTTGAGAAGTTTTTTTCAGAACGATATAAAATTTAAAATTTTTGTCCTTTTCCTTTTTTTTGGTCCCATGAGGTGGCAAATATGATAGACTATCTATGTTTCGATTTTGGAAGCATTTGTTTCCTTAGCATGCCCTAAAAAATATTTTGAGTGGCTGGGGCTCTACTAATAAGATGTGCTAGCGAAAAACGAAAAGAACAGACTTTGAGACCAGGGTATTATACATCCCTCCAGAGATACGCTCCTAATCTAAAATCCCTAATTTTCATACGCCTAAATCTATAAATTGCATTATAATATAATTGGGTATTATTCTGGATTTTCACGCTCCTAAACACTTTGAGGAATAAAATCATACGCCTAAAGGAGCGTCTCGCGCTCCCAGATAATCCCCTGTTTGAGGCACTGTATCTCAAAAACTAGAAATGAGAATAAAAAGCGGTTTGGAATACGAATTTCTAGAAGGCACTATGTGCCCACGCTTAGCATCACTTATAGCTCTACTTTCATCGTAAGCTGCAAGCCAAATCGTATGTTTTTTCGAGGGCGAGATCCTTAAAATTTTACTGGATGTTATATCTTCAATAGATTTAATACATGACTTTGAACTCTTTCGGGACGTCGAGTTTTTTGTGACCGATCTTTAGCTAAATAAGCCATAACTCACGAATCAATGGTCGAATCTGAACAAATCTTTTTGAAAAATGATCAGAATTTTATTTCTGATACGATTATCACTAGATTTGTATTAAACCTGCCATTCTCCGAATATCATTGAAAAGTAGCCTCTTTATTTTAAACCTGGTTGGCCTCTTTTATAATAGCTAACTTTTGACTTTTAAAACCGATTCATTTAATTTTTTCAGTGCAGATTTGAATCGCAGAGTTATCTGCAAAAAAGTTGGCACTTTACAAGGAAGAAATCGAACACAATATGCTTACAACGCTGTAGAAAATTTTCAAATTCTTTCATAAATGCGTGATCTATCAAATGAAAAGACAGTTTTCTGAAATTTGTTAAAAATTTACATTAAAACACCAGAGGAATTTTTTTAAGTAATTTTGACACTGTTTTTTTTCATAATTCTCTTTTATTCGTCATATCAAAAATATGTCTGTTCATTTTCTTCTACTCTTCGAGCTCTATCAAAAACTGTTGAGTTTTTTAGCTCCTATTTTGAATTTACAAAAGTTTATCACATTTACGAGTATAAGTGCTGAAAAAGATTGTCTCAGAAAATTGGAATTAAAAAATATTTATATATCTATATCCCTCAATATCCATTAGTTTTAACTGCTTTGTTTTATTAAATAACATGCAAATATCCTTATTCGACAACTTATAGCAGTACTTAACTTCAAAATGTGTCAAAATTTTTGACCTTCAAAAGTGTGAAAAACTTCATTCATGACTTGCTCCCTAAAATCTGATAGTATCTTCCGGAATCCCAGATTATTGACTTCTTTCAAACATGCCAAGTTATCATTTGAATTCTGAATTCGTGTCCAGCATTGAATTTCCAGCAATTTGATATATACGTAGGTCACTCGATAATTTTTGAGCCTGGAGTTGTCGCTTCCATTTGATTGTGTTGAAAATTCCTAGGATTATTCATCTACCTATTATTACTTGTATCTTTGGCTTTGAGTAAGATTGGACAAGTTTCTAAAAAATTATGCTACATATAATAGTGTCCTTGTGGACTCCGACACATTTGCAAACCATTTCCTATGGAATTTTATTTATTCTCTTTATGGAAAAATGATAGTTGGGAACAAACTTTTGATAATTCAATATTATCAATGATGCGATATATTCACAATCCGGGGGGATTCAATGATTATCATATTTAAATTTCGTTTGCAAAACTTAGATAAATGTTCAAAGATATTCCAATTCAAAACTTGTGGTTGTGTTTCCATAGATGCTAATACAAAATATCTTACACAATTTCTTCATCACAATATTTTAGAAACTTGTCCGATTGAAATAAAACTCAAAGTCAAAGATAATAATAGGTAGGTGAATAATCCTAGAAATTTTCAACAAAATCAAACGGAAGCAACTACTCCAGGCTCAAAACAAATTGAGTGACCCTCGTACAAGCGCGCATCGCCTGCGCGGCTTGTGGACACTATGTGTCTGCAGAGTCGCCCTGTGGGCGCCTGGAATTACTCAATCTAAACTATTTTGGGAATTTTGTTTCCTTTATATATACAGTCGACTCCGCTTAATAGGGCCACTGTTTAATCGGGTCAGCCGCTTAATCGGGCCACTTTTGGCAGGACCGGAATAGCTCTCACGCATAGAAGCTAATACAAAATATTTTCGGTTAATAGGATCCTCCGCTTAATCGGGGCAAAATGTCCTCTGACCGATGTGGCCCTATTAAGCGGAGTCGACTGTATATTGTAAACAAAAATCAACGAATAATTTCTCATATGGATCCGAAAATGTAATATTCGAAATCTACACCCCTGAAACCCCCATGTCAACCATTGAAAGAAAGTTTCTAGCATATTTTTGAAATGTGTTTACCTTATGTACCTATTGTAAACAAAAGTAAACAAATTAATTATCAAAATTACCCGAAAATATGATATTCGAAATCTGCACCGCTGAAAATACCATGTCAATCGTTGAAAGTAAGTTTCTAGGATATTTTTGAGATTTGTTTACTTTATGTATCTAATGTAAACAAAAGTAAACAAATTAATTATCAAATTTATCCGAAATCTACACCCCTGAAAACCCCATGTCAACCGTTTAAAGCAAGTTTCTAGCATATCTTTGAGACTTGTTTACTTTATGTATCTAATGTAAACAAAAGTAAATAAATAATTTCTCATATAGATCTGAAAATATGATATTCAAAATCTACACTCTTGAAAACCCCATGTCAACCGTTTAAAGCAAGTTTCTAGCATATTTTTGAGATTTGTTTACTTTGTGTATCTATTGTAAACAAAAGTAAACAAATTAATTATCAAAATTACCCGAAAATATGATATTCGAAATCTGCACCGCTGAAAACCCATTGTTAACCGTTGGAAGCTAGTCGCTAGCATATTTTTCAAAATTCTTCAAATGGTGTGAAAATATGTATATTAAAAAAAGTGTTAAATATGCACATAATCTTTTTTATTGCTATACACTATAATACATTTAAGATATCAAACAGAAGTTGTGGCTTTGAAGTATTATTAACAATGACGATCTATTGTAGTGTCATACGATAATTTCTATTGTGATAGTGTAGTCATTTATTTTGTATGGAAAAGTGTGAAAAATTATTTTCCATTTTTTTTGCAGAGGTGTGAAAATTTTGCTTAGATCTTAGAACTTAATCGTAGTCATATCATTTGACACCTACATGCCAATTCTTCAATCAATTCGGACAAACAAACAAAAAATCCTAGCGTTTTAATATATAAGATATTGACCATATTTAGAGAATTGTCCGGGCCTAGCAACGGCCACGAATTTTTTCACAATCCTGGCCGTTGCTAGAAACCCGCAGCCAAAATATCCAAATGTATCCAATATATATATATCAAATTGCTGGAAATTTAGTGCTGAGCACGAATTCAGCATTAGAAAGATGACCTGGCAAGATTAAAATATTTTATAGATATGAAACATTTCGCTTCAATAATGTGTCGTATTTTGAGTGACAACAGGTGGTACTAGTGGTTCTAAGTGGCTAAATATTGACATTGAAATTCTAAAAATCGAGATTAATGTTTCGAACCCCTTTAGGGATCTAAAAATGATAAAAAGGACTTTTGGTATATTTTGATAAAATACAATATGCCCTTTGGAAAGGCAAACCTTAATGATCTTCCCAATATTTGCATTATACGTATAATCTCCATAGGGGCCGAAACAATGTCTGATGTCTATATATTTTAAAAAATACCGTTTAAGTAAAAAACAACTGATTAATAATGCTTCAAAAACCCTCTAATAATTTTCTATCTTTAAACTTTAATAGTAAGATCATAAAAAAAATAGCTACCGTAAACTGGTATGATTAGACGGTTAACCACTTAGCATTACAATGAAATAAACGCTAAAAATCGACGGATTTTTTTACGCCGGACAGTATTTCGAAGGCGGGATCCTTAAGGTTGGTATTGCCTATGGGGAATGTTTTTTCACAGAAATTCGTCAAACACGAGTGTTTTAGTCTAAATTTTTACCAATTTTAAATTTTCAAAAAAGTTGCCTGAACCGTAGTCAGATCTTCTCTAATGAAACATTTGGGAAGTTTCTAGAGGGATTCATACAAAATATTGTGTTTGATTTTTTTCTTGAAAGTTGACCAATTTCAAACAAATATTCTTTTCAATATTTAGCTGTTATAGGAAATGTCAAACTTAAGCGTGGGCACGTATCGGCCCAAAAGATTTTGACGCATGCAAAACAGTTTTAGGCATACATTTCAAGTTTTTGAGTGACAGCATCTCAAAATCAGTTTTATTCGTTTTTCGCTAGCATATCCTAATGGTATGCTCCCCTCCAATCTGTATAAAGTTTGAAACATACTACAAGAAGAAATGTTTCCAAAATTGAATCATAGACAGTTTACACGGGTGTAATATTTGGAAGATAAAATGGGAAAAATTCCCAACGTAGATGAGCATTTATGTTAGCTATTTTGGACAATATGGAATAAGAATTCGTAATTCTTTAATCTCTGTGACGTCCAAAAAATTTTTTTCTCGCAAAAATAGCCCGCCTGTCCGGAAAAAAAAATTTCTTTAAAAAAAAAATCCTAAAAAATATTTTAGCTGTACTTGTCAAATATTCCCATTCACAAATTTATATTACACGATTTTTGGTGCAAATATCTTCTTTGTTTGATTATATATTGTATATTGGCAAATATTTTCAACTAAAATGCCTATTTAGTGGATATTGCCGAATTTATTTCCCGTAATATTTACATATGAAAAATATGAGCTTTTGGTTCGTTTACTCCGTAACAAATTAATTTAACTATTTTTAGTATACTTTATTAAATTAGTGTATTTCATAATAGGCCCTTCAAATGAGAAATGTAATGTTGAATTATTTACTTCGGTAATTATACGAGCTGAAGAATTAATTATTGCTAGAAAGTTTTTATTAATCTTGTATATTTACAGTAGTTAATAATTCAATCTCCAGATCAGACAAACAACACAGAGAAGCAGACAAATAGCATTCTATTTAATTATATAGTAGATAACCAAACCTAGAATTTTATTTATTTCAGTTAAATTTCCAGGTCATTTCAATAACTTACCTATCTATACTATTATGTACTACTACTTATATAATTGAATTTTGTTAATCAATATCAGAAGATTCTTCATCTGTGTCCCAATTATGAAGTTCTACCCTCTCTATATCACTTTCTTCATCATGACAGTCGCTGCAAGTATCAGTGAATATTTCCCCCTGTTCTTTAGAAAGCCTCTCTGCATTATCCCACCGTAAATTATAATTATATGTCACCATACAATCAACCAATCTCTGTGGGTATAGCTCGTGCTCTAACTTGGTCTTAAATCTAAGATCCCAAAGATTTTGTATTCTGGAATGTAGCATCTCTCCGCTCTGCTCTGAACTATTGCTGCCCCTGCTGTTAATTGAGGTTCATAATGGAAGAAGTATTCCATAAAATGGTCGGAAAGTACATGCGATTTTAATGACCAAGGTAAACCGGTTGCATCCCATGATTCTCTGAATAGACAAATACTCTCTTCCCAACCAGGCTTTCTTAAAAGACCCAAACACCTGTCTTTTACCATCTTTAATGATTTTAGGGCGTTTAACAAGGAGGTGTGTTGGCTAGGGAATGGTATAATATCTAAATTATCCAAAAGTCGAGAGCAAGAGTTACCTTCTAGAGCGCCATCCCAGTACTCAGATCGATATACTTTGCATCTTTGCAAAGCTTGACAATGTTGTTTATACAGTAAACGATCATATCGGTTAGTCGCATTCTGAGATGGCCTAGCTACACCATACAACCGATTGACGAGACCAAGAAGTATATGGAGAGGAGCAAGAGCAAGTATTTCCATAGGTGAATCTGACCACTTGATAATTGGTTCATGAGATACGCTATTAGTTTTTGAATGAAAATCTTTAATTAATTCCTTATACCTTCTTGCACGAAGAGGTGTTCCGGTACATTTTGTATTCTTCCGCCATATACAAAATGGGCAAGGATGCTTGCTGGATGCTTGCTGAATTCCAACGAGCATAGCAGCCACTTTAAAATCGCATGCAATTTGGATCGGAATATCCAAGTTAAAGATGTTTCGAATAGATGTTAAATTTAGTAATGAGCGCAAGTTTTCTGAATTTTCGGATGCGTGACCCATCGCGATTACAAAGTTGGAAAGAACGCTATTAGGATTTGCTATATACAGACTATTCGGAAGCATTGAAACTATATTGACAGACAGCTTGAGGAATTGTTTACCGCCATCCAGTTGTACTTTAAGTCTCGAAATTCTGTTCGATTGTTTATATGTGATTATATTCAATAATCTTTCAACATCGGTACAAATTCCCATTGGAACCAGTTCAAAGTTTTGTGTTTCTGAACGGATCATTTTGATGGATACTGAAGTAAATATTTCTCCAAATATTGACCATTTTTCATCCCGTGCTCCTTTTATTCCCCCCGTGGGAAAATGGATTCCTTCTTTGCGAAGAATTCTACCCAGCTCAAAATACGACTTTTTCCCCAAACCAAGGTGACCTAACTTCTGCATATCTCGGACTGCCTCTCTGCTTAAAACGTGATTACTAATATTCTGTTTTGCACTCTTATACGGAATTGTAGCCACAGCTAATTGATTATTCGAATCGAATGGATGATGTAATGATAGGGCATTAAATGGTGTAATAAGGCTATTGTCGCTAACTGAACCTTCGAGACTACTTACCAGGAAGTTAGTAGTGAGATTTTCAGTGTATCCACGAGACTCTACCCTTTCTGCGAAGTGTTTTCCAGCCTGCCGAGAAGATTGTGGGCGTTTCATAACTCGTTTGCAAAAGTCGATATCATGGACATCAGTAGACATTCCACACTTGCTGCACATTAGTCTGACAGGAGATTGTTCTAAAGGCCTACCAGGATTAGGGCCTTGTGTCTTGAGTTTTGAGAAATGATTATTCATGGAGGACGAGTATATTTTATATATATGGCATCGATCTGTAGGGACACAAAGAATCGCCTTCCGAGTAATGTAACATGGAATTTCGACATTTAGGTTGGATTCAATATTAGATCTATCGGAAAGCCATTTATGTGTGTTAAGTTTGCCACTTTCTAAGTCTGATAACCGAGATCTACAACTACAACAAAATACCTTTGGCTTAAATAGATCAATTATTTCAGCGCGAAGATCTATGTTGTAAAACTTATAGGCTCTGTCAATCACTAGATTAGTAGGAGGCTGTCGCAAATTTTTCTTAGGCAAATCTTTTGGCGATAGGCGGATATAACAAAAACGGCATACTTTGTACAGTGAATCCACATGGTAATCATCCCAAATGTTCAAGAGATTTTCTGGTATTAACAATGAAGAAGACATGTTACTGAAAAATGAATAAAGAATTAAATGTTTGTGACACTTATATAGAAATGGTATGGATATGGTTCCTACATAATAACAATAGATTAGAAAGACAGCCAAATAACATGCAATGAAGAAGTCTTAAAATAATACTCCATATTTGTATTTTTATGTTATCAGAATAGAATTTTATGGTTAGTATTAGAATACAGATGTAGCATCAGCCAACCGTTGGCTAAGCACGAGTATACTATAACATAGCGTTACCCAACAGTTAATTACTTAAACTCATTATTTCGATAAAATCAGTTTTAGAACATAAGCATAGAGAATTGTCAAAGTGAATAAAATTGCAATGACATGCAGAAATTATACTCTGACTGACAGAGAATAAATTTGGCATTATCCAATAAATGTGTATTTTTAGTTTAAATTAATGCAAAATATAATCAAACAAAGAAGATATTTGCACCAAAAATCGTGTAATATAAATCTGTGAATGGTAATATTTGACAAGTACAGCTAAAATATTTTTTAGGAATTTTTTGACGTCACAGAGGTTAAAGAATTACGAATTCTTATTCCATATTGTCCAAAATAGCTAACATAAATGCTCATCTACGTTGGGAATTTTTCCCAGTTTATCTTCCAAATATTACACCTGTGTTTAGCATATTTGCTACTCCATAGAAGAAAAAGAATTATGTAAAGTGTTCAAATTTCTCCATTGAATTTGCATTACAATAAAGTCAATGATAAGTCGAGAAATATCTTTTTTTGACGAAGGAATGCTTGAGGAACCTATATACACTCCCTTACCAAAAGTATTCGTACAACTCTTTTTCCATCAAATAGTTTAAAACTAATCTATTTATGAAGTCAACAATATTTAATCTGTAACAAATACACTAATTTTTATTTTAAATTCGTTTTCTACACATTCAAATTACGAACCTTGTAAGCTCTCAACTCAATTATTCTTAAACACTTACTTCATTGTGCCACATATCATAAATTAATCCCACTATATATGATGGCGTTAGTGGCACTAGGTGTCACGGGTTAAAAATATTTAACTTCCGATTTTTATAATCCCAGCCCCAATATTTCACCACTTTTAGCCACTTGTATCACCCGGTGTCGCTCTAAAAATGACACATTTTAAATGCGAAATATCCCACAGCTATAACTTCTTCTAACAGTGCCAGATCATCTTTATAATGCTAAATTCATGCTCAGCACTAGATTTCCAGCACTTTGATATATATATTGACCATATTTAGAAACATTTTTGTTTGACCGTGCCTAGCAACGGCCAGGAATTTTTTCACATTCCTGACCATTGCTAGGAAAAGGCAACCAAAATGTGCTCCAAATATGGTCGATATATATATCAAATTGCTGGAAATTTAGTGTTGAGCACGAATTCAGTATTAAAATAACACATGGCATAGTCAAATAAAGTTATAGATATGGGATTTCGGTGGATACCATCGGACATGGTCATTTTTGAGTCCCCAGTCATAACTGACAACTTTTTCACACTTTTGAAGTTGTCATGATGTGAAAATTTTTGATATCCCATATTTTGAAGTTAAGTACTACTATAAGTTGTTGATTTAGGATGTTTGGATGTTTTTTAATACTAGGATACAGTAAAAACTAATGGAAATCAAGCCTTTCCGAAGAAAAATGCTTGGTAGCCTGTTTTTAGCACTTAAAAAATCAATTTTTCAACGGAGGAATCTTTAGTTACAAATGTCGTAGAGTAAAAAACTCGACGGTTTTAGAAAGATCTCGTCACGTAGAACAAAATGATTGACAGATTTTCGATATTCTACTTCAGAAAAATGTTAAAATATTTCTCTTACGAAAATCTGCTTCTAAATTTTGTAGCAACGAAATTGGATAGAAAAATTTAAGGTTGGCCTTTCCTATGGGCATTTTGCTTTTTATCAAAAAATTGCCAAAAGTCCTTTTTAACCATTTTAGGATAACTAAAGGGGTTCTAAACAATAATTTTGATTTTTAGAATTTCAATGCCAATATTTCGCCACTTAGAGTCACTTGTACCACCTGGTGTCGCCGAAAAAGGACACATTTTGTCTCATATCCATAAATTCTTTGAACCATGTCAAATCATCATTTTAATGCTAAATTCGTGCTCAGCACTAAATTTCCAGCAATTTGATATATATATTGGACATTTTTGGAGAAATTCTTTGGCTGCGGGTTCCTAGCAACGGCCAGGAATGTGAAAAAATTTCTGGCCGTTGCTATGCACGGACATCCAAAAACTTCTCCAAATATGGTCAATATATATATCAAATTGCGGGAAATTTATAGCTGAGCACGAATTTAGTATTAAAATGATGATCTGACATGGTTCGAATAAGTTATTGATCTCGAATTCCGGTGGACACTATCGAATGCGGTTATTTTTGGGTGGCCAGTCAGCAATGACCATTTTTTCCCACTTTTGATGGAGAAAAATTTGATATACCATATTTTGAAGTTAAGTAGTGCTATAAGTTGTCGAATAAGGATATTTGTATGTTATTTAATATTCCAAAGCAGTTAAAACTAATGGAAATTGAGGGACATATATAAATATTTTCTAAATCCTATTTTCTGAGACTTTTTTTTCAGCAATTATAAAGGTGTTAACTTTTTGTAAATTCAACATAGGGACGAAAACTTAACGGTTTCTGATAGATCTCGAAGAGTAGAACATATTGTATAGACAGAATTTTGATAATACAAATAAAAAGAGAATTAAGAAAAAAATAGTGTCAAAATTACTAAAATTAAAATTCCTCGGGTTTTTTGGTGTGAATTTTTAACAATTTTCAAAATTTCAAAAATCTGTCTGTTCATTAGTTAGTTCATCGATTTATGAATGAATTTGAAAAGTTTCTAATGGATTGTAAGCATATTGTTTCCGATTTCTTACTTGTAAAATGACCAAATTTTGTTAAAAAAATTTTTATCTCTGATTATTTCAATTATTAATGCAGTTTTGCAGATAATTCAGCGATTCAAATCTGCACTGAAAAAATTAAATGATTTGGTTGAAAAAGTCAAAAGTTAGCTATTATAGGAAAGGCCAACCTTAATTGGGTTAAAATTGAAAATTATATTCCTATTATTTTCTTTATTCAACCATTTCGTGCAAGAATAATTGAGTAAAAGAGACATAAGCTATTGAAATTTCCTTGAATGTCCTCTATAAATTAGGTGATTTTGGACAAAAAATTTCTCCAAATTTCTTGCTTCTTGAGCTTCCGAAAAGTCTATTTTTGCAGATAACTCATCGAGAACAGTTTCCACAAAAAATTTCAGGAGAAAATAATGAAAACTTTTAAAGTTAGTTCTGGAAGGAAACAACACCCTTAATGCTTTGATTAGAAAATTTCTAATATGCCTTGTTTTAGACAAAGACTTTACTATCCTTCACCCCAAAACCCCACTGGGAGCTTTTGCGGTATCAAAATTTCACTTGTGGAAACATGTTCTAACGGGAGCTTTTTGCAATATTTCACGAGGCCATTTTTCGAGTTTTGAAGTTCAAACACATCTAAAATTGGGGAAGCCTTTAAGTTTAAAACACCTTAACTCGGAAAAGCAACACAAAGTTTTGGCGTTTCACATTTTGCAAAAAACTCGAAAAGTTTTTGTCTCATGTGACTATCTTGATACTCCAAAAGCCTCCAAAGAGTGCTTTTGGCGCTTTTAGGTAGCGAATAGGAAAGTTTTGCGAGTAATTTATTCAAACAAGCCTTTTTGAATTTTTCAGAATCAACATATTTGAACGAACAATAGCTATTTATTTTAATTCAATATATTCTTTGCAATTTATCCTCAATAATATATGATTGTTGTATTTCATTGTCTAGAACCTGTATATTTATTCTTTATTATTCTTTATTGTATATATTATTTCAAATTTATCGAAAATAGTGTATTTCAATGTACAGTCCACTTTCTTCAAATGAAACATGTAAGAAAAAGTTTTCGAATTTGGACTCTTTAAGAATATTCAAAACAGTAGATGAATTTATTTTACGGATAGAAATTTTGTCCTTTCTTACTTCTGCTCTAGAGCACATGGATAGGATATCCATTGACTTGGGTTCGCAACTAAGGTCTCAAATGATTTCTTTTAGACAGCTAATTCATTTAGTTGGTAATGGTCCACTTTTAGAAGATATTGAACTTCGTTCTATAGAGATTATTCATTCAATAATTAGGTCTTTTGGAGTTAATCCTAGTGCATTCTCCAGCCTTAAGAAAAGGTTTCATAAGCAACAGTCTGTTGCACTTGGTGATTTTATAAAGTTTTTTCGAGATTTCCGGTAAGCACACATTTTGTTACTTTATCGAATAATCATTACAGGGCCAGTTTCCAAGCCCGTTATTGCGTATCATGCCGTTACGCCTTTGTAAAGAAAATGCTTATCTGCCGAAAGGCCTTTGGATGGTTCATATATTATTCTTTTTTGTATACTTTTCTATACAGTATGTCCAATATAACAAATACCAACGGTCTATTAGGAGGGTTGTATCTAACCATCCGTTCCTCCTGAAAATATTTTAGATCCCCTTTGTCCCCCCCCCGGGGATTCGTGGCTAGACCCAACCCTACCTATCTGTAGATAAAATGCATTTGAGGTAGAATTGTTTACCATTGACTATTTAGCATAGCCATGAGGAGAACAGGGTCACATCCCTCCAGTCAGGCATAGGCGTCGTAACCCAACCGGTTACCCGGCAATTGCCGGGTACTACCCGGTCTAATGCTCGGTACTACCCGGTCTAATGCTCGGTACTACCCGGTAAATGACCGGGTTCTACCCAGTAAAAAGCTTAGTGCTATTATGTACTGGTAATTGGCTGTTACTAATTCCTCATGTAGATCAAGGGTTCACGGCCCATTTGGCTGACGGTAACGCTGGATCAGCTGAAGATACGGCCCGATTAACTGACTGAACGGCCCTGGATTATTGTGGCCGGGCAGTCCAAGGGTAGGAAATAAAGTTTACGACGCCTATGCAGTCAGGATTTAATTTATGCAATTTGGTGCGAGATTTAACATTTATTTTGTCTTTTTCTCAAGAAATATCTACTAACTTCGATGGATTTGTGCATATTATGAAATAAATGTTGTCAGCCCCTGTACTCTACTGGGGGGCTTAAAGCGCCCCCCAGACCCCCAGCTAGATGCTGTTCGCCCCCAT
This sequence comes from Aphrocallistes beatrix, assembly GCA_963281255.1. Classification (NCBI taxonomy): domain Eukaryota; kingdom Metazoa; phylum Porifera; class Hexactinellida; order Sceptrulophora; family Aphrocallistidae; genus Aphrocallistes; species Aphrocallistes beatrix. The sequence continues at coordinate 3,383,987 of OY725488.1, forward strand.
CAGAAAATCCTGGCTGCGCCACTGCCGATAAGCCTTCAAATTGTCTTGGGGAGTAGCCTGCATTAGGTCAATATTCGATATAGTTATGTATTATTTTGCTACGTTAATGGGGGGAATCCGGAATATTTAGAATCTTTTTGGATAACATGTCCGATTACTCAACATAATACATGAATAATCTATAGCTCTTAGCTAAATTATAACTATACTCATGGCTATACCAATCATACCGGGGCTTATGTCAATACCAGTCGTTTTGTGCATCCCTTAGAATAGTGACCAAAATTAGTTTTAAGGTTGGTGGGGTTTTTTTCAATTTATAGTAAGACCCCAAACTAAAATGGCTTCCCATTCATTTCAAAATGGCTTAGACCGGAAATTAAGCAACAAAATACCTCGCAATGCGCGAGTTTTAATGTTGTTTTAATATTTCGTTGAATCTCTAATAATCCATTTTAACACATTTCACTTTTTCGATTCTTTATTCGTCCTTTTTGTATTATAACTACAATACCAGGACTCTCAAATCTAACAATCTCGTCGTGTGTTGCACGATTTTGGGTAATATTTCACGATCTCACGACAGATTCCCCAAATCTCACGATTTGTCTCAAAATATCACTCCGCTCTTTCAAATCTCACGATTTGCGATCTTTCTCGGGGTGAGAGCCCTGATATGATACGATTGTGGCTTACAAAGAATAATTTATATAATATCTCACTACAGAATCGGGAGATTATTTTATTGTCTCACGACAGAATCGTGAGAATTATGAAACACACGACTTCGAGCCTTTGCAGGTTGAGACCCTGCAATACAGTGATTATATTATCTACAGGGTCGCTCCTACGTTCTGATATGAGCTCCTTTGGTTATAATATTTTAAAAACTCAAATAATCTTGTTTATTATCGTCGTTAGGGATTGTAATTCGAATATTGTCATTGATTTGAAGAGATTTTTCGACTTCAAGACCAGAAACTATATTTAGTATGGTGAGTATTATGAAGAAAATTGTGTACGGACATGCAGCCAAAATCCCACTGCTTTTCAAATTCTCTTCAGATTCCTTAAATTCTCTGAAAAATTAGCTCACACATTTTCTAGAGCACCCCAAATTTGTAGAAGTATATTGTATTCAGAAATGTGCATATCGATAACAATTTAGTATAGTATTTGGTCTTGCGAATAAAAGTGTCATTTGGGATATTTTGTACAAATGTATATTTTTTCAACTCGAAAATGAATGATCTTCTTCTCCAAAACAGAATGCAATGGATTTTTGAAATAGTTTCATGGTAAACACAAGGTATCTGATGCTAAATTTAGTGGATTATCGCTTATGATGAACTTTTAACAGAAGCAGTGGGGCCTGATTTGTGATTTTTGCTGCGTGTTAGGACATAATTTTATTGCAATCGAAAAATCTCTTTAAATCAACTACAATTTTCGAATTACAATCTCCAATGACCATAATAACCAAGATTGTTTGAGCTTTAAAAATTTTGATACCCAATTGTAGGGTTGGGGTCTACTACATTTGTTCAATTACAATTACGAATTAATTTCAAGACAAGTAAGATTTTCAATTACAATTAATTACAAATATTTCTGTACGAAAAGTTCCAATTATAACTACATTTCAATTTTTTCTCCCTAATTACGATTGATTACAATTACACTGTATGATTATTAACTTTTACTTATGAAATACTACTATTTATGAAAAATGATACTATTATCTAGTGTTCAAAATGAAACATCTTTGGTAGTTAGAGTTGCATTTTATGAACATTAGTTCTTCAAATCGATCGTCTGATATTCTACATCTCTCTGGTCTGAAATTTTCCGGCAATCGAAAATCATCTTTCAACAGGGGATGATGAAGCGGGGGTTGCAAGGTCCATAAGGCAACTTTAGTAAGCTGAGGAAATTCTTCCTGGTGTTGCTGCCAATAGATTAATGGTTCAGCATTCTCTGAAATGGTTGGCTGAGAGTGATAAGTCTCCGCCTGAGTTTGTGACGGTTCCTTTGATATCGATATAGGAGTACTTTGAGATGCCATGAACTTGAATATTTTACATCTTTTCTTTGCAAGTGTTGAAGTTGTCTCCGATTCTTCCATCTCATTTGGTCGATACTGTAATGGGATTTTTTCGATGAGGAGATTAGTGTAACGGGTAACTTCATCAGGTCTACAGTCTAATTTCCATCTGGGATCAAAGATTGCTGCCGTTTGAAAATCCTCACTTTGGTTGTATCGCGCAAAACGTGTATTAACTGATGAAATTAAGGTCGTAACAAATTGTGATTTGTGTGTGCAAGGGAGTGTGGTTAGTTCTGCCCTAATTTCCGAATGCAAGGGAGTATAAGACTAGCGGTGACGAGGTCCTGGCCTTGGCACTAATCTGTATCATTCTTTGCCTGTAACTTTACGTCATTTTCGAATAACTCTGTAGCCAAGGTTGAATGGCGGATGTAGCTTACCAGTTTGGATGCTTTCTTAATAGTATTCGATAAAGATCCTATCTCCTTCAGTCCATCACTAGCTACTAGTTGAAGAGTATGTGCAAAGCAGAGGACGTGTTTAGGGAGGTAATCCAAAGATTGGACTCAGAAAAAAGGAATTCCATTCAGAAAGGATTTCCATTTCATTGTCCTCCTCATTACTGTCGCTGTCACTTACGTTATCTACTTCAAATCCAGGAAGAGTTACGAATGCCTTAATCATATTTGCAGCATTATCAATGATTATCGTAGTGATCTTTCTCTCGATATTGAAACTACAAGTGACTTTTGGAAGTTTAGAAGTACGTTTTCAGCAGTGTGAGGATCATTAAAACGACAGCAGGCTAACATGACATTCTTAAGTTTGAAATCTCCAATAAAATGTCCAGTTATCCAAACATAACTTCTCATATCTCGACTCGACCAGAGGTCCACTGTCAAACAAATAGCATCAACTGTGTTGAGACATGTGATAATGTTGACATTTATGTTTAACAAAAATACACGATATCCTAAACATAACAGTTAACTGTTATGGAACCATTTATTCAGTATTCCCCAAATTATGAAATTACCTTCCAACTGTTATCTTCAAGCTATCGAAGTACACTCGAACCTCTCTTATCCGGACCTCCGATATCCGGGCACCTCTCTCAACCGGGCAGCCCTTTCGACATTTAGTCAATATGCATTGTCCTATTTTCAAGTCAATTATTAACCACAATTCCAGCAATCATTATCATGAAATATCATTTAAGGACCCCGCACGCGAAAAATCCTTAGGTTTGGTTTACAGCATATATAAAGAAGAGGGCTATATAAGATGTTAAGCGTGGGCAGGTAGTGCAATTTAAAAATACTGAGGCATGCCAAACCGTTTTTGGTTCGCATTTCTAGTTTTTGAGTTACAGCGTCTCAAAGTCGTTTTTTTTCCATTTTTCGCTAGCACATCCTGGGTATCGGTCACTTCGTACCCAACACTCTTTCGTACCTTAATTATGACACTTTCGTACCCAATACACTTTCGTACCCAATACACTTTCGTACCCAATACTCTTTCGTACTCAATACACTTTCAGATTTGTGTTTTTATAAATACGAAACTGTGTTTTTATAAATACGAAACTGTGTTTTTATAAATACGAAACTGTGTTTTTATAAATACGAAACTGTGTTTTTATAAATACGAAACTGTTTTTATAAATACGAAATTGTGTTAGGTACGAAATTGTAATGAGTACGAAATTGTATTAGGTACGAAATTGTGTTAGGTACGAAATTGTAATGAGTACGAAATTGTATTAGGTACGAAATTGTGTTAGGTACGAAATTGTAATGAGTACGAAATTGTATTAGGTACGAAATTGTGTTAGGTACGAAATTGTAATGAGTACGAAATTGTATTAGGTACGAAATTGTGTTAGGTACGAAATTGCAATTAAGTACGAAATGGAAAGAGTACGAAATGGTTTAGGTGCGAAATGACTTGTATTCCACATCCTAATGTTAGAGCCTCCTCCACTCTGTATATTTTTTCGAACACACGTTTGGATCAAATTCTTCGAAAATTTATTCATATATAGTTTATCAAATTTGCTATCGCATAGGACCAAAATAAAGTTAAAATAACTAAAATTTTTAATTTTATAGGGTTTTTTTAAAAAATTGCCAAAAAACGGCGAAAGAAATCCGTTTTTCTTTAGGAAATCAGCAATAATATCACAAATTTATAAGATATCGAAAATCGAGTGGTCCTACGTTTATCGTACAACGATATTAAACAACTATTGTAAATTTCAGGCTTCTATCTCTAAACAAATTTGACTTTTTTTTATTTTAAAGATTGTTAATTTTTTTTAAAGTCCCGAGATATAAGTGTTCAAAGTTTTAATGTTAAGAACGATGTATAATGAGCAATTAAGGATAAATAAAAGCTTTCATGTGCATTTGATCGCATTTATACTGATGAATTAGATACCTATATTAAAAACAAATTTTGGTGAAGATAGCAAAATCATAGTGAAAATTCATAAATTTTCTTGAGGCCCTAACTTCCGAATATTTTGGATCAATTGGGAAATATAATTCATACTCCTAGCACTGCAAAGTATAATCCATCGGTTTAGAATGAATAACGAACTTCTAAAAACTATATTAGGAATTTAGAGTGAGAGTCTACGACTTTTAGTTTTCAAGTTATGGTTTTCGAAAAATGCTACGTCATCACGTGATAAAAATTTAAAAACTTAGCATTCCATACGATGTAGTACATTTATTATTAAAGAATCAGATATATACCGTCATGAAAAGTATATTAGGAATTGAGAGCTAAGAATTTCGGTATATATTTCCCGAGATAGGGAGGAATCTGTTTTTGGACCATAAATGGGGGGGGCTTTGACCGAATTTGGGAGGTAAAAGCCCTGAACTTCCAAAATAATCATGTTGAGTGCTTCAATATTTCATTATACATTGCTAGTGACTATTGCATTGTTTTTTTATTTTAATGGCTAGATTTTGGAACATATTCCATGACAAGATTCGTCATTTTCTAATATATTCAAAGTTCTCCATATAATTTGTATACAATAAAATCGATGATAAGTCGAGAAATATTTACTTTTTGACAAAGAGATGTTTGAGGAACCTATATATTATCATATATATCCTTTCATTTAAGATTATAATATATTATATATCTTCAATAGTTTTTAAGATTTGACATCAAACACTTTCGGGACCATAGAGAGGTGTGATGTCCGAACTTTACCAATAATATACTATAACTTACGAACTAATGGTCGGATCTGAACAAACTTTTTTTAAAAATGTTCAGAATTCTTTTCTTTATACAATAGCTAATATCACAACGGCCATTTCCCGAGCATTTTAGAAATGAAGTCCCTCATTGAGATATTTTGATTGGATTTTATATGCCTCTTTTTCTAAATTCATCTGTTTTATAATCTTTAATGGGGCCAAAACCATTTTGAGGTATAAATCATTGAAAAATATCAGATAAGTAAGAAACTAATCGATGAATGCGCCGAAAAACCACAAATAACTTTCCGATTTTTAGTAACACTAAACTTTAGGGGGCCAATTCATAAATATCAAAATAAATACCGTCCAACAAGTGCGATTAGATGTTAGACAACCAAGACAATCTGCATCAAATTTTCATTATTTTGATTGGTCACATAAGCGGATTTGGGCTACTTTGAGGGTGGGATGTTGTCACATTCCAAATTTGCTTTGTCGTTGTCACGCACTAAAGGTTGCCAGAATTCTTTTTTATTTAAATTTTTATTTAAATTCTCATTAGTCATCACAATTCCCTTCACAATTGCATAGAGCGGTACACATCAGAGCTGCTTTTTGCATTTGCATCTGCATCTGCAACCCTTTTTGCAGCCACAACATAAGAGTTCTCGTAAGGACTGGCTGGCCTGAGGTAGTTTTGTCCATTTAGGTTTCCAACTGCCAGGGTTAACCCAGCCCCAGTCTTCAAGTGAAGGAATATTAGGAGCTGACATTATGGTTCAAATGAGCCTGTAAATTTGGACTTCATACGATGCATGTCCCTTCTGACAACGGTTGCTGCTTTGGACAGGTAAATAACTTCTTCATCATAGTTGCTTCGTATGCTTTCTTTAATGCAAGGCCTACTATGTCCTTATTAAATACTAACAATACATCTCGGCCTTCTCTGTGGTCACTCATATCTGGAAACTGACATAAGATACGGTCCTTCAATCATTTTTTTTCAAATCCTAGTTGTTCAAATTTTTTTGGTTGTTCAAATCCTAGTTGCTCTAGACGCGTAGCATTAGTTTGTTCAAATCCTTGAGCTTCAAGACAGGTGCAATATCTTCATCAGAATGTAGATCTGTATGACACAAGTTCTGTAAATGCTATGCCTTTAAAACATATAGAAGTGATATTATCAATGTTTTCGAAATTTTCTTTCTCTTGATGTGCAGCAGCCTAGTTATAGAGTGCAGCCAAGCACCGTGCATGGTGTTTACTTCTTGAGCAACCAGATCACCAGCACTTAATTTGGCAATAAATTTAGCTAATAGGTTGTTTATTATATGGAACATACACTATTTAACCCGTTTAATTCTACATTTAGTGTGCACTTAGGTAAAACGAAGTCTTTTATTTTTACTATTCCCTACCTAGGTCACATATTAACACATTGATTATGCATAAGATCTATAAATGGTTTCAGTACGCACTGTACTAGAATACAACTAGACATTTTTTAGAATACAACTAGACTTTTCGCTTAGAACTAAGATGTGAATGGGTTGGTACGAAAAATTTGGATCTTTTTCATGGAATGTTGCCTACATTCCAGTGTTGCTATGGAAACAGTTGGGGTTATATCTTGAAAACCGCGATAGCTAGACATTCAAATGTATTTCCATTTGTTAGCGAATATACTACTTCCTATTAAGCGATAATATAATTTAGGCAATTAAATTATATTATCACTTAATAGGAAATAGTCTATTGGCTATCAAATGGAATTACATTTGAATGTCTAGCTATCGTGGTTTTCAAGATATAACCCCAACTGACCAAAACACGCTTCCATAGCAACACTGGAATGTAGCAACATTCCATGAAAAAAATACAAATTTTTCGTATTAACCAATTCACATCTCAGTTATATGCGAAAAGTTTTATAATAAAAACACTTAGAAGTGCCCTTAAACGACCTCTGAAAATCACCAAATTTGTCATAAAAATAAGCTATTGCGCAACCATATGGTGACTAATCTAAATTTTAACAACGGATATGGGTACTTTGACACCATATTTATGCTATATGCTGGTAATATATTCCTAAGCTCTATTGTGCTTTGTTAATGATTTAAGGCAGCTCATGTATTAGTCTAACCATCTTCTACCGCATCCCTAGTCAAGTTACTGTGAGGCCTTATATACAGTAGACTATGGATGTATCTCTAACAGGGGTCCCATTACAACTAGTCTTCTGACAACATGAAAGAATTAGGGGATTATGGGATTCGAGTAGAATTTCAGACTTCAGCCAACAATTTGCGATAGAAGTTCGATCCAAAGAATTCCATGCCTCATGCACTAGTATTCCAACATCGAGGAGTTGGGGTGGATATGCATGATCTGATCCCCTTGCACCCGATGGTAGAGTTGCACCAAGCTGGCATAGCTGAACATAGCTCTCTTGATTTTTGATCATAATGCGAAGAAGCTTACTCTTATACGGTAGTTCCTTTTCAACGCAGCGATAATACCCTGGTCCATTGGCTGGTGAACAGCTGTGCAGTTGGGTGGCAGAAGAATCCAGTTGACTTGTGGATCTTGCAATGTAGGATCGGTTGTGTTGTGCGATCCAAAATTATCAGCTGTCAAAACAACTTGCCTAGAAGTATTCTTTTTTATTTCCGATAAGAATACATCCTGGAATCACCACTTGGTCAGTTTACAATCATTCCAAGCATTTTTTTAGAAATTGTATGGAACAGGTGATTGACGAATTCAAAAGCAACGGAGGTTCGCTGGTTTACCAATCATTGCTAAAGGTATCTTATGCGTACCATAGTGGTGAGACCCGGGTCTCAAATACCCGGGTATTACCCGATTCAAAAATTTATATTGCTATTCAAATCCCGGGTATTTCAAGTAAAAGGAACTGAGTAATTGAAGCCAATTAACCAGATGTTACTGAATGAATACCTTTGAGATATAGCAAGTTTGTGAAAATGGAACAAGGCGTATAACTACCTGAGTAAGCATGCAATGCAGCATTAGTTATACATACGTACAAGCGCGCTTCGCGTGCTTGCGCTGCGGGCTTGCGGAAACTTTGTGTCCGCCGGAGGCGCCCTTTGGGCGCCTGGGGTAATATTGATTAATTATAAGGGGATAACATCTCTAAATACATCTGCATTACTGTTAAAATCGATATCACTCGAAAATCATCAAATTTGTCAATTTATTAATTTTTGATGAGTCATCATTTTTGGACGATAGTTGTATCATATGTGAGATATATTAATATACACTTCTATTAAAACAACCTTCTAGTACCTAAAACGGCTGAGTTATAGTCGAAAAACTGAAATTTCAAATTATTAAAAAGGTGACATTGACGTCATAATTCCATGATGAGTCCACAATTTGATCTGAGCTCAGAACTTAGTGGAGCCATAGCCAAAATACTCCCACATGCCAAAAATCAGCTTTCTGCGCCTGGCAGTTTCTTCAATCAATTCGTGACAGATATATATATATATATATACTTGTATATATAACTCTCACATGCAAAAATAGCTTTCTATGCCTGGTAGTTTCTTCAATCAATTCGTTACAGACATATATATATATATGTACTATATGTATACATATAGATTAATCAAGTTTTAATGGTAAGGATTAGGTATTGCTTTATTAGTCGATGGAATTTTGGTAACTAGACCCAAATCTATGGATTGGGATCATTTTGAGAGAATGGAGAAAATTCCCAATGTGAAAATCTTCACCTGTTGTAATGGCAACACAAGTGTTCTTTGAAATACAAAATTACGATCGAGTTTAAGCGACTCTTTACTTGATACAAGTATTCTAGACGAGCACTTCAAAAGGCTTGCATGATGAATGATGGATGAATGTGGCAAACCGGGGCATCTTTTTAGAATTTTTTATACACGATACAACTGTGATTAGTCGTTTTTGCCTGATCATGAAATTATTTCCATAGAAAGGTGTGATACCTATGAGTTGCACGCGGGGCGGGCTGGCCCGCCGGGACGCAGTTGCGGGCCGAGCTTTATTATCGGCCCGCGGGCTTTGCGGGCCAACGTCCCGCAACAGGCCTGCAGTAGACCCGCACAATACCTACTAGTACTACAGTACTATTCAACGAATGTCAGGTAAGTCAATAAAGGCTTAATTTAACTGACCATCTTGTACTTTATGCCAGTGTTTTTCAACCCCATTCTTTACTAGATTATTTTCGCCCATCTCAACGCTAGTGTAACTATACAATTTGCGTAATCATTGAAAGTGATTAAACTTATATGTTTTGAAGAATTGACTAATCTTAACGCTGTTGTGTTGATGACTTGTATTCCCTTTAACACAATGAATATATATATTATACTTTTGACACTAGCAATGAAAACATATGACACTGAGTGTAATCGAGCTGGATTCTGCAAGAATTCAATAATTAGTTTATTTAAATACTTATCGGCTTTGTCAATACGTACTCTCTATGGGGCACGAAGGTTTGTAAGGCAAAAATGTCCTGAATTCTTGCGGGTCGGTTGTGGTTCGCGGGCCGGACTGCGGACTGGGTCGCGGGCAGGATTTATTAAAATTGCGGGCCGCGGTTTCAAAATTCCTGCCCGCGTGCAATTCTGTGATACCTAGTTAACATTTCGTCTCAAGTAACCTAATCTCCCTCTCTTATCGAATTTTAAAGCCTACTCGAAGTGTTAAAATTTATAAAATTTAGAAGAAACCTTTTTGGGCAACATAGTCAAGCATAATTAAGCAAATTCGACACTTTAGAATGATGAGTCTTCGTTACTTATCCATATATATATATATATATATATATTCATTAATAGGTGTTTGTAAATAATGAATATTTATATTTTGAAAATTTTCTTTTATCACTTTTCATTATGAAGCTATTTAGTTTTCAGCACCTGTATAGTGAATAATCATATTAATTTAGATAATTGATATTTATTGTCTATTATAATTCTGCTCCATATTAATAGTTGCGAGTTTAACTCGATGTTATTGGTTCTGAACTTGGAATTAATATTTCGATGAGGAGTGGCTGCATTAGATCGAATATCTATGTTGGCATAAGATCGAATCTTTATATGTTGGCCCAAGATCGAATTTTAAATCTATGCATCAGATCGAATTTCTAAGATTAAATCTTGAAATTTGCGGTAAGATATAATTTTCAACGTATTTATTAAATTCTGAAAAGACAATATAATAATAATTGTTATTAATTAGTAAATGAGAATGGGAAAAAAATAACTAAGAAAGATTTGAAATTTGCGTTATTGGTTACATCTTCGAGATAAAAAATAGGTATTTCTTCTGGAGCATATTGTATAAATCACTGTTTTCTAAAGTGTTTAAGAAACTTTTCTTAGGCTGTTTCGTTTTCTGGTAATGTAGGAATTTGGGGAAGAGATTATGTCGGAGAAATCGTATCAGCTGGGAGGGAAGGAATTGCCATGATTTTTCTAGTGAATGACGCTATAGTAATTCGGAATTTCTTTGAAAACTCGACACCAAACCACACTTTTGGATTTTTCTCCAAATCGCATGTTTATAGTGGAACCAAATCCGTGCATGTTGATTCCAGGATATACTCGTCTGAAAGCGTTACGAGCCCCTTTTCCCCAATCAGATATTACACTAGCGGGCTGCATTTGTGGAATTAGCTCTCGTATCCTATTTAGAACAGCATTATACAATTCCTCTCTTCTTATTTTGTAAGTAAACAGTGGATCGCTAATATGGTATGACCACCAACTTTCAAAAATATTGACCACAATTCATAAAATTGCTTTGGCACGGTGTAAAATGTTCCGTCAAGGTGTAGGTCACTGATATTTGCAAATATTTCATGTAATTTGTCTGAAAAGAAACTAACAGCTATCTGATGTTCTAATTGGACAGTTGCCTTGAAATTCACTGCACATTTTGTCGTAGGTAGTAAATTTGAAAATTCAAGAGCAGAGGCTGGTATATTAGGATATAATATTTTCCTCGCTCGAAACATTGAAGATTCACATTCTTTAAATATAACTTCAAAAGCTGAAGGATTTGACCTTGTGGCATTGTTAAATATTTGTCAGATTATATTGAGAAGTTTGAGATACCATTTTGCATTCAGTTTTAATTGCATACGTTTCTGCACGATTTCTTGCAGGGCCGTAGGACGCGGTATGGCAGTTGCGGCGGCTGCCACACCATTATTATCGGCTGTCTGCGGCATAGGTGCGGCATTGGTCGCGTACCATATTTATGCCATTTAGTGCCAAATTTAAGCTATACCTTTGCAATAATTACTATTTTTAGAAACTTACGCTACACTTCATTAATTAACTCATCAATGTGCTATGTATTTTGCTAACTCATTCGGCCGATTAAGTCATCTTGTGCGGGGAAACCTTAGAAATGTATAAATAGAATGGATCCCATGTCATTGCCCGGTTATCGCTGAATCCTATTACCTTCTTGAGCAATTCAAGCCTACAAAAAGGTTAGATAAGATGCAGAATAACCTGATAATCCTACAGTCTAAGTCACAAAATTTGTATACTCTAGTAATTTATTCAAAATAGATTAACTCTCGATTTTTATTTGGTTGAGTTCCAATATTTATTAATATATTGTACCATTTGTTTTGTAATTATAATGTTAAGACATAGCATTCTACGTATATACTAAGGCAATATCACTCACCAAAAGATTAGTACAGTAGACCCTCGATTATCCGACCCTCGATTATCCGACACCTCGATTATCCGAACAGTGTGTTCGAGTACCACTCATTTTATCAAATACTTTTTCAATCGAATTTGTGAAAATAATGTGTCCAGATAACTGAAATAATGTGTTCGGATGACTGAAATATGTGTTCGGATAACTGAAATGATGTGTTCGGATAACTGAAATAATGTGTTCGGATAACTGAAATATGTGTTCTGATAACTGAAATATGTGTTCGGATAACTGGAATGATGTGCGTAGCATTGTCAATTTGTTTGGCTATACATACGTGTAAGTAGTATTTAAATCATAATACGTTCTTTAATAACATCTAAGTTGGTACATGTGCATTTAAGAGCGTAAAATACGTATTTCGCTTATCCGAACGATTTCACTTATCCGAACACCAATCTTTGAGCTAACAAACGGAGGTGTTCGGATAACCGAGGGTGTACTGTACCATGGAAGGGATAGACTTGACTTAGCTTGAGAGACAGACTTGACTTAGCTTGAGGGACAGACTTGGCTTAGCTTGAGGGATAAACTTGACTTAGCTTGAAGGATAGACTTGACTTAGTTTGAGGGACAGACTTGACTTAGCTTGAAGATAGCCTTGACTTAGCTTGAGGGACAGACTTGACTTAGCTTGAGGGATAAACTTGACTTAGCTTGAAGGATAGACTTGACTTAGTTTGAGGGACAGACTTGACTTAGCTTGAAGATAGCCTTGACTTAGCTTGAGGGATAGACTTGACTTAGCTTGAGAGACAGACTTGACTTAGCTTGAGGGACAGACTTGACTTAGCTTGAGGGACAGACTTGACTTAGCTTGAAGGATAGACTTGACTTAGTTTGAGGGACAGACTTGACTTAGCTTGAAGATAGCCTTGACTTAGCTTGAGGGACAGACTTGACTTAGCTTGAAAGATAGACTTGACTTAGCTTGAGAGACAGACTTGACTTAGCTTGACAGATTGCCTTGACTTAGCTTGAGAGATATACTTGAGTTAGCTTTCATCAAATATACTTCTACAAGTAATAAGGAACAATCACACTCCGACCTTTCAATAGGATATAGTCACACATTCCGGACTTCTACAGCTTGTGATGTCGACTAAATAAACAAAGAATATATTAAATTAGATCTTGAATTTAGCAAGTTTACTATTCTCTTGTTTCAATACTAGTGCGTTATATTTAGGTCTTAACTTTATTAGAAGTGTACAATGTTCTAGTTCCATAGTAGCACATGCCAAATGGATAACATTAGAACGGGAAGAGCCAGAATAAAAGTTTTAAATTTCTGCTGAGTGTCAGATACATCGTCGTTAAACGACTATCCTTCTCTACCTAATTGACAATGAACATTTTCTAAACATCATTGATGATTTTCAAGAACTCAACAATTAGATTCTTAGTCTACAATGTTTTTTTCCATGATATAAGCTAACAGTCTGGCTGAAGTTGACTAATGAAAAACCTTAGGGGCCAAAATTATATTTTGCCTTTCCAACCTGATAACCAGCAGACTTTCGATGTTAATTTGGAGCATGTTTAGATAAATTACACTTATCCGAATTGAAAAAGGTGCTTAAGCAAACGTTTTTGTAGTAACGAGTATTACATTCACTAAATTTAGGGAAGGTAAATATTTTTCCTAGTCTTTTAAATTCAGTCAATTGTTTCTACCCAACTTGAGTATGTATATGCCTGATTCTAGAATAATTACATTACTTAAGAAATAACTCACCCTTGGAATCTTGTAGTTTTGGTAGTAGCCACAGGTCTTGGACTGGCTCAATACCATTTTCACGAAGAGCACCATATTTTGGGAAATTGTAAAACTTCATGAAGTGTTATACTCCCCTGTAATTGGAAGTATAGTCAGGCGCGACACAAGACATCGTCCGAATAATAATTTATGCTACAAACGCGCTTTGCTTGCTTACGCTGCGCGGCTGGCAGACACTTTGTGTCCGCCACAGGCGCGCTTTGGGGGCCTGGGGTCACATTGATGAATTGAAAGGGAGATAACATCTCTAAATACTTCTGTCCTTCTGTTATAATCGTTATCGTACGAAAAATTAAAAATTTTGTCAATTTTTAAAATTTTGATGCGTAATGATGACGACAGAGTGATGAGTCACCATTTTTTGATAATATGTGAGGTATATTAATATGTACATTCTATCAAAATTTCAGCCTTCTATCACTTAAAATAGCTGAGTTATGGTCAAAAAGCTGAAATTTCTAATTATAAATAAAAGGTGACAATGACGTCATAATTCCATGATGAGTCCTTTTGGTCTGAGCTCAGAACTTATTGGTGCCATAGCCAAAAGACTCCCACATGCCAAAAGAAAATCAGCTTTCTGGGCCTGACAGTTTCTTCAATCAATTCGTTATATATACAGTCGACTCCGCTTAATAGGGCCACATCGGTCAGAGGACATTTTGCCCCGATTAAGGGGAGGACCCTATTAACCGAAAATATTTTGTATTAGCTTCTATGTGTGAGAGCTATTCCGGTCCTGCCCAAAGTGGCCCGATTAAGCGGCTGACCCGATTAAACAGTGGCCCTATTAAGCGGAGTCGACTGTATATATATATATACAGTCGACTTCGCTTAATAGAACCACCGGTTAGTCGGGTCAACCGCTTAATCGGGTCAATTTTCCAGGAACAGAATCATTCCAATAGAAGCTAGTATGAAATATTTTCGGTTAATAGGGCCAAATTTCGGTTAATCGGGTCAAAAATTTGGATATGGTACATACTTGTACTATATAATTGAATCCAAATCTGGTCACTTCTGGGAAAAATTTGGAATGATAATTGTGTGGAATAAGTATGTACGTATTCGCATAGTCAGGTCTAAACCTTCTGTTAATCGGGTCAGTATCACGTACGTAGTCTATTTAATTGGCACAAATCTTTCGGTTAATTGGGTCAATATTTTTGGTTAATTGGGTCAATATTTCGGTTAATCGGGTCAGTCTTTCGGTAAATCGGGTCAATATTTCGGTTAATTGGGTCAATATTTCGGTTAATCGGGTCAATATTTCGGTTAATCGAGTCAACATTTCGGTTAATCGGGTCAATATTTCGGTTAATCGGGTCAATCTTTCGGTTAATCGGGTCAACATTTTGGATAATCGAATGCAAATTTGGCTAATTACTCTGATCATAATTCGGACTATGTATTACGTATGTATTTGTGTCAATACGTATTTTAGGTTCATTGGTCAACATTCCATTACGTAATTTGATAAACAAGGTACAGTACATGTAATTTTCTATGGCTATTTACGTAATTTCGTCAAAATGTATCCTATACCCAACTGGTAAATGCAAACTACACGTAGAATTATAATTAAACCATGGGGAAAATATCAAACTTTAGTACGTTAGCATCCAGCAATTCGTATACATGCTACGTGTATGTGTATATTTTCCGAGTTTGCGAAAAATTCCATATTTGTCCAAACCTCCATTTATCAGAGTACTGTAGTACGTATTATCTTAAAAGGTGTTTACTTAAACAGAAATTATTATTTGTACATAATATTATTTCCCTAGCTTTCTGATAATTGCACTATTTTGACGACAAGATAATGGCGAAGCGGACTGAGTTAACCCTCTCAGAAAAAATCGTACTCCTCGATAAAATTAAATTACTACCGCTAAACTCAAGTCATCGTATATTGTCCGAGATGTTTCCCGTGTCGAAGACGACCATCGGAAGACTCATTAAACAGGAAGAAGATTTGCGTAAGAAATTTTCACTAAAGGAGAGCATGAAACAAGGAAAACGTCAAAGATCTGGAAAGGATCCTGAGGTAGAAGAAGCTCTACACAAATGGTTCAAATCAGTACTAGATAGAGGAGTGAGAATCAGTGGGATGGTACTCAGGGTCAAAGCTGAAGAGTTCGCTGTAAAATTGGGAAAATCTGATTTTGTTGCCACTGAAGGCTGGCTATCTCGCTGGAAAACAAGACATCAAATAAAGTCGAAACTTACACATGGCGAAAAGAGCAGTGCTAATTTCGAAGGAGTTGAAATATGGGTGTCAACAGTACTACCCCAGATTTTGGAAGAGTACAATCTTGAAAAATATTTATAATGCAGATGAAACCGGATTGTATTTTAGAGCTACACCTGATAGGTCCTTGTGTTACGCATATGAACAGCTAAGTGGGTCCAAAAAGGCCATGGATCGTGTCACAATTCTAGTGTGCGAAACATGCTTGGGAACGACAAACTGAAACTTCTAATGATTGGTAAGAGCAAGAAGCCTAGATGTTTCAAAAATATTAACATGGACACTCTACCTGTCACATATTGGTCTAACCAGAATGCCTGGATGACTGGTGTAATGTTCCGAGAATGGATTACTAACTGGAATTCAGTCCTTAAGAGAAAGGTAATACTGCTTGTGGATAACAGTCCAGCTCATCCTAATATTGGCTAACTTAAAAACATTCGACTGGAGTTTCTACCAGCAAACACAACATCACTTATCCAGCCCATGGACCAGGGCGTTATCAAAAACTAGAAATGTTTTTATAGGCAAGAACTGGTTCAGATGACTATTACTGGTATTGAAGACAATCTAGTCTGTTCATCGGCCACAGCAATTGATATCAGCTCTAGATCACTTTTAGACGCTATCCACTTCGTTGCCAGGAGCTGGCGGCGGGTGAAAGCTGAGACAATCACTAATTGTTTCCGCTGTGGTTTTAAGCCGCTTACAGATTCGACTGTTGTAGATAAACCAAGTATGATGGAGAATGAGCCAGCCTTATCTGGAGTCACAAATGGCGAAAATTACCTGAATATAGACAACGACTTAGCGTGCTTTCAAGAATGCGAAGAGTTAGATGATGATATTGTTGAAGAAATTGTGAGCAAAAGGGTTTGTATAGATGAATTCCCAGAAGATGATGATGTTGATGATAATATCCTTATTCAACCAATGATAACACATAGAGTTGCCAGACAGTGCATTCAAACCTTACAGCGTTACTTTCTAGAGCAGGGAGTCACTGACGCAGTTAATTCTGCTCTGGATGTATGTGCAGAGGAAGTTTTCGATAATCTGGCAAGCAAGAAGCAGACTATACTTGATGCCTTTACCTTGCCTAATTTATAGATACGTACTGTACTCTGTGCGTACATAAGTACATGTACTTGTACATACGTAGTACGTTTTAGTAGCGTAAGATTTGTATTCCCACAGTACTACGTATATATTTATATTTCATTTAGACTATGCACGCATTCTAGTAGTATACGTATGAAGTACTAGAATTTTATACACTCAAAATATTTTTTTTTCGGTTATTTGAATTCTCCGCTTAATAGGGCCAAACTACCTTGGGACCAATGTGGCCCTATTAAGCGGAGTCGACTGTATATATATATATATATATATACACAAACATTAGTCGAGTTTTAATAGTAAGTATTAGTTTTGTCAAGTGAGGTCTTATAAATGAGTAATAGAAATAATATGCAGCAAAACAATACATTCCTGTAATACACTAATGTTGTATGTGAAGTAACTATAAATATTGTGGTTACATAATATTTTCAAAATGAATATTTAAACAACCATGAACTCAAAATATGAGTCAATTATATAGTTGATAAAAACAGTTTTTTAATTAGCGGTTTTATGTTTGAAGTATTTAACCAATCCATGGTACTAATTTTTTCATAACTGCCATTGCCTTAGTACAGTGGTTCTCAACCTTTCATGGTCCGTGGCTCCCCTACCGAGACCCTCAGTTCCCGTGGCCCCCTGCCCTTCGATAAAAAAACGTAGATTTCGTTTTAACGTATTTACGTTCTATTATTTTACTTACACGCGAGACTGGTAAGCAAAAAACTCAAAGCCAAACAAAATCAAGTCAAATAATTGCTAACTAACACAATCAGTACGAAACTTGCTCTTGGGCTCGTCTGAGGAGGCCTTTTATATTTGGTTTCGTCTTGGACACAGCAAGGCGAATGTCACTGCGAACATCGAGACGATTTCTGGATTTTGTTTTGATGGAAGCAAGATCAGAAAACCCAGATTCGCAAAGGTAGGTCGTGGCAAATTGAACGAGCATTACGGACGCCTTCTTGGCGATTAGTGGATATGAATCGTGAAGAGACAACCAGAAGCTGGAGACGTCTTCTTTGTTCTTAAAGGCCAGCTTCATCACATTCGAAACTTTCAACTCTGCCAGCTCCTCTGCTGCTTCTTCAATAGGGTCGATTTCGGTGTTGAACGGGTCTCTGTGCCATGGAACAGGCAACGGTGCGTCGTCGAAATAAGATCTGAACTCAGCGGAGACGATCTCGAGATGCCCAATGATGCAAGTTTTGATGCCGACGGGCAACTCAATCCTCTTCGTCTCCAGGTGCTCGTCCAAGGAAGGAAACGAAGAAGTGAACCCGGCCTTGATTCGTGCCTGCCAGACTCCCATTCGAGCATATAGTCTGGCAAGCTTGTCTTGAAAGTCACTGACTGTCACATCACGGCCTTGCAAAAACAGGTTCATTTCGTTGAGTCTCCCGAATACATCGGCAAGGTACGCGAGCATCATGACGAACTCTTCATTGTGCAAGTGGACGTGGAGGTTGTTTTCGTTGTCTCGTAGAAAGATTTCCACCTCAACTAGGAGTTCATACAGCCGAGAGAGGCATTTGCCCCTCGACAGCCATCGAACTTTGGTATAGAACAGAAGTCCCACATGTTGCTCTCCCATTTCTGTGGCCAGAAGTTGGAAGAGCCGGTGATTTTTGGCCCTCGCACGAATGAAGTTTATCACTTTGACCGCGACGTCCATGACTTCCATCAAACGCGGAGGTAGAGTTTTTGACGCAAGAGCGTATCGGTTTAGCGAGCAGTGGGAGGATGTCACAGGGGCCATTCGTTCTTCACAAGCGTGACGAACCCTCCTCTGACGCCAAGCATCGCTGGGGCACCGTCAGTACAGATGTGCTTGAAATTCTGCCAACCAAGCCCGTTAGCTTCAAAAAAAGAGTCCACGATAGCTTTCACATCTACTGCAGTTGTTGTGGTTGGCAGGGTATTGCAGAACAAGAACTCTTCCTTCATCTTTCCCTCTTTCTCGTAGCGGGCGAAGGCGATCAAGTGACTTTCCAGAGCGATGTCGGTAGACTCGTCCAGTTGAACACTAGCCTGGAGTGTTCTTTGCTTGATTTCGGAGCGAACTTGCTTGCACACATCAGCAGCCATGTCGTCAATCCGTCGGCGAATCGTATCATTAGATAACGAAAGTTGCTGGATCTTCTTTTTCGCCCCTGGTCCGATCATTAATTCCACCATTTTCTCTACACATGACTTGATAAGGTCCTCAGCAATAGTGTGCGGCTTCTTCCACTTCGCAATTCGATATGCCACCTCGTAGCTGCATTGAAGAGCAGGCTTTTCTTCCGGCCGGAATTCGAAGTGGGGTAGCATCGCTTCGAGATCGTATCGGGCTCGTTTGGCAGACAGAGCATCGACTTCATTGTCCTTCCTTCGGGGATGTTTCTTGTCGCGATGGTTTGTGAGTTTGGAGGGACGTAGTGATGCATTCGACATCACGACCGAGCAGTGCAGACCAGGGTATTATACAGCCATCCAGTGATACTCTCCTAGTCTCAAACCCATCAATTTTCATATGCCTAAATCTATAAATAACATTATAATATAAGGTAAATTGGGTAATATTCTAAACTTTCATGCTCCTAAACACTTTCGGGCTTAAAATCATACGCTTAAAGGAGCGTCTCGCGATCCTAGATAATCTCTTGGTGCAGACATTGCGCACATTCCAGAACTTTCCGATAGACTTTTGTGAAGCCAAGCGCGACGTAACTGTCGTTCCATTTTCGAACCTTCGACATTTGACAAACACAGAATTGCAAACACAATGAGAATTAAAACAACTCTTTTCTAAGCTACTAAATATATGTAAAAACAGTATGCAAGATTAAATAGTTAATTTCAATTGGACAGTACGTTTGAGTCAATACTTAAACATAGTCCCCCAGTGAAAGCCTCTGCTCGTGGCCCCCCTGGGGGGCCACGGGCCCCTGGTTGAGAAACGCTGCCTTAGTATATAGAATGCTATGATTGAGACTTTCCTTGATTATTCTGGGGCCAAGATAGGCTCCCCATTGATTCTTTCGCCACACCAATGAATATTTGCTTCCTACTGCCCTATCTCGTATTTCATGATTGTTTCTGATTTGGTATATATCGAGTTTATTTCCTTATCCAATTTTGCAGTTCCTTTACACTGTTTTTTGTAAAGGGCGCATCTCAAGTAAAGTACACTTCCTTAATCTTGTGGCAAACATATTTATGTCCATCAATGGAAGAGAAAACCTTCCCACCATTTCGTCTATATTAATCTGTGCGATATTCCATTTGGAGAGTATTTCACAATTGAAAATGCCCTTTTGAAGGTCATCATATATTTATAACATTTGCAAACCAATGAATTTTTTATGAATTAAAACAGGGTATATTGTATATAAGTGACACCATATGCACGCGATAAAACTATTTAGATTCCATGTATATAGATTCAATTTACGTTATACTACTAGAAATTCGATCTAATGCATGTTTTCAAAATTCGATCTTATACCAACATACAAGATTCGATCTTATGCCAACATAGAAATTCGATCTGATGCATGCGCCCCTTAGATAATAAACTTTTTGCTCTTTCATAATTTCACACTTGCTTTTGGTAATTAATGTAAAGCTTGAGACAATAGAATTTAGATTGCATTGCATATTGTGAAATAAATGATCAATTTTAAATAAAGGTTGTAAAAAATGGTACGCCATAAAAAAATTCCTATCCTAGGTGTTAGAATAGTCCTCATTACCTTAAGCATCAAAAATATTATAGGATTGCAATCATGGATCCTGAGTTTACACCCTGTCTGGCCATTCAAAGGTGTCTCATTTTGTCCTTAGGTGTCAGATCGACAATCGAACACTTTTTTGCACACCTCATGCTCTCAAGGCAACTATTCCCAGAATTTTAGGCTATAATCCCTTATGATTTGGCCATACGGAAATTTCCCGCGAGAAAAATACAAAATATAACCACTCATTTAAGAAGGTGGTCTATTATTATTATTATCTTATTAATACGAAAAATTTGGTTCATGGATTGTTGCTACATTCCTGCGTTGCTATGTAACCCATTTTGGTCAGTTGGGGTCATATCTTGAAAACCACAATAACTGTACATTTAAATTACATTTAAATCTTATTTGATAGCGAATAAACTGCTCTCTATTAATGCAATAATATAATTTCCACGTCTAAATTCAGTGTTTTATGAATTATCAGACAAAATAACAAATGTGAACAATATGATAAATTGTCTAATAACTCGTGAAACATATACTTTAGGCGTGAATTATATGATAGCTTAATAGGAAGTAGTCTATCGGCTATCAAATACGATTGAATTTAAATGTCTACTTATTATGGTTTTCAAGATATGGCCTCGAATTTCCAAAATCCTCGTTTCCAATTCAACTCGGGAATGATACAACTCTCCATGAAAAAATCCAGATATTTCACTGTAACTCATTAATAGCTCGGTTATATGCAAAAGACTTACTTTAAAAAAATTCAGAAGTAACCTTAAACGAACCTAAAAATCACTAAATTGGTCATAATTAGCAACGAATTTATACCATATTTATAAATGTTGGTATTACATGCCTAGCTCTATTCTACGTAGTTAATTATTTTTGCTAGATCATGTATTAGTTCAATTATCTTTGACCGCATCCCTGGTCATTTTTGAGATTAGAGACCTTATATACATAGGGCTATGGCCTGGTCAACTTTAAATACATAGTTTTTAGTATCTTTTTGAGACTTGTTTACTTTATGTACCTGCTGTAAACACGAGTAGAAAATATTTCATATTGGTTCGAAAATGCCATATTAAGAATCTACACCGTTAAAAATCCCAGGACCATTGTTTGAAGTTTAACTCTAGCCATAGCCTGCTCAATATAAAGCCTAACAGTAGACTGAAAATTATGGACTAGGGATGAAGTAGCAGGCGTTTGAAATAATTAATGATTAGCCTAAAATCGTTAACTATGCAGGATATATCCTGAATTTATTTCCAGCATATATAAACATGATTATTAGAGTACAAGTACATGTTGAGAATATTTTGATTAGTCATCATATCGTTACGCCACAGGTAATTCTAAGCACGATTTTGGATGAAAACATCTTGGTAGAGACAAGTTGTTTGCAGTTGTGAAACCGAAATATTCAAAAGAATTGATTGAAAAAACAAGCACAGAAACCTGATTTTTGGCATGTGGGAGTCTTTTGAATATGGCTTCATTAGATTCTAACCTAAGACGAAAATGTCGAATCATCATGGAATTATAACATCATTTTCACCTTTTTTATGTTTTGAAATTTCAGCTTTTTGACTATAACTCTGCCATTTAGGTAATCGAAGGCTGAAATTTTAATAGAATATGGATATTTATAGATCTCAAATATGATACACCACTCATCAAAAAATAATGACTCATCATTCTGTTATGACGTCATCATTACGCATCAAAAATTGAAAATTTGTTTAATTTTGCCATCTTTTGGCTGATATCGATTATATAACACTAAGACATATGTATTTAGAGATACCATCCACCTTATAATTAATCAATGTGAGCCTAGGCGCCCAAAGGGTGCCTCTGACGGATACAAAGTGTCCGCAAGCCGCGCAGCGATATCAAGCGAAGCGCTCTTGTCGACTGTATAATTCAATCAATATACTGACGTTCAGAGTGATGCCATTATGAAGCCAAGTCCAAATTCCAGGAGAAGATGAGAGGATGTTAGGATTTACAATTACTGTAGTAGTTGATTTGTTACTTCTCTGGTAGTAGCAGCATAGTAGTTTGTGCATCATTTATCCATTTATTCTGTGATTAAACGTAATGTGATTAAAATATGCAAATGTTTATTGGTTTTCAATAATGGATAAATGCTATCATTCATGTTTATCGATTGATGGACTGAAGAAAGTAAAGAAAACAGAATTTATATTATATTTTTTATATTATAATATCCAAATAGTCCACTTACTACTTGATCCCTGGTGCTTTTACTTTTTAGCCTTATATAGAGTAGGCTATGGTAGTACCTGGTGATGGAAAATGTGCTGGAAAATTGCAATACCATCCCAAATCGCTGCGTCCTTAGTTGCCCGTACATCAAGAAACATGTCCATGTGTTCATCAATGTTCCCTCCGCAAATCTCTTGAATATCCTTGTATTCCCGTAGCCTTCTATTTCAGAAACCGTATCACAACCAGTGAAGGCATGACAAAAGAGCAGGTATCGCCTTTTTCTTTCAGAGAGAGCTCGGATTCTCCTGACATCGTAAAAGCCCTTTGACGTGTTTAAAAAGAGTGGATGTTTGATGCTTGAGCTATGATGCACCAGCAGCACGTCCGCGTCTTCCGCTCGTACCTGAATATAGAACAAGATATCATCAAAGAGTTTTCGTCCATCTAACTGTGAATGTAATATAATGTATTCAAAATTTTACTGCCCTCAACTGAGTCATGTATAGCAGCAACCAATGCCGCTTTCACAATCGAAATGTCTGCATCATTGTCGCACTGATCCACGGTTTTAAAATTTCGATGTTTGTGAGTGTTTATTGATATATTAATACTACAATTTTCATCGTTTTTTAAGGTTTTGTGTGTAAATGATTATATTTCCAAAAAAATACAATTTAAATCTATTCTCGTCAATATTTATGCTTAAAAATGTGATTACAAATAACAATCATTTTATATTTCACATTGCGCAACCCCAAACAACTTTCTAATGGAGTCAAATAAAGGATTAATCTTTCATTTTCTATGCAATTTAAATTATTTTAAAAATTTGATAACTAATATACGAAGTTAGAATTACCTGTATACTAATATATTTTGAAAGGGAATAATAATAATAACAGATACCACATGCACAAATGATATTAACTTTTGTTTTTTTATAAAATATAAAATTCCTAATTACATAGTACATATGTACTAACACCCTAATATTTAGGAAATTTTTGAAATCATGAAATTTCTAGTAAACCTATTTAAATCTGTTTTGAAAATGATTCAGGGATCCCTAAATATGTCAAAAATGCCAAGAAATCATGGTCCATATACATTACATCCTAAACTTGGTTTAGGGACACCGTGGGAAATGGATTAACTCACTCTTGTTATGAATGTTGTCTATGTACTATGACTTTGGTATCAAATTTATCATATCCGGTCGAATCTGTAGATTCATCTGCGCTGACTCTTTCTCCGCCTCTGCTGTACCTACAACAAATGAAATGTGAATATATTATAAATTGTTCACATGAATTATCACCAGCATTTGAAAAGGAAAAAAGGCTGTAAATCATTGTTCCTTGCCATGTTTCATGTCTAGAGAACAGGTAGCACTTACGAGTTGACTTCATGGTGACCTTGACAGACATTTCATGCCTCTTTCATGGTCTCCAAAGTTGTAGCATTGCCTTTAGGAGTTGCTTGTGAGAGCTTCTGAGCTGGTGTCTCCGGGCTATCACAGATGAAACCAATGAGTGGAGGTTGAGGACTTTTGTCTACATCCATACTACTAGACTGTTATGCTCTCAAATACAAAGGAAAGAACAGTAGTTATTTTGCCTTTTTAGTGGATTTTTGGGAATTTTTGCGTCGGTACGACAAACAGGAAATGTGAGCGTGGACATTTTCCTCAGGTTTTGTGGCAAAAAACGTGCTTGCAATTGATTAAGAATCGTAAAAAAAACTAGTTTGACCCCCTGACAAGCTACTTAAGGCAGAACATAAATTTTCCCAGATAAGGTTCTGGGTTCCCAACTTTCGGCAGCTGTCACGGGTTCCCCTACGGCAGTTGAGTTTAAAATATGTGTAGGTTGTGGAATATCTAACATGGAGGCTGACTCAAAACAACTATGATTATCATTTTCTCCACTCTTAGCTATATTACCAATCCCATCAAGATCTACTCCCTTCCGTAATGATCTGGAAAATGGGGCAAATGAGATTGCCCCGCATCTCCTTGCATTTGGTCGACGGCCTCGCACTCCTTTAGACGCTAGGATGGATTTGCCCAAGCAGTGTGTTACAACTCCTATAGAGACGGATGTAGAAGAGTTACGAAAAACGGAGGAACTGAGCGCGCCATAGCTAGCCGGAATTAGGAATCCCAGAGATCAAGAGCAAAGAGATAATACGACCAGGCGAAAGAAACTTCGAAACTAAGCACAGGGGACCAAGTCTTACTGAAAAGGGAACGCAAAAACTACATTTAACTCAATCGGAATTAGCATTCCCAACTTTCAAAAAAGAAAATTTCGTCCCGGATCATCCATTCATAAGCTATGATCCTTGATGATCAAATTTAGCACAAATGTTCACCTCATGTTATATCCAAATCCTTCTATCGGAAAGATTTTAACTGTTAAAATTATATGAATTGCCAATTCTTTTGTTCGAATTGAGGGAACATCTTGATTAAGAAGAGAAAGTGTACCTTGTTCTGGAGTGGGAAATGTGATACAATGCATCCCTTGTATCGTGTGCCTTGGCAAGTGAAACCTGGTAAGAAGGAGAAATTGCACCTTGCTCTGGTGGATAAAATGCTATATACGTACAAGTATAATGTGCCTCGCTGGCATCCTCCTAAACAAAACCAGTTATTAGACCATTATATGTATAATTTATAAATAAATTTGTAGTCAGGTTAACATTTTTTTCACTCCCACTAGATCAATTTTCTAATTTCTTATCATATATTCTTAATCAATATTGTCTGTTTTATATTTGATAAAAAGAAACAAAAATTCTTTTAACTGATCAAATATCAAAATTTGTTCATACGCATCACCGATATTTCTGGCCAATCGTGGTTAGAAGCCTTTAAAGAAATCTCAAAATATAATTTTTTGCAATTGTTTTCAGTGATGAGATCCATTCGTTTGCGAGTGAGCTTTTGGGTTTACACTATCCGTATGGCTTCTAATGGATAACCCTGCTTCGCGGAATTGACCACCGTCTTCACCACAACCCCAAGGTATCGTTGTGTTTTGTTTTCATTAGCCTTTCATGCGCATGATACAGCACATCGTAATGGCATGTATATTGCCATTTGTACGTTTGTGGTCTATCTACCACTGAATAGTGCGCATGCGTGCATTACTGGGAGCATGTTTCTTGATCTCGTTTATCCACTTTTTGAATTTAGACAATTTCTTCATCGAGAAACACAGACGTACCCTGTTTGATCGAAATGACGATTGGAAAATGGAAACTAGTATACTTTGCCCGTCTGAGAGAAAATCGGCAAGGGGGTTGGACCTGTGCAAGAGGTGGGGGTTGCATAGGTTAAAACCGAAAGGCCTGTTTCAAGAACTTGTCGTAGTTTGTCTTGGAGATCATTTTAACCATGCAAAACCAAATGGGTCTGGGAGGAACAAAATTTTTCACAAATAGTTTTGAATTCTTCTCTTGAAACCGACGAATGAATGGATGATTACACGAATAATCAATGAATTACTTTTGTAAATCTATCTTTTGAAATAACATTATATTCATAGTATTGATCAGCTCTTTTTCTTTCAGCATTATTACATGTATAAATGTGGAATCATAATCATATTATTCATTTTAAATATTCAATATTTTAATTGCTAATCATGTCCTACGTTCATATTTCTGGTGCACAGAAGCGACAAGGATGCGTTTGAAAGTAATGAACTAACGCAAGGTTCGCAAACAGTAATACAAGTCGGTATTGACTTCTACGTACTTTTATCACCTTCCAAAGAAGTGCCCGCTAAAAATCCTAGATAAACCAATGGTAGCGAGGGTACAATTTGAGAAGTAATTATTCCTACAACCAAGAATACCACCTTTCACTCAAAAGGAAACCGTGTATGCGAAATATAAGGAATTATCATTGTAATATATTTTTAACAAGTACTGTTAGCAATAATGTTAAGTTTAGGCATACTAATTTGTACGCACTAGTAGATACTGAGTTGTATGCTTAACCTTAACATTAAGAGAATATCAGTTTGAGTATATAATACCTCCCTGTTAAAGGTAAACGGACTCAAGATTGATGGTTTTTATATTAAAATATCTTGATATTCTTGGTGTGACAATTGAAAAGTAAAGAAACTTAATTCATCAATCAAATGAAGATCTGAATCGGATTTTATGCTTGACTAAAAAATATAGTTTTCTTGATATCCAATAGCTGATATATTACAATTCTTATATAATATTTCAATTTCTATTGAGAATCGTTCGCCGTTAGCTTTTTCATGTACTTCAGCGTCTTCTCTTGGATCTCTCCCAAAGTTGAAAGCTCAAATTGCCGTGGATGCTTTTTCAGGTCCTTAAAGACTCACCTGGCACACTGGTTCAAGTTTGGACCTTATGGTTCTTTTTAGATATTTCGTAGTCACCTTGTCAGTGTGCGTCCTGTAATTGTCATGCTGCCACCATAATATTTTCAGAATGCAAATGAAGTTTACGCCATCTTTCACTGTAGTTTAAAATTTCGATCTAAACCTCTACATTTATCTTCCCTTTTGGTTGAGGAAATGCGATACTGAATTTACTATATCTTGTAAATACCAGAATAATTAACGCATTACGATTTGGCAATTGAGGGCGGAGGACGCTTTTAATACTGTCCTTCCACGCTTTGTTCTCTGTTTTTGTAAGAGGACAATCAAAGTTCACCCATCATCGTGGAAGGGCTTCAATTGAAATTTTATCAATTATTTCAATAATTTCTCTAACACAGATCACTCTCGATTCCATGTTTACTTTTGAAAGTTGATGCGGAACCCAGACATAGGATACTCCTGATCGATTCTCGATTGTTAACAGTTGTATCAAATTCTAACCGACTTCTTGGGTTCAGTCTAATCAGTTCACGAACCATTAATATGGAGGCTCAGTTGGAGAATGAGGACCAAATCGTGGACCACCCTGCAAAGAAATGCTTTGCTCGATTAGTCTATGATACCACCTAAATATGCTCGTGCTTCATTTGGATTCCTTCAGCTCTGCTTAAAGATATTGTTGATGAATCTGAATGACTTTTACCCCTACGAAACACGATAAACTGCACGCCATGTTTCTTGTCTAAATTGATTATCTCGGCAGTAAAAGGAGTGGATAGACTAACTTAGTGGATGAAAAATATATTTGAAAAATATTTTAAATATGTAGGGATAATAAACCGCACAATTAACACAATTCCTTTAATAAGTTAAATAACATGATATTATAGAGGTTGTTGTTTACTTCCAGAACTAACTCAAATGGTTTTCATTATTTTCTCCTGAATTTTTTTGTGGAAACTGTTCTCGATGAGTTTAATGCAAAAATACACTTTTTGGGAGCTCAAGAATTTTTTTTAAAATTTTTTTCAAGTCACCTAATTTATAGAGGACATTCAAGGAAACATCAATGGCTTATGCCCATTTTACTCCATTATTCTTGCACGAAATGTTTGAATAGAGAAAATAATAGGAATAGTATTATCAATTTTAACCCAATTAAATTTTTCTTTCCTATTTCGTAGCTATTATATTTAGAAGCAGATTTTCATTGGGAAAAATATTTAAACGTTTTTCCAAAATAGAATATCGAAAATCTGTCACTTTTTTTTGTTCTACGTGACGAGATCTTCCGTCGAGTTTTTGACTGTACGACCTTGGTACATGAGGAAACCTCCTGTTCAAATTGATTTTTTTCATTGTTAAAAACAGGCTACAAAGCAATTTCTTTCGGAAAGACTTGATTTCCATTAGTTTTCCTGGATCCTAATATTAAATAACATCTAAACATCCTTGATCAACAACATATAGTAGTACTTAACCTCAAAATATGGTATATCAGATATTTTCACATCAAGACACCTTTAAAGGTGTGAAAAAGTTGTCATTTATGACTAGGGACCCAAAATGACCGCGTCCGATTGTATCCGCCGAAATCCCAAATCTATAACTTAATTTGACCATGCCATATCGTTATATTAATACTGAATTCGTGCTCAACACTAAATTTCCAGCAATCTGATATATATATTGACCATTATTGGTTTATCTTTTGGTTGCCTGTTCTTAGCAACGGCCAGGATTGTGTAAAAATTCCTGCCCGTTGCTAGGCACGGTCAAACAAAAATATTTCCAAATATAGTCAATATACAGGGTGTCCAAAAATTGTTGGCCTATTGTAGTAATCTGGATTATATGTATTGAATGAATACAGAACTAATTATTCATTTTCCTATATAATCGCCTTTATATTCTAAGCATTTAATTATCCTTCCCGGCATCCCAAGCACAATATTTTCCAAATATTCTGGAATTTATCTCCTTCCAAGCTTTTTCCAGGTGATTTTTGAGCTGATTTAAATTTGTTGCTGGCTTCATTTCATCCAATGATTGTTTTAGTATCCCCCATACATTTTCGATAGGGTTCAGATCTGGGGAGTTTCCAGGCCATTTTTCTTTAGTCCAGAAGTGATTGAAATGTCTTCTGCACCATTCTTGAGTTTCATTTGCTCTGTGCGCTGGTGCCCCATCCTGCATGAAATGAGCTTCAGACCTTTTTGATACCATCTTCCTCATATGAACCGGTCCAGTCTTTCGTCTCCTTTTGAGTGCACAGAGACAAGTTTTTTCTAAGATTTCCTCAACATAATACTGTGCATTAACAGTCTGTTTTGATGGCACAAAATGTAAATCCGAAAGAGAATTATAGCTCATCATAACCCATACCATAACTTTGGGCGGATTTTTTATTGTTTCATGAGGTGTGACTTCTGAACTGTTATTTGCCCAGATACGGTCATTCTGTGTATTGGGAGAGTGATATAACTCAAATGGGGATTCATCTGACCATAATACATTTTTCCAATCGTTTATGGTCCACCTTTTCACTCTGACAAAATGCAAGTCGATTCATTTTCTGTTTCTCTGTTAACAGGGGTTTTTTTGGCCTTTTGAATGCTCTCACTCCTAGGTCTTTTCGCAAATAGTTATGCACTGTGCTCTTACAAACTCGGTATCCCATCGCATTTAATCGTTTAGATAATCTCCTTGCTGACTGATGTCGCTTTCGGAGAGATTTCACAAGTACCATTTTGATCGCCATATTCATCTTTCGAGGCCTACCCGCACCAGAATGATGTTCGAGGCGATGCCCTTGCAAATATCGAGACCACCAACGTCTTATCGTACCCATCCCTTTCCCAAACCTTTGGCAACCTCCTTTTGTGTTTTTCCAGATTGCAACATGCCAATTGCCTGATAGCGTACCGAAGAATCCATCAGAAACACCTTCAAGTATCGTAAATAATGAGGAAATATAAATTCTGTCAATAATTTTTTTCTAAATGCATGAATACATCGTAATATAATTTGCATCAAGTCATATGGGTCGATAAAATATTCTACACCACACTACATCAGTAGACTGGATCAATTTAGTATTACTATGGATGAATTGATTGTATATAGTAGTAAGAGGCCAATAATTATTGGACACCCTGTATACTATATCAAATTCCTGGAAATCTAGTGCTGAGTGTGAATTCAGCATTAAAATGATGATCTGGCACTGTTAACCCTACTTTGCCTAGGAATGTTGAATTGAAAGTGAAAGTAAATTGAAATTGAAAATGAATGTGGGGTCATTTCTATTTATACCTTTGATACCAAGTCATCTTAGTTTTAAAAGAAGTTATAGATGTGGGACATTTCACATTTAAAATGTGTCGATTTAGTGCGACACCAGGTGATACAAGTGGCTCCAACTGGCAAAATATTGGGTTTGGAGTTATAAAAATCGGAAATAATCTTTAGAACCCCTAAATGGATCTAAAAATGATAAAAACGCACTTTGGGTACATTTTTAATAAAAAACAAATTTCCCGTGGGAAACACCATCCTTAAAGTAATATTATCAGTTTCACAACTTTATGCCATTCTAAGGAATATACTGAATGCTCCCCGCAATTCTTAAGTCGAATGATTTTTCCAGTAAATTCGCGGTTTTTGATGAATATCAGTAAATTCCAGTATGAATCATTTTAACTAAAGGACACCTCAGTAATTTGAGGTAATCTTGTCAAAAGGACTGTAAATTTATGGTCAAGGTAAAAAGTTTAAGAGGTCAAAATTAAAAAATTATATAGAATACCAATTTAAAAAATTACACTTTTGTATTTCTCAACCAGTATCCCCTTAGTTAAATCTCCTTTTTTTCTTTATTTCATCTAAAATGACCAATTGATTCACAACTTGAGAATTATATTTATGGCAAATTTCCATATTCTATTCCTTAAAACAAGGGTTGGCAATGCCTAGCGCCCGGACCAGATGTAATTTGCCAAGCGAAATTATCTGACCTGCGGTTATCTCATTAATCATTATTGTGATCTCCGATTTGGCCGTTTAATTGAAATCCAAAATACCGATTATTTTCCTAGGCGATTATTTTTAACCGCATTTACCACCTTAAGAAATATTACTATTTCAGTAAGAACTTTTTTAAAAAAAGGATTAGCGTCCTCTTAGGTGGGCGATAATCGATTCCTGCCTACTATTCGGGTAGCAACAATATTAAATTAATATTATTTTTCGAAAACAATTTTTTATTGTAAATGCAATTGTTCGAAACATCTTCTAATGACTATCTCAGATTTAAATTGATTGGTTTATATCATCTTATCATGTTTTATTGCGAACGAAAGTTCGTCTAAAATTAATAAAAACTGTTAATTTGGTCTCAAAAGTGCTATTAATTATTCACTCTACTCTAGCAATTGAAAGATGAATCGATATATGTCTATTAATAAGTACAATACTACAATGGGAAATTGCGAGTAAGACTAGAGGATGATCGATTCCCTAGTCCGGGTAATGAGCTAAAGCAGGCTCAAAGTTTGGCGAGCCTAAACCATGATAACTATCAAAGAAATCCAGAAATTTGGAGAACCTTCATCTTAAAAATGCCATAACTAGTAAAAAGAAATGATTTTACCTCTATTTTCTAGTCTTCAGAAAGAAAAGACAATGAGAGCTTCATTGTGTCAGTCTGATTTTGTAGACTTTCATAAATGTGAGGATAACGGATATGAGTAAATAGTTACCTACCAGGATTGTTTTAGTAAGTTTGTCGTTCTTAGGGCACTAAAGACAAAATCTTCAAAGGAGGTAGCCGGTCATTTAGCATCCATTTCATGTGAATATGGTCCATCACAAATTTTATAAATGGACGAGCGCGAATTCACGAAGGAGAACCTATTCACTACTCTACGCAAGCTCTGGACTACAATACGGGCGGCCACGAGAACCAAGGGACCAAGGCAGTCTGGAACTGGCAATTGGCGACTATAAGAGGCAGATGTTCGCACACTTGAAATATCTCGACCAACCAATAGACAAGTGAATGATTGGTTTGGAATTTGTTCTACTATATACTAAGAGTGCTATGTATCATTGTGGTTTTAGAAATACGCCTTATTATGTACATTTTGTCTGTAGTCTCCATGTATCAGCAGGTGTGTTGTCACCTACAGATGTAGTCGAGTATTTAGAATTTTAGGATGACTTGGTGGCTACACTGGAAAGAGGCAGATCACTGAGTACAGCATCGGTCCTGGAGGACACTTTTTATCCGCCGGAGGAACCCTTTAGGCGCCTAGGATCACATTGATTAATTATAAGGTGAATAAAAGCCCAAAATACATCTGTCCTACTGTTATAATCGATATCGCACGAAAAATCACTAAATTTGTTCATTTTTAAAATTTGGATGCGTAGTGATGACGTCATAACAGAGTGATGTGTAATTTTTTGATGATATTTGCATCGTATGTGAGATATATTAATATACACATTCTATTAAAATTCATCCTTCTATCACCTTAAATGGCTGAGTTATGGTCGAAAAATTGACATTTCTAATTTTAAAAAGGTGGCAATGACGTCATAATTCCATGATGAGTCGACATTTTCGTCTGAGGTCAGAACTTAGTGGAGCCATAGCCTAAAGACCCTAAATAATATGTATTTATACATTACCCGGACAAAAGTATTCGACCACCACAAAAAGCTCCATACAAATAGTATTAAAGTGGATCTATTCATAAAGGAATGTGTACTAAAACAGTAAGAAATATATTCTATTTTTGATTTCAAATCCCAAAACCACACATTCTAATTATGTACTCTTAATTGAGATTCCAAAATTATTAATATCTACCTTTGATACTTAAAATGCTACTTGTCCCAAGTCACTACCATTATATATGATGGCGATTAGTGACACAAATTACATAAAAATTGCGTCTCTCTAGTGGCACTAATTAACGAATGGCTCTAGGAAATTTTGAAAATACATTATACTTTCCAAAGAAGATTAAGTATATATCATAAGATTAAATGGCACCTCAAGATGCTAGTAAATATTTCACAAATCCAGAACTGGTCGTCCAGCCTCTATAACGACGACGATTGTCCGGGATCGATATAGCAAATAGATATTTAAAAACACGGCTACAAATATAACAAAATCCCCCTTAAGGAATTTTATTTCACCTAAAATATACGCTTGATTAGATAACTTCTCCAAACACCTGGTTGATGTAGTTTTCCACAATATTTTCAATTCCAAATCCTCCGATCCAAATGCGCATTTAGTTAAGGATACCGCCCTCGAAAAACAATATGATTTGGCTTACAGCATACGATAAAAGTAGAGCAATAAGAGATGTTAAGCGTGGGCAGGTATCTCCGTCTAGAAATACTTGCACTTTCCAAACCGTTTTTGATTCTCATTTCTAGTTTTTAAGATACAACATCTCAAAGTCTGTTTTTTTTGTTTATCGCTGGCACACCTTAATGGTAGAAATCCGGCAACTCAAAGAATTGTTAGAACATACCATGGAAACAAATGTTTCCAAAATCGAATCATAGATAGTCTATCATATTTGCCACTTCATAGGACCAAAATAAAGTTAAAATGACAAAAGTTGTAAATTGTATCAGTGACTGAAAAAAAGGGCAAAAATGTTTTTTTGGTAAATCAGGAATAAAATCACCAAGTTATAAGATATCGAAAATAAAGTGATCCTACGTTCATTGCCTAATGATATGGAACAACTCTTGAAATTTTCAAACCTCTATCTCAAAGCAATTTTGACTGAAAATTTTTTAGATGGTCAATTTTGAATTCTTAAAGTCCCGAGATATAGAGATTTTAAGTTTAGGTGTTAAAAAGAATGTAAAATGAGTTATTAAAAATGAACAAAAGTATTCACAGGCATTTATTCGCAATTATACTAATGATTTATGTATATTCGAACCAAATATTTACATTAAATAGCAAAAGTACACTGAAAATACACAAATTTCATTGAGGCCCCTAATCCCGAATATTTTGATATTATTATGAATAATAATTCATATTCCTAGCACTACGAAGTATAATCCATCAGTTTAGAATGAATAAAGAGCTTCCAAAAAGTACTCATATTAGGAAGTTAGAACGAAGGTCTACAACCATTAGTTTTCAAGTTAGGATTTTCGAAAAATGCTACGTATAACAAAAATCTAAAACTTAATTAACATTCCATAGGATGTAGTGCAATTATTATCAAAGAATCATATATGTACCCTCATAAAAAGTATATTAGGAAGTGAGAACAAAGAATTTGGGTTTATATTTACAGAGATAGAGAGATATCACTTTTTGGAACCTAAACGGGGGTTTTTGACCGAATATGGGAGGTCCAACGCCAGAACTTTCAAAACAATTATTAAAAGTTCTCTAATTTTTCTGTATACATTTGTCACGACAATTGTATTCATTATTTAGCATAATAGCCACATTTGGATACATTTTTCATGATTAAATTCGGCATTTTCTAATATATTCAAAGTTCTCAATAGAATTTGTATTGCAATCAAGTCAATGATAAGTCGAGAAATAATTATTTTTTGACAAATGAATGTTTGAGAAACTTATATATTTTCGCATATATCCTTTTATTAAAGATTATAATATATTATTTATATATTCTATAGTTTTTAAGATATGACATCGGCATCTTTCGGGACCATAGAGAGATATTACGCCCGAACTTGACCTATAATAAGCAATATCTCACGAACAAATGGTTGGATCCGAACAAATTTTTTTGAAACGATCAGAATTTTATTTCTGATCCAATGATCGCTAAATATCTGATATCAAACATGCAATTTCCCGAGCATTATATAAATGAACTCCCTTATAGAGGTATTTTGATTGTATTGTATTTGGCCTTTCTTCTAAATATTTGTGCTATATAATCTTCAATGGGGCCAAAACACTTTTGAGGTCCATATCATTAAAAAAAAATCAAATAATTAAGAAACTAATTGATGAATACGTCAAAAACCTCCAATAATTTTGCAATTTTTAGTAACGCTAAACTTTAGGGTGATAACTCATAAAAATCAAACTAAATTCCCTTCCAACAGTTATACAATAGACTTAACAATAAAAAAGTTTGCCGTTTTAGTCAGGCAAAGTTTTTCGAGGGCGGTATCCTTAAATAAGGGTTTGTGATGACAAATTTTATTTTTGCCTATATAGGTTCTATTTTCATTTTTTAAATTACGCGTCTTTGACTTAATTAAACTTACTTACATATTGTTTTGACAAATATTATAATGTAGATAAAGCTTTTATCATTGCAATAATGTTGTCGTCTATAATAACTAAAGACAGCACCCTCTATAAGGAACGATTATTAGATCGAGGTGATTGTGGGTCGACTACTATTCGAGTTTATTCGGTATATGCATTTGTGCAACATTATTTAATAAAATAATATTTTGGAAGCTCAAATTTTTTTAAACAATATTTTTATATAAAAAATTATACTTATTATATTTATTTGATATTTGTACGTTTATGTTTTGCAATAATGTTTATTGCATATTTTCATTAGGAGTATACTGCTAGATTATGTCCTTGCTAGTAGGAAAGATAATTTCATTCGCGATCGATACTTGGAATCTTTGGTGATTAGCTTACACAGATTAAATTTAGACATTAAATCACTTAATGGCACAGTACAAAATTCTATTTCTAAAAGAGATGAAGAATTAGGGAAGAAGAATATTCAGGTTTATTATTTGATATCTGGTATTTATCTTTTAATTATTGTACTACAAATAATAACCTTATACAATTGACATCACTTGCTCTTCGGAAGTATAATTTAATCGGGAGGAAATGATCATTTTCGAATTTGACATTTTTGAGCAGGTTTTGGTGTGGGGGATATTTAATTTTGTATTATAAATCATCCAGTGGCGTATCCAGAAGGGGTGGTTTGGATATTCAAACACTATCCTCTTCTAACTAAGTATTTTATTTTTACAAAATTAATTATATCATATACGTAAATGTTTCGATTACAATATACAGTAGCAAGAAATTTCTTTGCATAAAATAGTTATTTTGTATTGCTTTCATTCCCTCAAATTGAGAAATTGAGTTTATAAAGCAAATTTCTAGTGTCCAGATATGGGAATA
This sequence comes from Aphrocallistes beatrix, assembly GCA_963281255.1. Lineage (NCBI taxonomy): Eukaryota > Metazoa > Porifera > Hexactinellida > Sceptrulophora > Aphrocallistidae > Aphrocallistes > Aphrocallistes beatrix. Next base: position 3,420,726 of record OY725488.1, read on the forward strand.
ACTACTAAGTGAAAAAGGATGTAATTGTTTCTCACCTTATTTGCAAATTTCATCGTCATAAAGTTTATAACCTTTATATCCCCTGCGGAACCAGAAATTTTGGTCTACTAACTAATCATACTAATTAGACGGTGACTTTTTATTTTTATTATTTTACCCCCTAAAGTTTAGAGCAACTCAAAATGGAAATAATTGGAAGGTTGTCGACGCATTTGTCATTGGTTTTACTTATTTGATTTTTTAATTATATGACACTCAAATGATTTTTTTCCCCTTCCTTTGGAGATTAAATAATGCAAGAATTTCGAAGAAGGACCATTAAGATCCCTTCAAAAGGGACCTAAAAGAGGCTATCTTTCAATAGTACTCGGGGGAATGGCAGGCTTAATAGCAGAAATTTCTAGCGATAATTGCATCTGAAATGATATTCTGAACATTTGAAAAATGAATTATTCAGATCCGACCATTAGTTCTGAGTTATGACTATTTATGGATAAATTTTGTGCAAAATCTCTCTAGGCCTCGCAATACACGGATGTCATTTCTTACAAAATATTGAAGATTGAATATCCTTTAAAATCTTAAATAAAGGATTTATATGATAATATATAGGTTACTCAAACATCTCTCTGTCAAAAAAGCAATATTTTCCACAGTGATTCATTAATAATAATTGCTCTACATATGTAATATGGAATGTTAAATTTTCAATATATTGTCAGGTGAAAACGTAGCATTATTCGAAAATCCAAACTTGTAAACTAAAAGTCGTAGATCTTGTTCTAACTTCCTAATGTACTTTTTAGAAGCTCCTTATTTATTACAAGCGAGCTTTGCTTGCTTGCGCTGCGCGTAGGGTTGCTAACCCTCCCGGTTTGGCCGGGAGACTCCCGGAATCAGGCTAAGTCTCCCGGAAATCAGCAAATCAATTCCGCGAGATTTTTTGATAATCTAAGAATGTTAATATGTTAATATTAAAGCCATGGGATAATTGAGCTTGACTCTTATTCTTAACAATTGTGTGGGATGTTTGGCACTTAAAACAAATAACGACCCTACTTTACCTATAAGACCTTTGACAGCTAATTTATTGCATATGTGTACCCACTTATATTATCTTCCATCCCATGTCTTTATGTTATTGTACTAGTTCATATTAAGAGTAATGACATAAAATGAACCCAAGAAAAAATATCTTATTTTAATGACAAGTGGTGCAAAGAAGAAAGTTTCAAAATCTGACTAAGAAAAGTTGACTGCATCCTGTGCCGCTATAGCTTCTCTGTTAAATATGAAGGAAGATGAGCACTGGTTACTCATGCTGAGAGCCAGAAGCACAAATCATTTGTGAAAAATCAAAAGAGAACGCCAACAAGAGTTTCTCCCGATGCGTTATGTATATTTCCTACACAACCTAATGGGCATCTTCCACAGCTCAGTCAAGAACCTGGAACGCAACGAGGCAAACAGCACGGATTTACACCCACTCATAGAAGAGCTTCGCTCCAAACTGAAGCAGAGAAGACAGGACCACTTCTACGGAAGATCTGCATTGGTCATTCTGGTGAATCTCTCATCATCAGACGCGAGGAAGTTTAGAGAAGAAGCCGCTGTCACATTGACACGGTATATGACTTACCTGTAGAAATGGTACAACTATGAAGGCTCCGTCTTCAAGCTAATGCCTGTCCTCTCTCTCTAAGCATCCCGATGAAGTGGCCTCAACTCGAAAGTCTTGTTATAGGCCTGCAGTTAGACATTAACTCTGACAGACTGCATGGTGAACACTGCGCTGTAGTGCAATTGCAGGACGAGGTCAACGCACAATAATCTTCTGTGGATCAGAAGTGGGTTCAGGTGTTGAGGCGGTTACCCAATGAAAGCAGTGAGATGAAGAAATTGATCTCCTTTCCACTCTACATCCCAGTATCGAATGCATGAGGATTTGGTTAAAGCAGAACTACAAGTATCTCTGAACTATAACATGACATGTGGAGAGTTCTACGAGTATTTGAAGAGGAAACCGGACCTTATGCGTGCAGCGAAAGGTCAGGAGAAATACAAATTCAAGTTGAGGGAGCTAGGGGAGAAGCAGTAGGCCTTTCTTTTTTAGTAGCATAGTTTGTATATAGATGGACTATTAGCCTTAGGCTTACCTAATTTGTTAATTTCTCAAATATGTAGCTGTAACGAAATACCCCCCCGAAATCATCCTCCCGGAATACAACTGAATCGAGTTGGCAACAATTGCTGCGCGGCTGGCGGACAATTTGTGTCCGCCGGAGGCTCCCTTTGAGCGCCTGGGGTCTTATTGATTAATTACAAGGGAGATAACATCTCTAAATACTTCTGTCCTACAGTAAAAATCACCAAATTTGTCAAATTTTTAAATTTTGATGCGTAATGCTGACATCATAACAAAGTGATGAGTCTTCATTTTATGATGATAGTTGCATCATATGTGAGGTATATTAATACGTATACACATTCTATTAAAATTTCAGGCTTCTATCACCTAAAATGGCTGAGTTATGGTCGAAAACTGAAATTTCTAATTATAAAAAGGTGACAATGACGTCATAATACCATGATGCGTCGACATTTTCGTCTGAGGTCAGAACTTTGTGGAGCCATAGCAAAGGACTCCCACATGCCAAAAATCAGCTTTCTGCACCTGGAAGTTTCTTCAATCAATTCGTCTCGGATATATCCATACTATTAAAACTCAATTAATGTGTATTGTGTTTATACTATATATATATATATATATTTGTAACGAATTAATTGAAGAAACTGCCATGCTCAGAAGGCTGATTTTTGGCATGTGGGAGTCTTTTGGCTATGGCTCCACTAAATTCTGAGCTCAGACGAAAATGTCTACTCATCATGGAAGTATGACGTCATTCTCACCTTTTTTATTATTAGAAATTTTAGTTTTTCGACTCTAACTCAGTCTTTTTGGTGATATAATGCTGAGATTTTAATATAACAAGCGCGCTTCGCTTGTTTGCGTTGCGCGGCTGGTGGACACTTTGTGTTCGCTAGAGTCGCGCTTTGGGCGCCTGGGGTCACATTGATTAATGATATGGGAAATAACATCTCGAAATAGGTCTGTCCTACAGTTATAATCGATATTGCACGAAAATTCGCCAAATTTACAATTTTTAAAAATTTGATGAGTAATGATGACGTATTAACAGAGTGATGAGTCATCATCTTTTGATGATAGTTATATCACATGTGAGGAATATTAATATAAACATTTTATTAAAATTTCAGCCTTCTATAATCTAAATGGCAGAGTTATACCTGAAAAGCAGAAATTTCTAATTATAAAAAGGTGACAATGAAGTCATAATTCCATGATGAGTTGACATTTTCCTCTGAGGTCAGAACTTATTGGAGCTATAGCCAAAAGACTTCCTCAGGCCAAAATCAGCTTTCTGCGCCTGACAGTTTCTTCAATCAATTCGTTACAGAAAGATATAAGTATATGTATGCTCATTACTCGAGTCTAAATAGTATTTTAATAGAATGTGTATATAATGTACATCATATATGATGCAACTATCATCAAAAAATGATGACTCATCACTCTGTTATGACGTCATCATTACGCTTCAAATTTTTGAAAAATGACAAATTTTGTGATTTTTCCAGTGAAATCGATTATAACAGTACGACATAAGTATTTAGAGATGTTATCTCCCTTATACTTAGGTCATTTAATTAGTACTGAGCCGTTATCTGTAGTCAGAAGTTTGAGTTATCCTATTTTCGATTTGTTCACTGTATAGCTCAGGGGATCAGCTTTCGATTTGCCTACAGAATTACTGTGATAGGACAATTATTGTGGCTCCTACATCCGATTTAAGTTCATCAGTTTAGGATACTGCCTTCAAACGTGATTTTTGAGTTTTCTAAGGCTGTATTTCATTTCTAAGCAAATTTAGATTAAAACTGATCCTTGATTAAAACTGACCATTAAATTCCTCAATAAAAAACAACATAAAAATTGATTTATTTGTAGCATTATGGTTTTATGCTGGGGAATAAATTGTTTATGAAATGGAATACTACCACTTTTGTCCCATTTTAGGAGATGAAAATTGGGGAAAAATCCACATAAAGTTGCATAATTACTTTTTATCAAAGGTTATTGTACTGAACACCTCCCGTTTACTTCATCGAACATATGTTCTTAATTATTTGACCTTGTAATGATCTTATTCCACGAATTCAAAAAAATATCACCAAATTCATTTTTAAGCCAATTTCAATGGGGAGATTTCAATTTTTCAACAGTCACCTAAGCCTATCATAACAATCCTATATGCAATTCGAAAGCTGATCCCCTGAGCTATACAATGGACAAATCGAAAATAGTATATTTTCACTAACTTCTGAAAACAGATCACGGCTCAGTACTTATGAAATGACCTAAGTAATTAATTAATGTTATCCCAGGTGCCCAAAGGTCGTCTCCGGCGGACATAAAGTGTCTGCCAGCCGCGTAGCGTATGCAAGCGAAGCTCGCTTGTATATATTTAAATGTATAAACATTAATCGAGTTTTGATAGTACGGATAAACTGATAGTTTTTAATTTGTAGTAGTAGTAATATGAATTATTATTCACAACTATCTAAAAATCTTCGGGATTAGGGGATCTCTAGTAAATTTGTTGATTTTCCATCGTCCATTTCATATTCTTCCTCAAATTTAGTTAGAATATGTTAATATCATTAGTGTCAATGCAAATATATGCCTGTGAATGCTCTTATTTATCCTTATGACTCATTTTCATTGTTTTCACTATAAAAACCTATATCTCGGGAAAATTGACCGTCTTTAACATAAAAAAAGTAAAAATTGGTTTGAGATACATGGCTCAAAATTTCAATAGTTCTTCTTTATCATTATGCGATAAACGTAGGACCCCTCGATTTTAGATATCCTATAACTTGGTGATTTCATTTAATTTACAAAAGAAAACGGTTTTTTCCGTTTTAACTTTTCCTTTGGTTCCATGTAATAATGGTGAAATATGCTGAATAAACAATTGTTGAAGAATATATGTAGATTGAAAACTAAGACTATAAATTGATGTTTAATTAATCTATATTCGCTACCACTCTAATTCTTGACATCCTCTCAATTGTCTGTAACAAGCTACTAATTTGCTCGCTTTATCGATTCCCAATCTGTTTCGTAGTTGGGTTTGAATTAAACCAAAATTCGAGAAAATCCTTTCAATACTCGCTGAACTTGACGGTAAGATTAACAAATTGATGGCAATGTCGCAAAGCTCATGAGCTACTAAGTTTTTTGATTTTTTAATTGTATTCCACCACGTTACCGGATCTAATGCATCTGTACATTCAAATATAGAGGCGGGAAATGGTGCTGCCTTTGCCTGAAACTGATAAAGTTGCGGCAAAAGAGAAGCATTTTGTAGAATAAACAAACCCCTCGCTTCTTCCTGTTATTCACAGGAAAGCCTCTATCCCATGTACTTCGGATTGATCATGTTGGCTAGGAAGTGAGTAGGTGTGATTGCCCGTTTGAATCGTTGCTGAATTTTGCTTTGGTGACATTTCACGCTCGTCTAACTGGAGTAATTTCATCCACTCTTCGCAAGAATCTGCAATATTAGACTTTTCTCCTTGTAACTTGTCTAATGAAATTGAAATGGGTTTGAGTTTATCATAAAGAGTTTTAGCCTCACGATAAAGGCCAACGTTGTTGATTATATTTACAATAGACAAGTCAATAACATCTTCATGTTGTGCCAGAATGTTCAAAAGGAATGGCCTATTTGTCAGGTATGTCTTGATACCCCCCATTGACTATTCCACCGTGCCACGACTGGTAATTGAGGCTTAAGGGATCCTTTTTGTGCAGATAAGAGGGCTCCAGGATTGTGATGGTTGCGACAATATTTATTTATTTCTGTAATATGAGAAATGATTCACGAAGGGGTGATATCCTTCCCCAACAAGTTCAATAAATGAGATGCACAGCCGTACACTGAAAGTGAGCTGTCAAGTATTTTCAACTTTGAGCGCATTGACTGCATTTTGTGTTCATTGTCAGTAACGACAGCAACAACTTTACACCCAAATTTATCAGTTGCTTCTTTGGACGCTTCGATAGCTAAAGAAGTACAGTAGGTAGCAGTTTTTTTGTTTGATCCAGTGTCAACAGAATTCATAAAATAAGATATTTCTCCTGTATGAACACAATAGGCAACTACAGGGGAGTTATGTATGTCACTCCATCCATCCTGTACTAGAGTAACATCCTTGCCTTCCAGAGCTGAAGCGGTCATTAGTTGAGTCACTACTGTTAATAATAGGTATTATTATTTCAGGAGGATCGTCATTAGGAAAATTATTTTGGAGTTCTCTTTGAGAACATTTTTCAAGATGACTTCTAAGCCTCCCAGCCTTTGCGCTGATCATCTTCAACTTTGATGAAATATTTCCACACTGAATCAATGGGCCTTCCTCCTTGTGCCATTTCAAATTGGTTAATTCAAGTAGGAAAAACAATCTCGATAGTATTCAATTTAAATAATATCACTAATGCTTTCGATAATTACATATATTCCTGTAGAAAGAACATATGTACGAAGATTTATATTAAAATTTAATTGGTTGAAACCACACATTTTATAACTTTACTGTTTCATTGTAAACTAGTGTCAATAGTATATTACCTACTCAAAATAAGATATCTTAACAAGTTTTATACGTTTTCAGTTTCTTATTATTCAAGGATATAGTATTGACCAGTATTGACCAGTATTGACCGGTAAAAACCCAACCCTGAACTCTGATCGAATGTGTAGAACTTTGATCGAATATGTAGAACTTTGATCGAATATGTAGAACTTTGATCGAATGTGTAGAATTTTGATCGAATATGTAGAACTTTGATCGAATATGTAGAATTTTGATCGAATATGTCCAACTTTGATCGAATGTGTAGAATTTTGATCGAATATGTAGAACTTTGATCGAATGTGCGAAAACCAAATCCACGCCCTAAAATACCCCATAGTAGCTATTGCGATCTTCTTTCTCCCTTAAAATATGATTTAGCAACAAAGGTTTTAAAATATAACTAATTACGTAAATATATGATACAGGTATATTTATGTCTGACAAAGATTTTTCATTTCGATCATTCAGATTTCACCTTTACAAGCGTGCTTCACTGGCTTGCGATGCGGGGCTGCAGACACTTTGTGTCCGCAGTTGTTACTCTTTTGATACCTAACCATAGCCAATATAAATGATGGTGTTACTGATTTTTGAGAATATTTTGGATTGGTACTTTACACGTAAACACACCAAATATCTATCACATGCAAAGTTGACTAATTCATGAATTAATGAATAATTCGAATAATTCATTAAACCTGAGAAGAATTATTGAAAAATATAAAGTTTTAGCCAAGAAATAGTCATAAATTGTAGGGATAAATTATTCGAATAATTTTTAATTCAGGAAGTGGAAACATTGTTGTCGAGGATTGATTGATGGATCAATGCTATAGAAAATGTTTGGAACACTTTCTATAATCTTTATTAGTTAGTAATTGTTACTTTCTTTTTATCACACATGATTGACTAATTCATACTTGAATTATGAATTATTCGAATAATTCATAATTATTTGCCATTTTTTAATGAATTAGTCAACTTAGATCACATGTTGTTGACAATTTGATATTCGGCATCAACATACTCAATTACCCAAGAAAAGTTGTTCTATTCTTCATTATCAATTCATTGAGGTATATGTTCATCTCTATTAACCAATTAAAATGTAATGTAGGTGATTTTAAATCCTACAATTTGATAGATCAGAACATTTTGTCTATTTTGAGATGTGAATATATAAAAAATAGGTGATCATCTATATCATATAAGGAATGTTCAATCTAAATTTGGTACAAATTGACCAAAAAGATTTCCCAGGATCGATCGGACATCGTACGCCGTCCATGCCAATACTGTATCTCCCTTCAAGAGCTAAAAATTACTAATAGCATTAGTCCCTCTTGATAGTACTGAACCCCTATTGGGTCATGGATCAATTAAACATTGTATCAGTCTATCCGATAAGCCGGACACTTTTAAATCTAATGAAATGCCTCTCAAAATATTAGACGGGGCACAACGTTTAAAATGGTTTGTCTCTTGATATCAATAGCAAAGATCACGAAATGTAACTCATTATTAAAATCAATCTGATGACATAAAAGTAATACGTCTAACTACGTAGAGTGAAATTCCACTAAACTAAAATTTATTCTCAGAAACCTAATTCTAATATTTGGCAAAAAATGGGTAATATGGGATACTAAAATGGGATACTAAACATAGTTTGAGGTAGAACGTTGGGTTGACTTTGCTATTGGAATATCTGTACCTTGCTCGTCATAATAGAACGACAGATGGGACATCTATCACCGGGATTAAAATTAAATTCACAATTTCCACATACTTGAGCATGGCCACATGGTAGGAAAGCAAATGTCGAATCTCTACTGATTAAACAAATTACACAAGGATTCTTCACCAAAGATTCTTCATCGCTTGTATCATCAGAATCTTCATTATTACTTTCTTCCAATTCTGTAGATTCAGAATAATAATGAAATTGTGGATTACCAATAGTATTTGAACTTTCATTAATGTATTCTAGTGCTGTGCATTCCTTTCTTTGAAGTTTATCTTTACATTCAATTCACTTTTTCTCATTATTTATATCTTTTGTGCTCCGCTCGCCAATATCTAGACCATTCTTCAATCTTTGATATTCAAGATAATATTTTTTTCAACGTCTTTTCGAGAGATTCCAGCCCATATATTAGGCCTTTTCACACGGATGAGAGACTTTAAACCCCGATGATAAACTTCAGAACAGTTATTTGTTTTTGCATAGAATGGTATATTGATAATCCTTTCTTTTGATCCTTTCTCTCTTTATGTAACTTTTAAGCTTTTGAAGATAATTTCATTGTCATTCAGATTTAGTGGTGTAGCATCAGATAGCAATGTGTAAACTGATGCAATTTTTTCTTCAGGTAACATTGGAAGTACCATTATAGACCTGACCCATCCACTAAACTCAGAGTCTTTTGTGTAAGTAAAAGAAAGATGCACCTTTGTTAACCTTTTCCAAATAGCTTTTGCAAAATGAAAGAGGCATCCAGATATTTCTATTGAATCAAAAGCTTTACTTACTAAGCTTTTCCATAGTCACCTACAGCTAATTTTGGTTTGAAATTAGGCATCAATTCTGTGACCTTTTGAAGAACAGCATCATAGAGAGATTCGGATTTTTTTGACATTAATACGTGTATGGCTGGCAAAGAATGATGACCTTCTTGTAGGAAAATAGTGAACAATTGGTAGAATAATTTCGGTACAACATAAAATGTTGTATCAAAATTTATCGCATCGCTATTTTTGAGAGATTCAAACATTAGATTCGACCAGAATAGAGTAGCGAAACCTTCTAATGAAATTACCATTGATCGAAAAAAGGGAGAAAAACGTGTTTTTTTATCATTATTTCAAATTGTTCAGGCGTTTTAGGATTCCCCGGTAATTTAAGTCTTCTTCTTTTCACCATCGTATTGCGGACACTTCGATAACTCAATAATGCCCCTGCCTGGGCCCAGACGTCACTTCTTCAAAAATTTGCCTAAGATTCTCTGTCGACGATTCTGCAGTACGTTTGATTTTATTATTGAGAACTATTACACTGGATTTGTAAGAGGCTTCTGTGTGATTATGAACTTGTTTGGGATAAAATAGATTATCTGTAAGATGAATTCTCCCTGTACCAAGACATCCTATTCCTTTATTCCTCCAAAGAGTGCATCTCAAATGGATAGATGTTGGGGTCGAAGAGGATATAATATAGCGAAAACTTTGACATTCATAGTTAAGAGAGCCAATTTTTTTACCTTCAATGATCTTATTTTCTATTGAAAGAAATAAATATTATGAAGAATGTATGTATATGATAACAAAGAGTACTTGAGAAAAATACAAACTATAGATGTAAACTCCAAATATAAACCAAAGTATTAGGTACGTGTAATATAGTTTGATAATGGAACACACACGTAGAATCTAATAGTAAATTTGCAATCGTAATAATAACAATGATGACTAAAACAGAATCAGTTTAGATCAAAGTTCTACACATTCGAGATCAAAGTTCTACACATTCGAGATCAAAGTTCTACACATTCGATCAAAGTTCTACACATTAGATCAAAGTTCTACATATTCGATCAAAATTCTACATATTCGATCAAAGTTCTACATATTCGATCAAAGTTCTACATATTCGATCAAAATTCTACATATTCGATCAAAGTTCTACATATTCGATCAAAGTTCTACACATTCGATCAGAGTTCGACATCAGAAAATTCGATCAAAGTTCTACAATAAATTAGATCAAAATGTACAGATCCGATTTTACGTGCGATATTGATTAAAACAGTAGGGCAGACATATTTAGAGATGTTATCTCCCATATAATTAATCAATGGTGACAACAGGCGCCCAAAGGACGCCTCCGGCGGACACAAATTGTCCGCCAGCCGCGCAGCGCAACCAAGCGAAGCGCGCTTGTTATAATAATTTATCTTACTATACACTGCCTGTACAAAAGTATTCGTACACTGCAAAATTTACCATACAAATAGTTATAATACTGAGTTATTTAGCGAGTCAGGGGCATTTAATTTGTAAGAGATAGGCTTAAATTCGAATTCTCCATTTTGAATTACTCATTTTAAAATCTTTCCACTGGATTAATCTTCAACAAGGTTACATATTTTCAAACTGGGCCACCCCGTACCACTAATGCCATCATATACAATGGGGATAACTCGTGATATGTGCCATAGGGTAGTAAATGCCGAAAATACTAAACCTTGAGGGAGAGTAACAAGTTAACAGCTAATAAAGTGAGTAATTTAAATTCAAGGAAACAAATTTTAAGCCAGATTTAGTATATTAACAATTTGGGTGGAAATTATTGGGGTGTACGAATACTTTTGTCCAGGGAGTGTATAGTAATATTTCATGATATGTAACGTATTATGCATTAAAATGAGCGATAACAAGGATTATACAAATAGAAAGTCTACACTTCTGAAAAGTGGGGTGGGGACATCTCACTCTACATTGTCCAAATTTACACCTATGCCCATTCTGAACAATATTGAGCAGAAAAGGTGTGAATTACGCAGCCCTAATCGTTCCTACGCCATCTGTCTATTCAGATACAAAGTCACATGCTGTTTTAATTTAAATGCACATTTAATATTCGCATATCTACAGCGTTTGATTCTCTGTTTGGTAGCTCACCCCAGTTTAAACACATTTGGTACAAAATTTTCAGGAAGATTTGCAGATTGCCTTTCGAAGTTTTCCAGCAGATTTCTATTTTTTGTAACGATTAACTTGATGCCCTGAATTCCTTACCAACTTTTGCTTAATGAATGAAAAATAGAGCCAAATTTTAGATATTATATCGAAAATTTACAACAATTTTTATCATGCTTGCCAGCCTTGATTTTTTGATACTTCGAGCAACTAAGTTTAGAAAGATGATGTAAGTAATCTTTGACGAATATATTTACTAATTAAACACCTAGTCTGCGGATGTAGCCAAAAATAGTTGTGAATTAAAGAATTTGCATTATGTCCTATATATTTGGGGAAATTACGGATGTTATTAATTAGTAAAAGTTATATCAACCGAACAAAAATTAAATCAAGATATTCTAGAGAAAGAGCTTGAAAAACAATATTGATTAACAACATACGTAACTATCAAATTTATAACAGAGCTTTTTAAAATGCTAGAATCAATTGCTACAATACTCAATTACCAAAGCCTAAAACTATATATGGCTTTCTTTGGAGCTAGCTAATTCTAATAATCTGTTTAACAACAGGTGTTTATTAGTATGTAGTTTTAATGGTTTCCGTAGTTTGTGAGAAAACAAAGTCAAATTTCGTTCCATCCAGCAGATTATATAAAATTAATTATTGGCACTTCATCAATTGTAACTTCGTCATCACGTTAATCAGAATCTGGACCATAAACAAGGTTCCCAAATATATTTGATATTTCATTTAACTCTGGAGTTGTATATTTATTCTTGCTTTTCTTTACATTTTTTTTTTCGATTTGTCTTTTTTCTTCGGTCTCCGATTTCTAAAAATTCTCACTTTAACATTTGTGTATTCCATACGTAATACAAGAAACTTGGCAGCAATTCCAACAACATTTAAAGCTTATAGACTATTCAAATGTAAATCAAAGAATTATTTGTTCAGCTATTTGAACATATTTATTCACCTCTATAATTTGTTCTACTATGTACTTACGTATCAATTGAAGTTTCACACGGATATGTGACAGTTTATCTAGATTGTTGATGACTTAATTAAAATAGATGTTTATTAACTTATCTTCATTCAACATGTGTTAAACTATGTATGTAATTTGAAAACATATTGCTGCTTGATCAAAGTTCTACACAAGTTGCTCTTATAGAATTGTGTTCAAAATGACTATTTAAATTAGATAAAAGTTTCAATTCTGTTTTAATCAGAGTTCTATATCAGTCAATAATGTAGTATAATTATCTTTAGAAAATATGTGATGGCTTTACAGCCAAATTGTCACATTCCACTTTGCTAAGGCATTGTTCGAAAGCTAAAGTTTACCTACTATGATCGTGTGACCCTCAAATAGTTGGAAATTTTGTTCTAATTACGAATATCTGCACTATTATAGTTTGGGTCTCCAAAAATACGCTCTTTGCTCCATGAGGCAGACACAAATTCTTGAATTTGACATCACTCTTCACCTACATATTGATACACTTAATTTAAACTGTATAGTTAAATTATTTGAAGATTCCATATTGTCTGCGTTTGTCAGTTATTTTTATCGGTTATTATAAAAACATCAATGATATCAGTTACATTTAATAACATTTTTTGCTCTTTGTATCGGATATAAGAGCCTAAAAATTGACCAGAATATATCATAAGAAATTTCAAAATTGGTAGTTTTTTATATGAATAAACAAATAAATTTGATAATTTTAATATTACCGTAAACTGGGGCAACTTTGGCCCTAAGAGGTGACTTTGTCCCACAATAGCAATTTTAATAAAATGTACTCAAACTTATGAATCAATGTAATCACACTGCTAATATGTTAAATGAAACTCTCATTATATCCAAGGTATTTAAACTGCAATATTTCTAAGTTGGAGTATATTTTATTAAAATTGCTATTGTGGGACAAAGTCACCTCTTATGGACAAAGTCGCCCCAGTTAAAGGTAATCCATTTATAAATTTTTTATAGAATGTTCTTATAGCCGATATCCTCGTATACTACTATATTATACTAATTTGAGGTAGTGTTTGTGCTGCTTCAAGCATATAATTTACAAGTACAAGTTATTATTGTTACTTTAATAACCAGGTTATCCAGACTAAGTTGAGCCTGCAGGCCATGGTTCTAACCACATAACTACGTACTTTTGTCTCCTTTGACTTGGTAAATGGTTCTTGATACTCCCTGTTCTTCTGTACAGAATGTGACACAATAGTGTCTTGGAGAATATGGGCAGATTCGTAATTTGATGTTATTGCAGGAGAATAGGGAAGACCAATAATCATTTGTGATACCAAATGAGACGGAGGCAGTTGTAAAATGGCATTATTAACTTAGTCCGGGCGAACTGATCAATTAAAGTGACTGCAACAAAAACAACTTGTAATGTATATCCTTTTAGTAGTTGATCAAAAAGTACTACTGTAACTGTTACTATATCAATTGTTCAAATAATTAATGGAGATTCGATTCAGGACAGCTGACTCCCTATGAAGATTATCTCTGGATTGTGCATTCAAGATTTTAAAAGCGTCCCAGGATTCCCAATCCAGGTGTTCATGGATTGCGCCATGAAAATGAGAAACTTAGCATTTGCTGAGTGACATGATTGAGCGTGTCCCAGCTATTATTTTCGAGTTAACACTTAGCAAGTGTACCTCACTCTGTAAAAAACAAACTTTAACTACTTTTTCAACGGAATAAAATGCATCACTGCTTGCAAGCTATATCCTTACTATTAAAACTCGATTAATGTTTATATATATACAAGCGCGCTTCGCTTGAATGTGCTGTACGGCTGGAGGACACTGTGTCCACCGGAGGCGCCCAGAAGGCGCCTGGGGTCACATTGATTAATTTTAAAGGAGCTAACATCTATAAATACGTCTGTCCTACCGTTATAATCGATATCGCACGAGAAATCACCAAATTTCTCAATTTTTAAAATTTTGATGCGTAATGATGACGTCATAACAGAGTGATGAGTCATCATTTTTTGATGATTGGTGCATCATATGTGAGGTATATTCATATACACATTCTATTAAAATTTCACCCTTCTATAAACTAAATGGCTGAGTTATAGTCGAAAAACTGAAATTTCTAATTATAAAAAAGGTGACAATGACGCCATAATTCCATGATGAGTCGACATTTTGGTATGAGCTCAGTACATAGTGGAGCCATAGCCAAAAATCAGCTTTCTATGTCTGGCAGTTTCTTCAATCAATTCGTTACATATAGTATATATATATATACAGTCGAACCTGCTATAATGGTCACCTGTCTATAGTGGTCACCAATGAACAGTCCCGTCCGAAATTCCATAATATTGACCCTGTGTATAGCGGTCACCTGCTCAACGCGGCCAGCGGCCACCCATTTACAGTCCCTTACTGACCCAAAAACTGTGTATAACAAAATTTTAAAAATTGAGAAATTTGGTGATTTTCCGTGCGAAATCGATTATAACAGTAATAAGACAGACGTATTTAGAGATGTTATCTCCCATATAACTAAATAATGGTGACCACAGGTGCCCGAAGTGCGGCTCTGGCGGACACTTTGTGTCCGTCAGCCGCACAGCGCAAGCAAGCGAAGCGCGCTTGTGAATATAAAAAATCGTCTAGAATATAATTCATTACTGCAAAATTCTAAATAAAGCCACAAACTGAGAAGTAGGAGCGAATTACATCATTTGCTTAATTAATATTAATCTTGCCCTGTTTCTATAGGTAACAGTAGTTACATATTTGATTTCATTTATGTCTCTTTATACTCTCTTTCTTGTTTTTTAGTTAAAATCTTTGAAGGCTGAAATGGATACATTACAGAGAATCAATCACGAAGATATGCAGCTTATGTTAAACGAATCGTTGAAACAGAGAGAACAGACAAATAATGCTCATATAGATCTCCATCAACAGCTTTTAAAGCAAAAAGTTAAGCTAATTGGAGAGTCAGAAGTAAAATTTGTCAAAAATAGACAAACTGAAACCTTTTTAAGAGAAAAAAAGGAAAGAATTGAGCAAGAAGTTGATAATTGGATATTGAGGTTTTAATTAATCCTTACTATTAAAACTCGATTAATGTGTGTGTGCGTATATATATGTTAGGACAAATGTGCGGAATCAACAATTATGCATAATTGTCGACAATTATGCATAATTGTTCATCTAATGCGACAATTATGCATATTTTTACAATTTCGTAGATATTTACTGCACTTTTCGAGCCATTCTTTTTAATTTATTATGCCATCCCTCTAGTTTATTATTAGTTCTAGGACAGTGTGTGTTCATCGAATATATTCCACAAAATGAGTGA
Organism: Aphrocallistes beatrix; assembly: GCA_963281255.1. Classification (NCBI taxonomy): domain Eukaryota; kingdom Metazoa; phylum Porifera; class Hexactinellida; order Sceptrulophora; family Aphrocallistidae; genus Aphrocallistes; species Aphrocallistes beatrix. Next base: position 3,436,513 of record OY725488.1, read on the forward strand.
AAACTGCCCTACCAACCAAGTCTCTTCAAATTATTTTATAAATCCTTATAGGAAGATTCAGGTCTAAATGCTAGGGTTTAAATTCATTTAGACCCAAAACTTATGGGTGAAGATGTTACCAGTAATATCAAAAATCAACAGAATGTTTATTCTGAGTTTCTTATTGACTATCTAATTAGAATTCTAATTAGATTACTACATGTTTAGCTTATCTAATTTTTTTATACAATACATATACATCCTCAATTGGAGAAATCGGGTT
>OY725488.1:3436974-3486382 GCA_963281255.1 Aphrocallistes beatrix
AAGAAACTGCCGTGCGCAGAAAGCTGATTTTTGGCATGTGGGAGTATTTTGGCTATGGCTCCAGTAAGCTCTGAGTTCAGAGAAAAATGTCAACTCATCATGGAATTATGAAGTCATTGTCACATTTTAAAAGTTAAGCAACAGAGTTATTCGGGCATAACTCAGCCATTATAGGAGATAGCAGGCTGAAATTTTAATAGAATATGTATACTAACATATCTCACATATGATGTTATCATTACTCATCAAAATTTTAAAAATTGACAAATTTGGTGTTTTTTCGAGTGAAATCGATTTAAAAACTAAGATGGACATATTTAGAGATGATATCTCCCATATAATTAACCAATGTTACCTCCAGGCGACCGAAGGGAGCCTCAGGCGGACACGAAGTGTCCGCCCGCCGCGAGCGCAAGCAAGCGAAGCGCGCTTGTATATATATATACAGTATGTCCCATAATTATTGGCAGTAAATCGAATTTTTAAATTTTAATTGTTACTTAACCACTATTTGACATAGCAAATGTTTAATTCGTATTCTTAAACTGAGTATGGAAAAGAAACATATTTATACGCCCTTTAACTATTGTGACTAGAAATATTCGGTATCAGCACTGCATAACTTTTATTATTTTCCTATTTTTGAGATACATATTTACACCATTATTTTCCAATCAACCCATTGTTATTTGACCTATGCCTAGTTTACAAACACAACAAAAACGCCGATTAGAAGTTCAGACTCTCTACAATGCTGGAATTACAAATGTCAAATATATTTCCTCCTGGATTCATGTCCCAGAGAGGACGGTTTTTCGGGTTCTTGCCCTAATAAAAAAGAGTAAAGGTCTCGATCACAGACAGGGTGCTGGTGCCCCGAGGAAAATTCCTCCAAACGACAAGAGGAGGATATCAAATATCCTGAAGTCAACTCCTAGGATATCTGTGCGACAGCTAACAACACGATTGGAGTCGAATGTCGGGAAAAGTACGGTGCATCGATACCTAATGAGGGAAAATTTTGTCAAATCCCAGTGATCAGAGTTCCAGCCCTAACCGATCTCCAGATCCAAAAGCGTATCAAATGGTGTAGAGAAATGAAAGGATTTGACTGGTCCAAAACATTCTTTACGGACGAATGCTCAATTTGGCTTGACTCAGGAAAGGTTAAAGTATGGACAAATAAGGGTCAGCGGGTACAATTACCTTCCTACCGACACCCATCCAAAGTTCATGTTCGGGGTGGGATTTCTGTAATGGGGACTACACCTTTGTGCATTTTTACCGAGAACTTTAATCAGCAACGGTATATTTCTACTCTCAACGGCTACCTAATAGAACAGGCTAAGGCGCTCTATGGTAGTGAATGGACCCTGCAAGAGGATAATAGCCCTGTCCACACAGGAAAGGCGGCAAAGGCATGGAAGACCGAATTTGTCCCCCTCAGGATCGATTGGCCCCCTAACAGCCCTGATCTTGCTCCAATTGAGAATCTCTGGGCAGTCCTTAAGAGTAGACTGATGATACGAGCACCTAAAACAGTTGAGCAGTTAAGGACTGGGATTTTAGAGATTTGGCAATCGTTCGAACCCGACTTCATTCAACCTTTTTGCCTCTCAATGGACAAGAGAATTGACCACTGTCTGAAAAATAAGGGTATAAAAATTAAGTATTGATTATTTTCAACAGATTTAGATAAAATTAATCCTTTTTGCTCCACCTTACTTATATATTAGCATATTAATCATAATGCTAGCCCCTGTGAAATATACAACGTAGTATCAATTTGAAATCACTGCCAATAATTATGGGACATACTGTATATCTGTAACGAATTGATTGAAGAAACTGCCAGCCGTAGAAAGCTGATTTTTGGGATGTAGGAGTCTTTTGGCTATGGCTCCAGTAAGTTCTGAGTTCAGAGCAAAATGTTGACTCATCATGGAATTGTGACGTCATTGTCACCTTTTTAATAATTAGAAATTTCAGTTTTCGACTATAATTCAGCTATTTTAGGCGATTGAAGGCAGAAAATTTAAGAGAATCCGTATATTAATATGCCTCACATATTATGCAACTATCATCAAAAATGATGACTCATCACTGTTATGACGTCATCATTACGCATTTAAATTTTAAAAATTGACAAATTTGGTGATTGTTCGTGCGATATCGATTATAACAGTAGGACAGACGTATTTAGAGATCTTATCTCCCTTATAACTAATCAATGTGACCCCAGGCGCCCAAAAGGTGCCTCCGGTGGGCACAAAGTGTCCTCCAGCCGCGCAGCGCAAGCAAGCGAAGCGCGCTTGTTCTATAATATAACCAGTAGAAATTCAACACACAACAGAATCAGTCTCCTTCCTCATCGCACTCTAGTATCTAGCTTGCGCACCAAGCGCGGGCATTCAGTTTATAATGGATAACATCAAGGACACCAAGAAGCTAAATCATATAAATAAGAATAAACAAAGTAATACGAATGTACATATATAGTAGGAACATTTTAGTAAACTAATAATTATGGAAATTTCTTTAATTTACACTTTCCTACAACTTTCAAAAGAATTAGAGAATTATAATTCTTGACATTATTTGCACGAAAGCTACTTGCTGTGTTAATTAATTAATTAAAAAACAAATTATGTAAGATGCTCCAATTGAAAATTTAGCAGTTAACACAATTAAACTTCCAAATATTCATAACACGATTATCACTATCTTCCAAGTACATCAATGTGAGTTCAAATAATATTTAACTAGAATTCTGGGGTACGGAATTCGTGAACGAGTTTTAACACCAATTTACATTTTACAAACTAGTAGATGGAAAACATGCTTTCATATAACCAATGAGGCGCTAACTTGGCTAAACTTACTCTTTCAGAATTATACAAGTCTAATTGACAGGATGCACTACCAAATTTTAGAAGATAATCGGTATCATCAAATTTAAAATTTATCAGATTCGGAAAATGAAACGTTTTATCATAAGCTTTTTGGTTTAACTAGTTATTACGAATACCTTTCAATAAATGAAAAAGGTCAAATGTTAGAAAAAGAATTCTACGCTATCAAATGGGTGAGAACCTTTATTCTTTAAATTTCCATTCGAAGAAAACAGTTTAAACAAATTCACATTTTAAGAATAATTAACAGCTGAATTGACTTGCACTCTTAGACCACAATGCTCGATATCGATTATGCAAGATTTTATGATAGAGAATATAGTTTCAGCAGAGATAGATGTACAGGGTAATAAACGAGAGATCAAAGACCATTTTTTATAAAAAAACTGTGCACCATAAAAGCGAATATAGTTCGCTTTGGATCATCAATAGTTTAATTTGGACCAAATATTACCCCCCCCTTTATATGAAATATCAGATCCAAATTAATTTCATCCTTTTGAACTATCACATTCATTTCCATTAGACTAAACTAAGAAGTGGCTTGGCAAAGATATGCACAGAAATCGTTTTCTAGACCAAAAGAAGCATACCATTTTTCAAACTTATGAAGATGTGGAAGAGATATACAGTTTAAACTCTGATTATTACAAGCAGGATACATCAGATGCGTCTTAATTGCCATGATTTGTGTTATAATATTGTACATTTATTCTTGGTAATGAATGTATTTTTTATTGACAAGGATGAATTGCAAAAGCGATAATTGTGAGCTATGACTATGAAGTTCATTATCATGTAGTAAATCATTGATGACCTCCTTAATATGCTCTTTGGCTCGGTGTATATTGAATGACTGCTTAGTATTTTAGAATTAGAGTCGTGTTCTAAAGCAAGTTCCTACAAAACAGATTCAATTTGTCTGATATCATTAATTGCAGCTATGGGAACGGGAATGTATTGTCCATGAAAATAGCCTGAGTTAGATAAATAGGAATTGGTTTCAAGGTACAAATCTACAGATATTTTAAAGAAACATTTCATTTTGGCACTTTGAAAGTAAAGTGTACTATATCTCCTTTCTGAAAATTATTAATGCACACATCAACAACCTTGAGTTTGATTATATCCTCATGATGAAGAGCACGTGTCCAGGCAGAGTATTTTAGGTCAGGTAGAATTTCAGGCATCTTGAAAACTGAAACCCGATCAACAACGTTGTAGTGACTCTTGCAACCAGGGACAGAGCAAGAATTTGGCATGTCAGAATGAGATAGAGGCTAAAATTACTTAAAAAAACAGAGGGGGATTCAAAATAGGCGACAATAGCACGTGTAATTTTGAATAACATGTGATCAAAAATATTATTCATTCAAATAATATTATAATAAATGTGGCTAATAATTAGAATATTTTTGATATTAAATATAATGGTTTGATAAATATTACCAACTTGTCTTCATCCTTGCTCCTTTTTTTCTAAGTTACTGTTAGGCCATATATTAATAAGTCCCTAAGATGACTTGGGGTCAAAGGTAAATAGAAATGACCCCGCTTTCATTTTCAATTTCAATTCACTTTCAATTCAACATTCCTAGGCAAAGTAGGGTTAAGGAGATAATGCCCAATTATGGCATTGGCATCAAAAATGCATCCAATTAATGTGCAGATATAATAGAATTATTATTAAGGGTTTGGACTTGATTTATCAATTGATCCTAGCAAGACTAGAAGAAAAATGAGAGGGTCAGGAAATTATATGCATGTTTTAATGTGCTGATCTCTGATAGGGATAGGTATAATTGCTGTAGATGTCATTTTAGCTATGAAAATAAAATGTAAGAGCAGAGAGAGTAAATGGGGACACATGTCTTGATTCGATAATACGCAACAAATTAAAGGTTTCGTTGATGTTGTTTAGCAGTTAAATACTCGTAACTGGACGTCCGTATCTCTGCGATGCCCGGGTCCCGTAAGTGCACGTAACTCGGAGGTGCTAGGAACTCGGAAACGTTTTCAGAATGGTAATTTATAATGTTAAAATTAAAAATTTCTGTGCATATTTAAACGCTTATTATTTCCCTAACTTGGAGTAGAGAACTAAGAGGTGGCCATAACTCAGAAATGAAATTGTTTAGAATGAATAAATGGAATTATAAGAGAGTTCATCATGAGGAAATATTAATTCTTAGATGTATTATAGAGAAGTATACGTAGATATTTAAATTTCAGTTGAATCACGCATATGGAATTTAAACAATTGTAATTCTATGAGAAATTGTTGACTTTGTATCAAGATCAACTTGGAATCATGGCTAAATCAATCCATAACTAGTTCCTGGTACCTACCTCAAACGGGGAAATGCCCCGGTTGAGGGAGGTACTCATAACTCTGAGGTCCGGTCTAAGAGGGTCTAGTGTATATTAGGATACAAATTTCTTCTTCCATTTGAGAATTGGATATTATAAACATTAGAATAAACAATTTAGCATCATTTAAGAATACCATTTTCAATAGTAAACTGGCTTTTTATTTTGTCCCTGTATTTGGGTCATATCACAAAGGAAAATGTATACACTAGAGAGAGTATTGTAGTATACTTAAGTAATCCCCTCCTACTGCCACACATTTTCTCAATCTTCCAACCGACTGAACAAACACTTGTATGTACTTTTCTTCCGGGATGGATTCGAAGTACTGGTATAAAGTAGTTCCGGGTGCTTGTCTCGTGTCAAATTCTTTACCCTGAAGAGAGATTTTCAACTTTGAGAAGAGACAAAAATCACAGGGAGCAAGGTCTGATGAGTATGGAGGGTGAGGAAGTAATTCTATCCCCTCGAATTCTAAAAAATTCTTGGTAAAATTGGCTGTGTGGGAACTTAATTATTAAATCAATTTTGATACCTTTCATTTCAGACTTCGGACGAGCCTGATTTACATTTTTAACAAAGTTTGGTAGGGTTTTCTGAGGAAATAGGTCGCATTGATAGATTTACCACACTCAGAAGGTACTAGTATACAATACCGCAAGAGATTCAAACTTTCGGGTTAGTCCAAAGGTTTTGTTCTACAGAAAAACTATTACACATATCTAATTCAAATTTTCAGAGCTTTTCAAAGTATTATCCTCATGTTTCTATGCAATTATTCGTGAAATGAAACAAACTATCGACGGGATTATGCCATTTTTTCCAGTGGTGGTGGCAAAGGGCCTCTTCCGGACTGTCAAACCTTGTCTGACGGATCTTTTCTTTAACAATTGGGAACAGAAAAGTCGCATGGGGCCAAGTCTGGCTTGTAGGGAGAAGTCTGGCTTGAATGGACAGAACTTTCAGCTAGAAAGTCAAGTGTCGCAGTTGCTGTGTGTGCAGAAGCGTTATCATGTTGAAGAAGTAGACCTCGGATTCTGGTCTTTGGACGGCGAGAACTCAAAGCATTAAAGGCCTTGGGAAGACAATGGTTGATATACCAGTCCGCGTTTACCTTGCTACAATCCTCGAAGGGAATCATGGATACTGGTCCACTTTTCCACCAGTCACCAATGGCTTTGTGGAAGAGTGAACCAGTATCCATATAATGGTCGTTTTTCTCCAAGAAACACAATTTTGAAGATTGCCGCTTTGTTTCGGATCGTATTGATATATCCAAGTCCCATCACATGTTAGAATACCGAAAACTGTTAGTATATTTATGTTAGTATACAGATTCTATTAAAATTTCAGCCTTCTATCTCCTATAATGGCGGAGTTAGGCTCGAATAACTCTGTTGCTTAACTTTTAAAAATGTTACAATGACTTGGGTCGACATTTTGCTCTGAGCTCAGAACTTACTGGAGCCATTGCCAAAAGATACCCACATGCCAAAAATTAGCTTTCTATGACCGGCAGTTTCTTCAATCAATTCGTTACAGATATATATATATATAAACATTAATCGAGTTTTAATAGTAAGGATTTATTTATTAATCTCTACTATCAAACTCGGTCGTAACATTATATATCCTTACTATTAAAACTCGATTAATGTTTGTGTATATATATATATGTAACGAATTGATTGAAGAAACTGTCAGGCCCAGAAAGCTGATTTTTGGCATGAGTTCAGAGCAAAATGTCGATTCATCATGGAATTATGACGTCATTGTCACCTTTTTTATAATTAGAAATTTCAGTTTTTCGACCATAACTCAGCCATTTTAAGTGATAGAAGGCTGAAATTGTAATAGAATGTGTATATTAATATCTCTGTGATGACGTTATCACTACACATCAAAATTTTAAAAAATGACAAATTCGCTGATTTTTCGTGCGATATCGATTATAATAGTAGGACAGACGTATTTTGAAGCGCGCTTGTATATATACTATATAGTACTGGGTCATAGGCGTAACGTAGGGGTGGCGGCCTATAGGGCGCCACCCCAGGTTTGTTAGAATGCTCGAGTTGAAATCGCTTCGAATAGAATAGTAATTCATTCAAATTAAAAGTAAACTCTTCCAAGTTGTCAAACATCAGTCATCTGATACGGTCAGTATTCTAGTCTCAAAATTCAATGTTGTAACTGATATTAATTCATGATGCCATCTAACTCACCTTTCCTTTCATGATTGAGTGTTTTGAAACACTTTTCAGCCAATGGAATGTAATTCCCTCTTAATTGGTTTCATCAAAGTTATGGCTTCAAACAATACACTAATATACTATATAGTTTATACTACATTCATACTTCACAACTTTGGAATTTACATTTAAAACAATGGCTACCAGCAGATCTGTAAAGAGGATAAGATATCCGGGTGCGAATCAACCTTCTATAGTCGTGAGCTTCGGCGCGAAAATCGCTCGATAACGCAGATTATTCCAGTGAAGCTTCTGGTGAGGTCGGCTTGGAAACTGGTACTGATGTATATTTCCCAAAGGAGCAAGATATGCTATGCTTACCATCGGTGATGCCCAAATCCCTAAGTGGTCACTCCATTCAAAAGCAGTGGTTTGCAGAAAATGCGTGGCCTAAGATGTGTGACGACAGGAAATCATTATATTGCATCATCTGTTACTGGGCTTTTGAGAATCGCCGTATCCAACATTCGGATATAACCAGTTGCTCTAACAATCCTTGGAAGAACAAGCTCTCTGGGTTTTCCACATTCAAAAGGGGGAAAGCTGGGCTGGACAAGCATGTGAATAGTGGAATTCACAAGACGGCTGAGTATGCCATGAACAGCGATAAGCATGCCGCTCAACAAAAGTTATGTTAGATGAGTCGGTAAATACGAATTTATAAAAGCTGGCCTATAACTGACGAACAGATCAAGGACTTCTATACATCCATGTACAGGTCTGTTATGGAGGCGGGTGCGAAAGCTCTAATCGACCGGTACTCAAAAAACGATCTCTCTACAGTAGAGTTGTTACGGAGATGTCTGGAAGATGACACGATGACCGACGAGGATATCACAACGCTGGCAGAATATTATAATGGGGATATCGATCTCGGTCAACTCTTGTTTGAGAGAAATAACTGGTTCACTCGATGCAAGGATATGTGTAAAGAGACAAACATTTCGACTCTTAGAAAAACATTTGCTGAGGAAGAGCCACTGAAATTTCTGCTCCCTAATCCCTATATGTTGTGTGTGATATATGTGTGCCTACCTGTGACGACATGCAAAGCTGAGAGAGCCTTTAGTAAGATGCGCAGAATACACACATACCTCCGAAACTCGCAGACACAACAGGTTGAACCACTTCTCTATACTGGCAGCACATAGGGATGTGGCGAGGATGCTGGATATGTGCTCTATTATCAACGAGTTCATCGACCTCACGACTCAAAGGGTTAACATATTTGGCCATCCTGCAAAGTAGTAGGAGACTGGGTTGCTAAAATTCAGTTTAGGTAACTTACATCAATATTCTACTATTATGTGTGGGTCTTAATAAATGTATAGTGATAGTGTTCGTAAAACTCGAGATGAAAAGCGAATCTCGCCACCCCAGATTTTTCTCTGTTATCTTAAAACGTTATGCCTATGTACATGATGGCTTTTAAGTTCTTTCCCAAGCTTGATTAGGTATAAAATTTCTTATACTCAAACAATCTTAGTTATTATGGTCTTTAGAGATTGTATTTCAAATATTCCCAATGATTTAAAAGATTTTTCGAGCCTTGACCTAGAGTTGTGTTTTATATGAGTTTTGTTGATAGAATATGTGTTCTGGCGCGCAGAAAATTTCGAGAATCAGGGCCCACTGCTTTTCTAATTATATTTCTCGATTTGTGAAATATTTTCATGGTGAATGAAAGGTATCTGGTGCTAACTCGTCATGGGACATCGATTATAGACATTTTTTACAGAAGCAGTGACCCTGATTCTCGAATTTCGCTGCGCGCCAGGACACGTATTTTCTCCACAAAACTCACCATACAAAACTCAGTTCTAGGTCTTTGACTCGAAAAATCTTTTAAAATCATTGCGAATATTTGAATTACAATATCTAAAGACCATAATTACTAAGATTGTTTGAGTATAAGAAATTTTATAACTAATCAAGCTTGGGAAAGAACTTAAAAGCCACCCTGTATATATATATACAGACATACATATTGATCGAGTATTAAGTGTAAGGATTACTGAGAATTTGAGATCCGAATACTTGGGAAGTAGAGTGCTATTTATGTTGTAAATATATGAATAACTCATTGTTGAATGATACTAAGGTATTTGCTTTGCAAATTTTAAAAATCTACAATTATTTCAGGTATTTTTACAAATGAGAAGATTATTTAACTATAGTGTATCAAAAAAAAATAGAATAAATTAATGTTATTAAAGCTCCTCAAAAAATGCAATCCTACTCTTAGTTGTTCCTTGTTGTACTTTATTTAAAGTAAGGTATTTAGTCCGTCCATACTCTAAATTTTCTTCATGTTTGATATCTGAAGATGACATCCTTTCTTTAACCTTTAATGACTCAATTTGGTCACGCAAAAGATTCATTTGTTGATAAAGATAAAGTGATTTAACAGTATAGACTTTTTGATTTATTTTCATATCATTTTTAAATTGAGAAATAGAGACCTTTTCTTTAGTATCAATTAAATCAATATTAGAGTAATCTTTACAAAAATAATTATTATCATAATCCTGCCCAAAATCCATATGAGGGATAGGCGAACGATTGTCCAATTCCGTATTATCAGTATATAATTGACCTAATAATTTCTTAGGAATATTGTCATATGAAACCATTTGTTCAGTACTAGAATCTAAATCGATTTCGGTAGAAAGGTCAACCATTGTTTTAGATGGAGGATTATGATTTTTTAGAGGATCATTTGGGGTAATAACTGCTTCATTTATACAATATGCATCTTTAATTTCTTGAGATAATTTTCTAACCTTTTCATTTTCCTGATCTTTCTTATGTAGCTTTTCAATAAGAGACTCTCTAAAAACTTGTTGGGATTTTAAAGCGACTTTAGCATTATCTGCTTCCTTTTTATAATGAAGAATTTGCTGCTCTAAATCTACTTTCTCCTTTTCAACCATTATCCTACCTTCTTTTTCTCTAATCAACTGTTCTTTTTCAAACTAAAAATTTTGTACGATAAATAAGTCATAATCGCAAGAAAATTACTTAAAATCTTTTGAAAATTAGGCTTGATTACATTCACATAAATTTTATTAAGGATATATTTATTACCTCAAAGGTCATGCTGATGAATGATACTACAAATAATGGATTAAATCATAGATCAATACACAAGGAATTTGAATAAACCAGTAATTCTTAGGGATGTTAGTAAAATTGGAATGTAGGCGGCAAAAGATAAGTAAAGATATGATTAAATCCAAAATATAAGAAAGTTTCCACACCGCTACAAGAAAAATGTAAAACAATTTTTCACACTACGTATATGATACTACAGATAGCTTAAATCTCACTATTGAATCAATGTGAAGCACTACAAATGACAGTTGCTATTAATAGTACTTCAAAGCAATAACTTAAATCCTTGTGTTATTCTTATTATAATATACAGCAATAATAATGTATTTATAATTATTGCATTAACAAATTTAGTTAAATGCCTAGTAAAATCCGTTGATCTCTAACAAAATTAGTAAAAGTCTCACAAAATAAAAGAAAGGACTATCAAAACTAATAAAAAGAAAAAGAAAATTAATGTCAACTTTTAAACTCAAATATTTGGAAAGTTCAAAAAATAAATACAACGCTAACAAAATTAATAAAAGATCAATAAAGTTGAATAAAAGAATGACAAAAATAATACAACGTCTAACAAATTTAAAAATAAATTAAGAATAAATATCTCACGAAATCATTTAACATTTCTTAAATGATCGGAATTTCAGTGTAATAAATGTATAATAACTCAGTTGTCTAATATTATAATCAGATTTGCTGCTTTTTTCTCAATTCTAACAACATCTCACTGAAATATATTGAGTCAACAGTAAATTCATCATGAAACTTCTTACGGTGTTAGCATTATAATGATACGCTGGCATATCAATAATATTAGTTATATCAGGTATAGTTCTGAGGATTACTATAATCTTCATTTCTTGAATATTACTTGGAAGTTAATATACTTGCAAGCGCACTTCGCTTGATAGCGCTGCGCAGCTGGCGGACACTTTGGGTCCGCCAGAGGCGTATAGGCTCTTATTGATTAATTACTTAGGGCATTCAATAAGTTCGTAACCCTACCTATCATTTCTTTGCTAGCATTATTTAAAATCAGTTCTAGTGTGATTATTACAGATCCATATTTAAACTCCTATTTACAGTTTTGTTTATCTAAATTGATCAAATACTTGAGAAGTTACATCAATTTTACATTTGGCTGTTTGACTCACAGTGATATTTATGGCTTCAAAAATACCAGAAATTAATGTAGAGCATAGAGCCTATTAGTCAGGTCAAAATAGGAAGCAAATAGTCCTAACCCAAAAAAAATTGCAAGAAATTGTTTTATCGCATTTTCCATAGTATCATGTCTTAGGAGTAACATAATAAAAGTTTCCCGAAATCGGAGGATCAGAAAGTGATTTGCCACGACCCCGTCGTTGACTCCGGACTATAAAAATCGCCGGTTTTAAAAACTGAGTTTGACCTTTGAAATGATTGCATATCAGTTTTTTATTGTCATATTCGTGCTCAGCATCAAATTTCCGGCAATTTGATATATATTGACTATATTTTGAGCAAAGCATTTTGGGTCCTCCCTAGCAACAACCTGGAATGTAAAATTCCAATCTCCAAATTTAGTCTAAACCATATCGAGTGACCACTTGTTTTCCTCGGCTATGCTTACTGAGTACGAATTTCTTAATATAAATAGTCTAAACGTTAGATTAAATTGTTTTGGTTTGCGACTGGTGGTATTCATGTATTTTTAGCATAGATGGATTGATATGTTCACATTTCAATACCATCTTCGGTTTCATCATCCGATGCAATTCCTTTCATATTGCCAATGTTGTCATCTTGGCATCGTCCGCATGCTTGAGAACAGTTGAGTCCTTGTTTTCTGCAGCTACATCTGAGACTACTATAGCCTGTGGAACAGTTACAGTGGATCATTTTCAGGAGTGCATGGGGTGCAAGGTTACTGTCCAACATGACTGGGGTTAGGCTGTTATCTTGGGAGTTCCATCCCCATTCGGTGACCTCCATACCATCAGCCGTGCCCATCCACATCATCACCTGGATAGCATCCCAGAGAGTGAAATTCGTGGTGGAGGCTGTAGGTGGCAGTCTTTCGGGTGTAGCGAAGCTTTTGGCTGCACTCACTTTCTTGCAGAGGATAGTGTATCTCAAGTCGCGAAGACTGTCCCCAGGTTTTGCATTGAACAACGCGATCAATAGAAAAGACCCCAGGTAAAAGTGGCATTAAGATGGAATCCTCTTTGAACTTGTACAGAGCAGACTTCTTTCCGAGCCCGAAAATACTGGAAGTGGTGTCACACCCGGTGAATGCATGCAGAAAAAGCAGGCTGTGGCAGATTTCGCCCCCAAACACCTGCTTTATCACCTTGATATCATACACTACGGTTGGTTTCCCTTTATCCGAGCGGAAGTATATCTTCTTTGTATTGTTGTTAGGAGTGTATTGCAGCAACAGAACCAATAATCCTTATCCTCACCTATGAGAGTTGTTGTCTTGGAGGAGGCCATTGATCCTGCTGCCTTTACAATGTCAACATCGGCATCCTCTTCAGCCTGTATTGCATGGCACCCTCTTTCTCTCATACGTTCAGAAATGAGACGGATGAGGGCCCGTTTGTTGGCTTGATTGGAAAGGGATCCTCCTTATTACTACAGTCTCCGCCACGAAATTTCACTTTCTGAGGTGCTATTTCCAGATGATGATGTGGATGGGCATTGCTGATGGTATGGAGGTCACCCTGCACTCCTGAAAATGATCCACTGTAACTGTTCCACAGGCTATAGTAGTCTCAGATGTAGCTGCAGAAAACAAGGACTCAACTGTTCTCAAGCATGCGGACGATGCCAAGATGACAACATTGGCAATATGAAAGAAGGAATTGCATCGGATGATGAAACCGAAGATGGTAATGAAATGTGAACATATCAATCCATCTATGCTAAAAATACATGAATACCACCAGTCGCAAACCAAAGCAATTTAAAACTAACGTTTAGACTATTTATATTAAGAAATTCGTACTCAGCAAGCATAGCCGAGAAAAACAAGGGGTCACTCGATATGCTTTAGACTAAATTTGGAGATCGGAATTTTTACATTCCAGGTTGTTGCTAGGGAGGCCCCAAATTTTTTGCTCAAAATATAGTCAATATCCTTACTATTAAAACTCGATGATTGTATATATATGTTGCAGTGTAAATGCGAAACTGGTGTATTCGCGAATACACCGGTGGATTCGCGAATACACTGACTATAGTTGGTGGATTCGCGAATACACCGGTGCAAATGCGAAACCTTTTTATCTTAAATCTTAAGGTTGATTTATATTTCTCATAAGAACAACTAGATTACAACAAAACTTTTAATCAAGATCAATGAATGTAAAACCTTATTCTAAATCGTTTTCATGTAATCTTCAAGCATGATAAATTATTCTTACATTACATACATCACTCCTCATGCTATGCTACGTATATTATTTGCTTTTTGGTATGTTTTTGAAACTTTACTTTCTCGTGCCAAAAATGTAGTTGTATAGTAGCTTTGAAAACATGTTGTTTACATCATCTTACTGTCAAATTTTTAGTTATGAAACAGCTGAGTATTACTATTAATAGTGTAAATACTACGTATTTCCTTTGAGTTATATAATTAACCTACCATAAGATTTAAGATAAAAAGGTTTCGCATTTTCGCGAATCCACCAACTATTCAGTGTATTCGCGAAACCACCAGTTTCGCATTTACACTGCAACATATATATATATATATATATATATATATATCTGTAACGAATTGATTGAAAAACTGCCGGGCGCAGAAGGCTGATTTTTGGCATGTGGGAGTCTTTTGGCTATGGCTCCAGTAAGTTCTGAGTTCAGAGCAAAATGTCGACTCATCATGGAATTATGACGTCATTGTCACATTTTTAAAAGTTAAGCAACACAGTTATTCGGGCATAACTCAGCCATTATAGGAGATAGAAGGCTGAAATTTTTATAGAATCTGTATACTAACATACCTCACATATGATGCGACTTTCATCAAAAAATGATGACTCATCACTTTGTTATGACGTCATCATTACGCATCAAAAAATTTAAAATTCACAAATTTGGTGATTTTTCGAGTGATATCGATTAGCACAGTAGAACAGACATATTTAGAGATGTTATCTCCCTTATAATTAACCAATGTGACTCCAGGCGACCGAAGGGAGCCTCCGGCGGACACGAAGTGTCCGCCAGCCGCGCAGCGCAAGCAAGCGCGAAGCGCGCTTGTATATATCAAATTGCGGGAAATTTGATGCTGAGCACGAATATGACAATCAAAAACTGATTTGCAATAATTTAAAAGGTCAAACTCAGTTTTCAAAACAGGCGATTTTTATAGTCCGGGGTCAACGACGGGGTCGTGGTAAATCACTTTCTTGTCCTCCGATTTCGGTAAACTTTTAGTATGTTACTCCTAAGACATGATACTACGGAAAAATGCAATGAAAAATTTCTTGCAATTATTTTGGGGTCATGCATCATATTGACCTGACTATATATTAAAATCAGGTCGCTTCTTGGAGACACTCCGAGGAATATTTTCAATAATATATCCCGAGTTTATGGCCGTGATGCTTGTTCAGAATCTACCGTCAAGAAGTGGAGTATTCGTTTTCATGAGGGGAGAGAGGCGATAGCAGATGACCCTCGGGCTGGAAGACCGGTTACGGCGACCACCACTAATAATATCTCTCTGGTATCCAAAATGATTGAAGAGGAATCTCATATCACGATTGAAGGTATTGCTAACCATGTTGACTTGTCATCGGAATCAGTTCATGAGATTTTGAGTTTGCATCTTGGCCTGAAGAAAGTTTGTTCCCGTTGGGTCCCGCATTTGCTTTCTGACAGTCAAAAGAAGGTTCGATTGGATGCAGCTAAATCTCTCCTGAAAATTTATGGTCATTGCAATGAAAGGCGATTATTCGAGATCTGTACAGGAGATGAAACCTGGATACGGTTTTCAGAGTCATTACGTAAGGAACAGAATAGAGTATGACTCCCGAAAGGCACAGATCCACCTGCAATCACCCGTCCGGACCACTGGGGCCGCAAGGTTATGTACACGATATTCTTTGATGC
Source organism: Aphrocallistes beatrix (assembly GCA_963281255.1). Taxonomy (NCBI): domain Eukaryota; kingdom Metazoa; phylum Porifera; class Hexactinellida; order Sceptrulophora; family Aphrocallistidae; genus Aphrocallistes; species Aphrocallistes beatrix. Next base: position 3,452,726 of record OY725488.1, read on the forward strand.
ATATGACCCAGTGTCAAATATGCAACTCAAAGGGTAGGACTGTTACAGGAAACTTTTATGCAATGGTGAGACTTCCTGCTATAAAGAAACAGTATTTAGAGCGTCGTCCAGGATGTGGACTCAGGGGGATAAAATTATTGCACGATAATGCCAGACCCCATAAATCGAAGAGAGTGAAGGACAAATTGAAGTCCATGAGGCTTGTCGAATTATATCACCCTCCTTATAGTCCAGACCTAGCACCCTGTAACTTTTGGCTATTTGATGGTCTCAAAAAACACCTAGCAGGGAAGACTTTTGATGAGAGGATGCAACTTGGGAGGACCATTCAGAGGTACCTTAGAAACATCCCGAAAGAGGAGTATAAAAAGACATTTTATATGTGGGTAGAGCGGTTAAAGCTCGTAGTTAAGTACAAAGGAGATTACTTTGAACATTTAGTGAAGTTTTGATATGATATAATGTGTATTGCCCCTTTTTTCATACTGAGTTACGAACTTTTTGAATGCCCTAAGTATAAGGTAGATAACATCTCTAAATACGGCTGTCTTATTACTGTTCGATATCACTTTAAAATTGCCATATTTGTCAATTTTCGATTTTTTATGCCTAATGATTACGCAATAACAGTTATGACTCAACATTTTTTTATGAGAGTTGCATCAAATGTGAAAAATATTCATATACTCATTCTATTAAAATTTCAGCCTTTAATCACCTAAATGGCTGAGTTATAGACAAAAAACTGAAATTTCCAATTATAAAAGGTGACAATGACGTCGCCATAGCCAAAAGACTTCCGTAGGCCAAAATGTTTTTCAATCATTTCGTCACATATATATACAAGCGCGCTTCGCTTGCTTGCGCTGCGCGGCTGGCGGACACTTTGTGTCCGCCGGAGACTCCCTTCGGTCGCCTGGGGTCATACTGGTTAATTAAAAGGGAGATAACATCTATAAATACGTCTGTCCCACTGATATAATCAATATGGCACGAAAGATCACCAAAAATATCAATTTTAAAAATTTTGATAAGTAAAAATGACGTTATAAAAAAGTGATGAGTCATCATTAATGATAGTTGCATCATATATGAGATATGTTAGTATACATATTCTATTAAAATTTCAGCCTTCTATCTCCTATAATGGCTGAGTTATGCTCGAATAACTCAGTTGCTAAACTTTTTAAAATGTGACAATTACGTCATAATTCCATGATGAGTCGACATTTTGCTCTGAGCTCAGAACTTACTGGAGCCATAGCCAAAAGACTCCCACATGCCAAAAATCAGCTTATATATATATATATATATATATACAAGCGCGCTTCGCGCTTGCTTGTGCTGCGCGGCTGGCGGACACTTTGTGTCCGCCGGAGGCTCCCTTCGGTCGCCTGGAGTCACATTGGTTAATTATAAGGGAGATAACATCTCTAAATATGTCTGTCCTACTGTGCTAATCGATATCACTCGAAAAATCACCAAATTTGTGAATTTAAAAATTTTTGATGCGTAATGATGACGTCATAACAAAGTGATGAGTCATCATTTTTTGATAATAGTTGCATCGTATGTGAGGTATGTTAGTACACAGATTCTATTAAAATTTCAGCCTTCTATCTCCTATAATGGCTGAGTTATGCCCGAATAACTGTGTTGCTTAACTTTTAAAAATGTGACAATGACGTCATAATTCCATGATGAGTCGACATTTTGCTCTGAACTCAGAACTTACTGGAGCCATAGCCAAAAGACTCCCACATGCCAAAAATCAGTTTTCTGAGCCCTGCAGTTTCTTCAATCAATTCGTTACAGATATATATATATATATATATATATATATATATATATATATATATATATATATATATATACACACAAATAACAATCGAGTTTTAATAGTAAGGAGATATATATATATATATATACACATTAATCGAGTTTTAATAGTAAGGATATATATATATCCCTACTATTAAAACTCGATTAATGTTTGTGTATATGTCTATATATACGTATATCTGTCACGAAATGATCAAAGAAACTGCCAGGTACAGAAAGCTGATTTTTGGCAGGTGGGAGCCTTTTAGCTATGGCTCCACTACTTTCAGTCCTCAGACGAAAATGTCGACTAATCATGGAATTATGACGTCATTGTCACATTGTCGACAATTAGAAATGTCAGTTTTTCGACTATAACTCATGTGTCTATTGATATATGTCAAATGTGATGAAACCTTCATCAAAAAATGATTACTCATCACTCTGTTATGACGTCATCATGACGCATCATAATTTGAAAATTTTTGTGTCTCTGGCGGGCACTTTGTGTCCACCAACCGCGCAGCACAAGCAAGCGAAGCGCACTTATATACTATATATAAACATTAATCGAGTTCTATTAGAAACGAATATTCTCATATTCAGAGCATTTTTGGATAATTTTAATCGATCTCGTGTGAGATTTCACAAGATTTATAATAAAATTCAAAAATTGCATCAAAATTGTTAGAATTTCAAAAATTTGTGAGAATTCTTTTCACTGATTTTGTTAGACATTCCACTTATTTAGGCAGAGGTATTTGTTAGTTATTTTATAAATTTTGTATATTTATGACTAATTTGGTAGGCATTTAACTAAATTTGTTAGTGCAATAATTATAACCTATAAAAATATGTTAATTATTAAAAATTTCTCGAGTTCTATGTTTAGAATTGAAATCTTGTGTGAGTAAATTCTTGTACTTTACAGAGGCTTCGCTCTCTCTCATTACAATATCCATATCCAAAATGTATTTCGAGGACTAATCCTAGGGAAACACAATGCATGATAGGATATCCAAGCAGGCATGCTTGTCAGCACAATGGCGGCTCTCCCAATTAAAAAAATTTATTCATTTTGTCATTATTTACACAAACCACAAAAATTATTTATCAAATGTCTCTAAATATTTCATCCACATTATATATCTCTAAAATCACCAAGCAAATATTTAAAAGTTAATCTTTTGTATAATTTTAAAAAATATCAAAGTTATAAATATAGAAAAGAAATGAAAATATATCCATACATGACCTACAATATAGGATGCCAATTTATCAACTTCGAGAACCGTGACCATGATCTACTACATATAAGGCGTGACAGTAACTTGCGGGTTTGGACTAAGGATGCAGTAGAAGATGGTTGAACTAATACATGAGCTGCCTAAAATCATTAACCGCACAGGATTGAGCTTAATAATGTATACCAACATATACAAATATGGCGTCAAAGTGCACATATTTATTGATAAAATTTTGATTAGGCATTATACTCTAATCGGACAAAGGTATTTGAAATCCTTACTATTTTCCATCACAATTAGTTATAAAGTGGGTCCATTCATTAGGGAAATGTAACCAAACTCTTACAGATATTTAAAATTCGATTTCAAATTCATATTCAACACATTCGAATTACTAAGGTTAGATGCCTTCTACTGATTTATTCATTTCCAAGGTTCGGATTCATCAAACTCGACTTTGTGATACTCCACTTCATCATGTCTAATGGTAATGGGAGTGAAAAGTGGCACAAAGTTACATAGATTGATAAAATTTCAAATTTTGAATGAATATAGCAGTAGAAGGCTTCAAACTTGAGTAATAGAATGTGTAGAATATGAATTTGAAATCGAAATTAAAGTATCTGTTACAGTTGATTACATAACTCTCCACCAATAGACCCTCTTTATAACTAGTTAAGATGGAAAATAGCAAGGATTTCAAATACTTTTGTCAGGTTAGAGTATGATTGTACCTTAAGTTATATTTTTGACATGTTTAGTGATTTTCAGAGGCCGTTTATGAGCACTTCCAAGTGTTTATATTATAAATATTTTCAAAGAACTGAGCTGTGACTGGGATGATTTAAAAATTAGGAAATCTTTCATGGAATGTTATTACATTCAAGCGTTGCTATAAGAAACGTATTTTGGTTCTATTTGCTATCAAATAGAATAAAATTTGAATGCCTAGTTATTTTGCTATTCGAGATGTGACACCAGATGACCAAAATATGTTTCCATAGCAACGCTGGAATGTAGCAAAATTTAAAGAAATAAATCCAGATTTTTCGCATCAGCCATTCACAGTTCAGGCCTTTCGAAAAACTATCGATTAACAATACATTAAAGTATCCTTAAACCGCTTCTAAAAATCGCTATTATTTTTTATAAATACAAGCGCGCTTCTTGCTTGTACTGTGAGGCTGGTGGACACTTTGTATCTGCCTGAGGGGCCCTTTGGGCGCCTGGGGTCACATTGATTAATTATAATGGAGGAAACATTTCTAAATACGTCTGTCCTACTGTTATAATAGATATCGCACGAAAAATCACAAAATTTGTGAAATTTAAAAATTTTGATGCGTAATGGTGACGTCATAACAGAGTGATGAGTCATCATTTTTTGATGATAGTTGCTATATGAGGTATATTAATATACACATTCTCTTAAAATTTCAGCCTTCTATCACTTAAAATGGCTGAGTTATATTCGAAAAACTGAAATTTCTAATTATAAAAAGGTGACATTGACGTCATAATTCAATGCACATTAATAATTTTGAAGAGTATAAATGTCAGCTTATAATAATTATAACTACAATATACAATTATATAGCGCAGATTCCATATTAATATGTTCAAGTGCACTGTACAATTCAATAAAAGTAAGTGTATGTTATGCATGTACGTATTTGTGTGTATGTATTTGTATGCAAGTATGCTTGAAAGGTATGTACAGTATGTGCACTGAAATTATTTTAATTAGTATAAATTCAAGTGACTGTGTCGTGCGCGATACGGAAAAGATGAGTTTTCGGGAGTTTTTTGGAGAGAAGAAGTGAAGGGGCATTCTGAATGCTAAGAGGGAGAAGAGTCCACTCAACAGGCGCAGCTGAAGTGAATACACGATCACCCAGAGCTTTGGAAGATTTGATAGAGGATGTTCAAGGAGGATGGCATTGGATGATCGTAGAGTACGATTGGATCACTTAACCTGTATGAGCTGGATGATATAGTCCGAGCAAGAGAATGGATGGCTTTGCAAGTTATAAGGAATATTTTGAAGAGGATGCGATGTTTAACAAGCAGCCAGTGGAGGGTGATACGAAGAGGAGATGACGGGAAGGTACGGGAGACATTGTAGATAAGTCTGGCTGCACTGTTCTGGACTAGTGGAGTCGAGCTAAGAGGGATGAGGGGCAACCATACAAGAGGCTGTTACAATAATCAAGACGAGATGTGATAAGAAAATTAACAAGAGTTTCACAGACTTCCCTAGAGAGATACTTCTAATACACCGGATGTTATAGATGTAGTAGAAGCAGGAGGAGGCAACTTTGCTGACCTGAGTAGACATTGAGAGGGTGTTGTCGAGCAAAGTTCCAAGATTCCGTACTTCTTTGGAAGAAGAGATTCTCGACTCACCAACAGAGATGCTATCAGTTTGAACCTTAGATAATTGTTGACGAGTCCCAATTATAAGGAACTCAGTCTTGGTGTCATTGATAAGCAACTTGTTGGTGAGGAGGAAGCAAAGGATCGCAGAGATGCAAGATTGGATGACGGAGAAAGCAGAATCTTCATAAGAGATGGAACCGGTTTTAAAAGAAAGATGGACCTGAGTATCGTCAGCATAGCAGTGAATGTCGGGGAGGTGGGACCTAATGAGGTCGAATAGAGGACTAGTATAGAGATTAAAGAGAAGCGGACCAGGACAAGAACCCTGAGGAACTCTTTATCGAGACGAATTGAGTCATATCAGAGAGGTAAGATTCAAACCAAGACAGAGAAAAGCCGCAAATGCCGAAATGAGACTGGAGACGGAAGGCTGAACTAAGATCAAGAAGAACTAGAAGAGATACATGTTGTCGATTCATGCTGAGGAGGATTCCGTTAGTGACCTTCAGGAGCGCAGTCTCAATACTGTGGTGTTTACGATAGGCAGACTGCGTCCCGGGGAAGAGATGATGTAATGTAAGATGATTTACGACCTGGATGGAAGTGGTCCTCTCAGTGATCTTAGAAATGAAAGAAAGATTGCTAAGTGGACGATAGTTAGAGAAGATGGGATCGAGATTTGGTCTTTTAAGTTTGGGCAAGATGATGGCGCGCTTCCAGAGAGAACGCTAGAATGGGTAGAGATGATTTGACCAAGAATGTTGGGATAGGATCGAGGATGCAATATTTATTAGGAGCAGAGGAAACAAGGGAAACAATTTCTTCCTGAGTTAATTCTTTGAATTGGTGGAAAGTATGTTGGGATTCGATGTTTGAATTATCTAAGGGGATAATGGAAGACGACGATGCATTTGAATCAATGGTGGAACGGATGTTATCTACCTTAAGAACAAAGAAGTTGGCGAGTTCCTAAGAAAAAGCAGCCTTATCAGCATGAGGTGGTAGGACCTGTTGCTGGCGTAAGCCGAAAAGTGAGTTAGCCTTACAGAAGAGTGAGCGATGGTCATGAGAAGACTGACTGATCCAATCAGATAGAAACTGCGACGTTCCCTGTTCATCAGGTCCGTCACAAGATTCCTCCAGAATATGAACAATTTGGTACAAAAAACAGCTTATTGCGCAACAGGATGATGAATAATCATCATTTTCTCAACAAATATGCTATTTTGATTCCATATTTATATATTCTTGTAATACCCTCTTAAGCTCTATTATGCAGGTTATTGATTTTAAGATATGTTGCATATATATTCGATGACTTCCCCTAACCCAGTGTGCTTTTGAAACTTGTAAATAGGCCTTATATGATGTCGGTCACGATCCATAATATTTTTGCCGGATTTCACTATAAGAAAACTAACATTTTGCTTAGATCTTGGAACTTCTCCGTAGTCTCACAATTTGACATATACATATAGGCATATAGCCCCACTACTCGCCTTCTTTAATCAATTGAAATTGATAAAAAAGAAGCAATAAATATCTTAGCAATAATTATTAAATAGATCATATATATTAATAAACAGACAATTCTTTAAATATTAACTAGAGATGCCTAATTGAAAATTTCAAACTTTATGAACTTGTAATTGGTTATAGATTGATCAGAGTGCACCAGTTATAAAAATTCCGCTTCCCAATTGAAGAAATATTCAAACATTTGGTACTTAGGTCATTTCATAAGTACTGAGCCGTGATCTGTATTCAGAAGTTAGTGAAAATATACTATCTTCGATTTGTCCATTGTATAGCTGAGGGGATCAGCTTTCGATTTGCATATAGGATTGTTGTGATAGAACAATTATTCTGGTTCCTACATCCAATTTAAGTACATCAGTTTAGGATACTGCCTTCAAACGTGAATTTTGAGTTCCCTAAGGCTGTATTTCATTTCTGAGCAAATTTGGAGCAAATTTGGATTAAAACTGATCCTTCCATTAAATTATCATATACAAAACCCCATAAATATTGATTTATTTGTAGCATTATGGTTTTAGGCTGGGGAATAAATTGTTTATGAAATGGTATACTACCAATTTTGTCCCATTTTTAGGGGAAGAAAATTGGAAAAAAACAACACGTAAAGTTGCATAATTACTTTTTATCACAGGTTATTGTACTGAACACCTCCCGTTTACTTCATCACACATATGTTCTTAATTATTTGACCTTTTAATGATCTTATTCCACGAATTCAAAAAAATATCACCAAATTCATTTTTAAGCCATTTTCAATGGGGAGATTCCAATTTTTCAACAGTCACCTAAACCATGTATATAAATCGAACGTACCAATCACCATAATTGTCAACAATCCTATATGCAAATCGAAAGCTGATCCCCTCAGCTATACAATGGACAAATCGAAAATACAGGGTGTCCCATAAGTATTGGCCGGTGTTCAGATTTTTGAATTATCAAAATTTTATTGCAAAACCATTGTGAAATAAGACAAGTTACTTTCAATTATAGAAGTAAATAACGTAATTTCTATCACTTAGTCTACAATCTAGTCATAATACAAAGCTATAATATTAATAGGCCTATCTAGCTTGAACAAATCAATAATGAATGTCCAAGATTATGGAATCGCGATTCGTTCTAAGGCAATTGGACTTCTAGAGGGAGGTTTAACGCAGAAAATTATTTCACAGAGGTTATCTGTTAGTGAAAGATCACTAAGGCGTTGGTGGCATGCACACAAAGCCGGAAATCGCCTCGAAAGTAGACCCAAACAAGGTCGTCCAAAAACAATTAGCCGAGTTGCTAAAATTGTAATTTCGAAATCTGTGGGGAAAAGGAGACAATCAACGCGAAGAATTGCTACTAGACTGTCCAATAGCGGAATGACCATCTCAAAATCAACAGTACACTGTTATCTAAAGGGTACTCTTGGCCTAAAATCTTACAAAAGACCCAAAAAGCCCCGATTAACGGAATAAATGAAAGAAAATCGACTAAAATTCGCCCGTAAAACAGAAAAGTGGACAATCGAGCAATGGAAAAAGGTCCTGTGGAGCGACGAATCCTCCTTTGAACTATTTTCTCTTCCAAATCGCCAGAACGACAGAGTTTGGTCAAAATCTTAAACATTGAGCCATGTCTCAGTATTAAATTTCCACCGAAAATTCAATTGTGGGGGATGATTTCCTTTCAAGCAGTGTCGGAATTGCATTTAATACCGAAAGGGCAGATGTTTAATGGAGCTTATTATAGGGACTCGATATTAGCCAAAACTTGTTTGGATGCGATTAAACGTAAACGGAAGAGAGGCTCAATTTTGGAACGGTCAATGCTACCAAACATGTCCGAGTTAATTTTATGCAGGATGGTGCGCCAGCTCACACCGCCAATTCGACCCAAGAATGGTGTTCAAAGAAGTTCCCAAACTTATGGCGTAAAGCGGAATGGCCAGGTAACTCGCCTGACCTTAACCCAATTGAAAACGTGTGGGCATATATGAAAGAGAAGATCAGCGAAATGGGAGATTCAAATACTCTAAAGGGCCTGGAAAAAAATCTTATAGAAGCATGGAGATCAATCCCTTCAGATTCTTTAGCAAATTTAATTTGTAGCATGCCGAATCATGTTAAACTAGTTATAGAAAAGGATGGGGATTACATTGGAAAATAAAATTGACTTATATTATTTACTTAAAAAAATTATAGCAACTTATACTACCGCCAATACTTATGGGACACCCTGTAGTATATTTTCACTAACTTCTGAATACAGATCACGGCTCAGTACTTATGAAATGACCTAAGTACAACAGAAATCATTACCTATAGAACTACAAAATTTTTCTTGCTCATTTTGACAATAAAAATGGATTAACCAACTTCAATTATTTACAAGTATAAACAAAAGTTTTAATACCAATGTGTTTTTAGACACAATTGAACTATTAATTACAAGGCATATATATAATTTCATGTTTTTATTATATGAAATATTCATGATTGTTTGTATAATTAAATATATCTGCCCCACCATCATGGCTACCAGATAAGATGCGATTCCAAAATACTTCGGAATATCATGTCATCTAATAGAATTGTCATTATAAAAAATTTGACACTTTGTTTTTTATGAATGCATCGACAATTAGAGATAGGTTGATAGGAAGAACTGGTAAAATTAATCTTTGAATTCGAGGTCGTTTTTATAAGAATTGAAGAAATTTTAGCCTCATCGATATATGCGTTGGTAAATTGTGTGTTTCAAAGTTTATTTAGAAATCTCTTCTAACTCCTAAGATATGACATTTGTAAACTGACCTATTTTTGAACATGTAAATTTGTTTCTATTTCAACATCACGACGACCATGTCAAACATAGAATGTAATTTGATTACCTTATCCTTACTCTTTCGATTTCATTTCTCTACAACATGTTCCTAAGCGTTGGTGGATCAAGCATTTCAAATTCTATTAAAAATCTTTCCTAACCTGTAAGATATGGTTTTTCTGAAATAAACTATTTTTGATCAGATGCAATTGTGTGCAATGTTAATTCAACCAAATCGCTAACTTGAAATACAGATAGATTCATTGATCCATAGTGAGGGAAATGCTATGCGTGCATCATATATAATCTACTCGTCGCATCTTTTTTTCATTTTTGTTCTAATTATTTTCATTGTTATTTTTTCGTACTTTTGATAATTTTCATTGCTTCTCTTCTTCCAACAAACCTAACTTCCATTTGTCATTTTGTTATGTTTTATTTATTCATTTTTTGTTTATACGCCACAAAGCTACATAGATTCCTTATTAATCCAGTTATAATTTAAGAATGTTTTGGGGCTTTATCATCATTATCCTTACCTTAGGTTTTCTCTATTCAATTCAATATTACTTTACCGGTCGACATACAAACTTTATCAACGCTTTGAAATACTTGGGTATAAGTAAAGAGATGCATCCTGATGTGCTTACACTTCTTCTCGTGGGAGTCCAGGTTCTCATTGGGGTAAGATGGATCACCTAGTTTTCGGAAATAATCGCAAGGCGAATAGGGAAGTTATACTATAAATAGGTAAGAAATGTTAAAAATATTCAAGCCGTTGCTAAGACTCAATTACCATCCAGTCAAGTATCTGTTTTTGATTTGCTAGTTGAAAATCCACAAATACAGTGCTACAAACCAACCTCCCCATTAGTATTGATACGGCCACTTTTTCTTTGGATACTAAATTGTTGCTCGTCACTAAATTTGTTCTGAGCTGAGTTAGAGAAGCTATTCCCCATTCATCTCAATGTAGCTCGTGTATGGGGACTAGTTCCCTGTTTTTAGAACACTGCATGTCAGAGATTGTTAGCGATAATCTGTTGATTGTCTAGGCATCAGCTTCACCAGGCACAGAAGTGTACCATAACTTGTCTCTATCTGCCCATGATTTTATTTCAAACACAATGATGCTGATTTTATCAGAATTATTGATCACAAATGTGAAATTTGGACATTTGGTGCAATGCTCTGAAAATTTTTAAATTTGGCGAATTGAAATACTATCATATTGGTTCTACTTTACTCGGTTCTTAGCATCATCTTACTCATTTTAGGAATTTCAGACGTGAGTTATCAGATTTATTTAGAATTTAAAATCTTAAAATGTTCTAATTTGTTAGATCTCTGGCTTTTACTAGAGAATGCAAGTTGTTCTCTTATCACTCTGATTATGCTTACTTCTATCTAGCAACTAGTACAGTCATAAGTTCATGAGATGTTCTAGAATTGTGCATAGAATTATTTTGATAAAGATTTTTCTCTAATTTATTGTTTCGTGTAGAACTGGTTCATAAAATTAGTACAGAGGCAGTCACGATTCACGACAGTCATGACAGCAATGTTGTATCAACCTGTGATTCATCTGTACCTTTAATGCCGTATGATATGGATTGTTAGAATGCAAATACTTCTGAATTCGAACAATCAATCTCACATGAAGTTGATTGTGTAGATTGTGTTCATTTTATTCCCAAAGTGTTGGCATTGTTAGTGGAGTGATTTTAGAGTTAAAAAGTTCTGGATAATTCGTTTTTAATAGTATCGAGTGGGATGACCTATCAGTTACAGAATACCTTGGAAACTTAAAACTATCACGAGATTGGACCAATTGTGTAATCTCAAAATGTCTTCGATTTTCCACAATGTTGCCTTAAGTTTAATTATTATAAACTAAATTAAGCATTGTTATATTAATATTAGATTTTTCTCTGTTAGAGCCTTTTTAAAATTTTCTAATTGTTTTAAGTTTTGTTTTAATATAAATAACATTCCTTGCTCGGATGCAAAATTCATTTGTGCATCGTATCATACAGATATTTGACCAATGCCCAGCATTGTATGATGATGGATGTACTTTATACTCTAGACTTTCTGGATCAAAGAGGCGCCATACTGCATTAAACATTCGTCAGGAAGACGTAGTTAAGACCAATCATCTCCAATATAATAATTAATAAACATTATTTTAATAGGTAGTGGGAACTTAACCGAAGTAAAAAGTAAATTATCTTTATCAAAAGCTAAACAGGAATATTTATAAAGTGAGATATTATCTGATAATATTTGGGATGACCTTCTTTTAATGCAGAAAGATTTTGTTGAACATAATGCAGGCCGTTTCAGGGTATATACAATATCTTGCTCAAGAGCATTTCGTAATCCACATGTCTACTGAAGAACAACTTGCATACTTGCCAACTGTCCCGTTTTTGGCGGGACGTCCCGCTATTTTCACTATTATATTGTTCTAATTTTCACGAATGTCCCGCTCTTTTTTTAATCTATGCATAATACTTTTCTATTGCGTCCCGGCATGTCCCGCGAAATTCAGCGCTGAGTCCGCTTTTATCATGCTTCAAGTTGACATGTTTTAACTTGGCGAATTGAATCATTTTAAGTAACATCCTATCGTATTACAATCGGATGTTACTGGGTCATTGATACGTAAAATTGATGGTAAACATAAGAATTGAATATATCAAAATGCTATTATTTTTTTGTGCTTTTCCGAAATGATTGAAGAATTGGCAAGTCGTAGAGATATAAAAATTGGCATGTAGGTGTCAAATGATATGACTACGATTAAGTTAACTCTGCAAAAAAATGTAAAACAATTTTTCACACCTTTTCTATACAATATACATATATGACTTCACTCTTACAAAAAATGTTGACTCAGAGTTATGACATCATTTTCACTTTTTTTATAATCAGAAAAATCGATGTAACTAAATATACTGAGCCTCTTAAAAATGTTGATAAACTGCTAGTCATTAAAAAATATAAAATGAAATAGAGGCATACGACAAATTTGAAGGTAGATACTAAATTAAGAATGGATAAACAACAATTGTACAAAGAATGTACTTCCACACATAATAACAAAAATGACAAAGATAATTGTAATTGTGAAAATGTTGTGATTTATATTAGTACAAAATCCTATAAAATCCCTGGTTTTCATCCAATAGATGCAGTTTAACAGAAAATAACAGCAGAAAAATATGCGTTAAAATATGTTTCTAATCTTTACTATCTTGATTTAAATTTGAAGCATTGTATTCCGACAAAAATGGAAACAACAATTGGAGATGATAATTGTCTATTCCGTGTACTCTCACAGATATTAGACTGGTCAGAAGAAAATCATTTCCAACTTAGGCAAATAATCAATTTATGAATTATTCTTTGAGAAACATTAGTACAAGATATCTTACTTCTAAAACTGTATATATCGAGTCTAATTATAGGAATGTATCTCAATATTTAAATAGGTTGGCAGCGACAGGGATTTAGGGGACCGATTTAGAGATTTTCGCGGCTGCAATATTATTTAACATTGATATTTGGGTATATTTGGGATGCTCTCTTGCCAAATGGGAATTATTTACAAAGTTAGGGTTTGATTTGTCGAATGCTTATGAATCACTTTCTAAAGAAGGGATTTATCTCCGATTGCAGGATAGTTATTATTCTCCTATATTAGATGCTAAGTATGACCCGTCTCCTGATAATTGTATTTGTTATGATGATGGCAGTACATTGAAATTTTGATTAATTTGTACAACTCCATATTTCCCAGTCATATTCGCCTTGTGCATTTTTAGTCCGCTCTGGAAAATGAAATGCCAGGTGTGGGTCATTAACTATTCTGAGTCATGATGAGTTCCGAATCCAAGCATAGAATATCCAATTTTTTAATTGATGGAAGGATTGACTTCCCTCTGATTGGAGTTCAACTGACTATGGGATAATTGGATGTCTATTTTTGTATCAGAAATATAATAGTACAAGATGGCTAATTAATTTCCCACACCAGCTATTTTATAGGCCAGAATGGAAAATCAAATGCTCAAGGAGGATATGACTATGGGAAACAACTGACTAAGTTAGCCAATTCATGATTTATCTAGTTAATATGGCTTATCTAGTATCTGAACCCCACTTGTAGTTTTATTTTAACAGGACTGAGGTATTTCGTGTTTAAGAACGTACTAATTCCCAAGATTTTGGTATCAATCCTTTCCACTCAATGCCAATATTATGAATAGTGTATTATGTGCAGTATAATAATACAAATTAGGTAAGTGGATATATCAGGAGTGAAAAATGATCTCTTCCTTTCATGATCATAACTAATTATTTACGTATCTCATCCAGTAAAAATATATATAGTATATACGTTGATTGGTAAACCACTTTCATAGAGACGCATATTATCTAAAGATTCTAATTTAATATGTTTATAGTATGTATTATCTAGGCATTATATTTTAATAATATACACTAACTGGACAAAAGTATCCAAACACTTCATTATTTCCCATACAAAAAGTACTAAATTGGACATAGTTGAAGATTCAAATACAGTGGAACCTGTATATAACGGCCACCCAAGGGACTGGACAAAATTGGCCGTTATACACAGGAGACCAAAATATACAGGTGATTGTTTTAATCTCCAAAAGGTATCAACGTAGTGCAATAAATATAAAGTTTTTAGAAATCCATTCCTTGAAGTAATTACATGAAACTTGTTTATCGTTCGTTACAGGTCCTTTAATAAATACATAAAAAGGTGAAAAAGGTGATGGCCGTTATAGACAGGTAGTGGCCGTTATAGACAGGTGATGGCCGTTATGCACAGTTTTAGGGTCAGTAAGGGACTACAAACGGGTGGCCGCTGGCCGCGTTGAGCAGGTGACAGCTATACACAGGTTCAATATTATAGAATTTCGGACGGGACTGTTCATTGGTGACCGTTATATAGAGTGGCCGTTATGGCAGGTTCGACTGAATATTGATCATTCCAAAATAAAAATAACAAACCACAGACGTATTTAGAGATGTTATCTCCCTTATAATTAATCAATCTGACCCCAGGCGCCTCAGGCGGACACAAAGTGTCCACCAGCCGCGCAGCGCAAGCAAGCGAAGCGCGCTTGTTGTAGTTAAACTTGACATATGTGGCACACGGTGGAACTAATTAATAATTTGAAAACTTGGGGAATGAATAGATTAGAAATCAACTTCTGAAATCCTATTAGTTATATCCCTTTCCGTTTAGTAGTATTCGTCGTCACCAATAGAGTCATTAAGTACTATTTGTATGTGAATAATTAATTGTTCAAATAATGTTTTTTGCTTACTGTATATACTCATTATCTCTTTATAGCCATAATAGTTAATTCGATAAATTACAATTTTGAATAAATAACTAATGTATTTGGAAAGAGAGAAATAAAAAAATAGTTGCAATTTTGAAGAAAGTCAAGAAAAGCAGTATTCTTCGCATTCAGATAAGGTAATCATTTTAAATACACATATAATTTTTTCAAAAATTAATATCAATATTTCAATCTTAGAATCTTCTCTTGAAATCATCAACTCCAACAAAAGCATTTGGATGACTTCCTGGCAAATAAACTTGGAGGGTGTTGAAAAGAATAATGCTGAATTAGATCATTCTAAAAGCTGTTCTGACAACAACAGATTTCATTATTTAGGGGTGATGATTCAAAATCCTTAACACAACTACATTCCAGAAAAAATCCTAATCGGTTTCCCACATGGCGTTCTTAGTGTCAGGAATTTAAACAAATTTAGGTTAGGAACTATATCTGAAAGTACAAGTGCGATAAACAGCTGAACACCCACCCTATCCACAGTCACAATTTAGTTCAAGCTTTTATATTGATTACTACATTGGCTTGAATGATCGAGACGAGAATTTATTCCATCACGTTTTAGAAAAATATTTTAATTTGTTTACTTTGTCCATTTTTTCGAATAATTAATGATATGTACAAAGTGTATATAAATCTAGTTCTAGACTAGGGTTCGTTACTTAATGAGTTAAAGAAGACAAATGGTTCATACATTTGAATTCCATTGGATTATAAAAGATCGAGAAAAGTAAGGGATACGTACTAGTTCTATCTATATTATATATATCAAAATACTTCAATAACTAAGCTATAAAAAAATAATACTGACAGGGTGACTAAATTCTATTCAATTTACCAGATACTGATGCACTTCAGAAATGACTGAAGTAAGCAAAAACTGTGCCAGACATACTACACTTTGTATCGCATCGCAATTGTGGGATGTCAAAATGGTGATGCACGGGAATGTAGAAGCAAACTGATATATAGTATTTCTGATATTTTATGTAGTGTTCATGACCAGGGTTGACGGATTATTTAGTTCTCCTTAAAATTAGGGAGTATGTATAAAAATGATTGTTTAATATATCTATTTCCAAGGAAACAGACCGGTTGGGGAATGGTAGGTCCTTTGAGATAGGACTCAGGATTAATTAGACCATTCGGGAGAGCTTGTAATCGAGATATTAGCTCTCGATAAATAATTGGTAGGGCCAGTGCCCTACCAACCTACCAGAGCCTACGCCTCTATGCATATAACAATTTTAATCAAGGGGGCCGGCACTTATGCAATCTGATTCGGTCCCGGGCAATTTGACATGAGACCCTCCTGCTCTCGACGGCCCTGGCTAGGTAGGCATTATTGGACGGTCCAGTCAAAACGACCCCTCGTTCAAATATGTTTCTCTATCACAAACGAATTTATCGATAATCTATTTATATTGATTTAGTTAACATTATCATCATAATAATAGATTGAAAACAGGGTTGTCAGTTTCAACCCACCCCCTGGATTAAACCCGAGTTCAACCCAGGTTTAAACCGGACTGGGCAAAACCCCTTTTGTGGGTTAAGGACACCGCCCTCGAAAATCTTTGCCTGATGTAAAAAAAAGGGAAAATTCACAATTTTTAAAAAAAATTTTTATTGTGAATTCCATTGGTCTACTATCTGATCGTACTAATGTATTTCTCACTCGATTATCCGTGATAGTCAATCAATTATCCGAGATAGTCAATCAATTATCCGAGCTAGCCAATTAATTATCAGAGCTAGCCAATCAATTATCCGAGATAGTCAATTGATTATCCGATAAAATTTGATCCAGTTAATTTAGTGTAGATTTTATTTTTCACAATTATATGTATTCAGATAAATATTTTAACAATGATTTATTTAAGAAGAATGGGGTTAAATAATCGAGTTTGATAGCTCTGGCTGGTTATTAAATCAAATTTAGAGGTCTTCGAGCCTAATGGCTTTGGGAGCAGTTATCGTTAGGACATGAAAAAACGAATTGAGGGTGGAGGTGGCAGTAATTCGACTGAGTGCACTAGGAGCCAGTTGCAAAAGAAATTGTATTCTTGCTGTAGCAAGTGATTGACCATGGTTTGGAATAATTGGTCCATGTATACTGATAGCACGCTTCAAATATGCTTTGAGACTATTGAACGAAAATTCGATCGGATTAAGTTCACAGCTGTAAGGTGGTAAACGGATCAATTCAAAGTTTTCCGGTATGTTTTCGGCTAACCTCGCTTCAATACCTCGATGACAGGGTGCATTGTCGAATATCAAGTAGCATTTATTTACTCCTTCAATTGGATTAACCGCTTGACCGAACTCTAAGTGAAATAATTCATTGATAAATTGGTCAAAATTCTCCTGCTTCGCTCCTCCAGTTATCATCATTTTATGGATTAGTCCAGCATTAGGGCTAATAGCACATAGCATGGTCATATGCGGAGTTCTTTGATTCGGAACAATTCTTCTGGCTGGTAATCCCCTGACAGAACGTCCATGTGACCTAGCAGTGTATAACCCGAATCCACACTCATCAATGTAACAAAATTGTGCTCCCAATTCATATTGAGTTTGCAGCCATGATGCATGCTGGCGTCTTGCAATGTTATTTTCCTCCGAATTTCTATTCATTGGAACTAATTCCATTTTCTTAAGTGTAATAAGGGAACCTTCGAGACATCGTGCAATCGTTGCTACTGATACAGTGAGTCCCTTTTCTTGTATTAGTGCATCTTTCATTTCATGAAGCGTTATATCCGCTCGGGATTCAATTAAATTTATAAGATAACCTAATGTTTCTTGGTTTATCTTTCTCCCCTTTGAACCACCTCGCGGTTTGGTTGTATACTGCCTAAAACTGCAAATGCGATATACAGTATCCTTTTTAACATCATAGAGTTCGGATATTTGCCCATAACTAAGTCCTGTTTCATGAGCTTTGATCAACCTTGAGCGGATTTCATCACTGATTACTATACCTCCTCTTCTGACAGGAGTAGATTCAGAAATATTTGATGTGTTACTTGCCATATGAAATTAAGTTAACAACGATTTGATTCCAAAATAATTCTCCATTTCGCATTTTATACTTAATCAATTATGTAAATACATACAATACCCTTTCATTGTGTGCAGAATCAGGCGAACTGATTGGTACATAAATATTCGGATAATTGATTGACTATCTCGGATAATTGATTGGCCATCACGGATAATTGATTGGCCATCTCGGATAATTGATTGGCTAGCTCGGATAATTGATTGACTATCTCGGATAATCGAGTGAGAAATACAGTAGTTGGATGGTATTTATCTTGATTTTTATGAGTTTTGCGTTACTAAAAATTGAAAAACTATTGAGGTTTTTCGACGCATTCATCAATTAGTTTCTTTCTTATTTTATATTTTTTAATGAGGACCTTAAAATTGCTTTTTCCTAACACAAAGATGTAAAAGAAAGGCCAGTAAATCCAGACAAAATAGCTCTAAAAGGGAATTCATTTATATAATGCTCGGGAAATCGTCAGTTTGATATCAGGTATTTAGGGATAATTGGATCAGAAATAAAATTCTGATCATTGTTTAAAAAGGTTGTTCGGATCCAACCATTTGTTCGTGAGATATCGCTTATTATAGGTAAAGTTGGGGCGTAATATCTCTTTATGGTCCCGAAAGAGGCCGATGTCATATCTTAAAAACTATTGAAGATATACTATCTATTATAATCTTGAATGAAAGGATATACACTGCCTGAACAAAAGTATTCGTACACCCCATAATTCCCCATACAAATAGTTATAATACTGATTTATTTAGCGAGTCAAGGTATTTAATTGGTAAGAGATACGCTTAATTTAACTTCAAATTCGAATTCTCCATATTCGAATTACTCACTTTTTAATCTTTCAACTTGTTTACACTCTCACAAGGTTAAAATTTTTCAAACTGTGCCACCTCATACCACCAATGCCATCATATACAATGGTGATCACTCGCGACATGTGGCATAGGAAAGCAAATGCTGAAAATACTTAATCTTGAAGAAGAGTAATTAAGTTGAAAACTTATAAAGTGGGTAATTTGAATGTGGAGAATTCGAATTTGAAGTCAAATTAAGTGTATCTCTTACCAATGAAATACCTTGACTCGCTAAATAAAACAGTATTATAACTATTTGTATGGGGAATTATGGGGTGTACGAATACTTTTGTCCAGGCAGTGTATGCGAAAATATATAGGTTCTTCAAACATCCCTTTGTCAAAAAATAAATATTTCTCACCTTGCCATTGGCTTGATTGTATACAAATTCTATGGAAAACTTTAAATCTATTTAAAATGGCGAAACTAATCATAAAATATGTATCCAAATGTGGTATTATGCAAAATAATGAATACAATTGTAGCTAATAATGTGTATAGAAAAAAAGGAGCACATTTCATAATTATTTTGAAAGTTTTGGCCTTGAACATCTCAAATTCGGTCAAAAACCCCCATTAAGGGTCCAAAAAGTGATATATCTCTATCTCTGTAAATATAAGCCCAAATTCTTAGTTCTCACTTCCTAATATACTACTTTTTATAAGGGTATATATGATTCAATGATGATAATTGCACTACATCCTATGGAATGTATGTTTTAGATTTTTGTCATGTGATACCGTAGCATTTTTCGAAAATCCTAACTTGGAAACTAAAAGTCGTAGACTTTCGTTCTAACTTCCTAATATACTTTTTGGAAGGTCTTTGTTCATTCTAAACTGATGGGTTATACTTCGTAGTGCTAGGAATATGAATTATCATTCACAATTATCTCAAAATATTCGGGCTAAATTTGTGGATTTTCAGTGTATTTTTGCTATTTTCTGCAAATACTTGGTTGGAATATACCTAAATCATCAGTATAAATGCAAATAAATGCCTGTGAATGCTTTTATTCATTTTAATAACACATTTTACAATATAATTGAGACATCTCTATACGTTATTGCTTTGAAGTATTAATAACAATGACAGCCGACAATAGTGTCGCACAATGATTTCTATTGTGAGACTGAAGCCGTACATAGTGTTGTATACATAGTGTACATAGTGTTGTAACTTAGTAAGCGTTGTTTCATCATTTGACACCTAAATACCAATTTTCGTATCTCTACGACTTGCCAGTTATTCAATCAATTCGGACAAAAAAACAAAAAAACAAAAAATCATAGCGTTTTAATATATGATGCTACTGAAACTATGGGAAAATGCATATACAGGTATCCCTCGCCGTTCGCGGGGGTGACGTTCCTGAGAATTGCCGCGAATGGCAAAATCTCGAACGGCAAGACGTTAGTTCAATGAGAATCGTGGGGTTACGTTCCTAGATTATAAAAACGACGCTAAATACAGTTTGCTAAATACGTTATTGATTCAATAATTAAGCTGTAATACTGATACAAACACTGGCACAAGTGAAATGGTAATAATAAATGAAGTGATAAATGAAAGATATAGATCCCCTAGTAGCAAACCTAAGTACCATACCTAAATAGTAATGTCTAGCCTTTCAATCACCAACCAACTTCCTTTTATGCATGATGTAATTATTTAGTAGAAAATTATAAGTATACGTAGAAACAATAGAGTCTAGTATTAGTATAGAGCAATAGAAACAGTAAATGCTATTACCAGAATAATATGGAGATACGCATAAGGTTATGGACTTATGGTAGCCCATGAAACTACTGAAGAGAGTTACGAAAACCGCGAATAGTCGAGGGAACGAGTCGCGAATAGCAAAACAAGACTCAAATAAATTTCCGCGAATGGCAAACCCGCGAACGGCGAGGGGTGCCTGATCTAAACGTTCAAATCTTTTAGTTGACCTTAGTTTCCGCGAATAGTCGAAACCGCGAATGGCAAACCCGCGAACAGCGAGGGCTGCCTGTATCTAAAAGTTCAAATATTTTAGTTGACCTTAGTAACCAAATATTCACCATAAAATTTGGAGATGATTTAGTGGTGGCGAATGGGAGGCTCCCCCTTGTGCAGATTTACAATGGCATTTGTCCGGTTTGGAGCTTAAAGTTGTAAAAGGCGTACTTCTGATTTGCGAAGAAACTAGCTATTTTTGAGATATTTAGGGATGGTTTTATTTCAGTTAATAATACATTTTAATGACCTACAAGCGCGCTTCGCGCTTGCTTGCGCTGCGCGGCTGGCGGACATTTTGTGTCCGCCGGAGGCTCCCTTCGGGCGCCTGGAGTCACATTGGTCAATTATAAGGGAGATAACATCTCTAAATATGTCTGTCCTACTGTGCTAATCGATATCACTCGAAAAATCACCAAATTTGTCAATTTTAAAATTTTTGATGCGTAATGATGACGTCATAACAAAGTGATGAGTAATCATTTTTTGATGAAAGTCGCATCATATGTGAGGTATGTTAGTATACAGATTCTATTAAAATTTCAGCCTTCTATCTCCTATAATGGCTGAGTTATGCCCGAATAACTGTGTTGCTTAACTTTTAAAAATGTGACAATGACGTCATAATTCCATGATGAGTCGACATTTTGCTCTGAACTCAGAACTTACTGGAGCCATAGCCAAAAGACTCCCACATGCCAAAAATCAGCCTTCTGCGCCCTGCAGTTTCTTCAATCAATTCGTTACAGATATATATATATATACAATCATTGAGTTTTAATAGTAAGGATAATCTACCAGTTCGGAGATATTGATGAAAACAGCTGGTACCAGCCTTCGTACTTGAAATTTTTAATGGTCCCAACTGTTTTCACCAATATCTCCGAACCAGTTGATTTTAGGACATTAAAATGTATTATTAGTTGATATAAAACCACCATCAAATATCAAAAATAACTAGTTTCTTTGAAAATCGGATTTACGCCTTTTACAACTTTAAGTTTCACCCCGACAAATGCCATGACCGGCGCCATGTTTTATTGGCAGTGGGTGTCCTAAGAGGGATTTCTCTGAAAGTGGGTGTCCATTTATGAAGGGATATATATTGTACAATATGATAAAACAGGACGCAGTGGGTGTCTGGACACCCAGGACACCCCCGGTGGCGCCGGGCCTGAATTCCATTATAAATCTGCATGAGGGGAGCCTCCCATTCGGGACCCCTAAATCATCTCCAAATTGCTTGAAACTTTTATGGTGAATATTCGGTGATTAAGGTAAACTATTTGAATAGTATGAACCTAAATATCCAAACTTTCGAATTTTGGTGAGTACCCCAACGTATATGTATAAATAAATAAATAATTATTGTTTTAATAGTGAGTATATGCCAATATTTGCTAAATTGCACTAAAAACACCAAAAAGTGTCATTGTCACACTCACAACTAATACGAAAGCAAAAATCTAAAATAAACTTTCACGCAATTTCTTTGGGGTCAATGTGTATAGTACGAGTAACTTTATCTCTCAAATTATTAACTAGTTTCTTATATTTTGAAAAAAAAATAAAATCAAAAAATAATACGTACAATAATTTAGGACCCTACTTGAGTCTAATATTGATTACCATGTTAAAATAATGGAAGCCTAGGTTATTTTCAGAATAAATGTCGTAGTGGGTAGGAAGTATTTTGAACCGAAAATGAAATTAATTTAGAGAATGCTATTGTCAATGTGGATGTCTAATAAAATACTTTAGACTATGAACCAGTAGGTTTTTCAGATTAATCTCGTTGAGAATAACCTCTTGGTATTTCGTCAAAAGCCGTATCATAATATAGTTAAAATGTCCAATGCGATTGAATGGTGGCAGTTTTTGTTTGTTATTACGACTAAGTGTCGCCTGCTAAACAACGGGAGCAATATTTAATATCTGCCCAACCTTTTCAAATCAAGTCCTAACTATTTTAACTATGACAAACTCGCTTCGCTTGCTTGCGCTGCGCGGCTGGCAGATACTGCGTCCGCTGGACGCTCTTTGGAAGCCTAGCTTGACATTGATTAATAACAAGGTAGATAATATCTCTAAATACGTCTGTCTTACAGTTAATCATTATCACTCAAAAATCACACTTTTTGATATGTAATGAGACGGCTGAAATATTAAGAAAATTCGTATACAGGCAGCCAGCCCTCGCTGTTCGCGAGTTCGACTATTTGCGGAAATATTTTTGAGTTTTGTTTTGCTATTCGCGACTCGTTCCCTCGACTATTCGCGGTTTTCGTTACTCTCTTCAGTAGTTTCATGGGCTACCATAAGTTCATAACCTTAGACGTATCTACATATTATCCTGGCAAAATCATTTACTGGTACTTACAGGTACTTAGGTTTGCTTCGAGGGAATCTATATTTTTTTAAATCACTTCATTGATTACTACCATTTTCACTTATGCTAGTGTATGTATCAGTATTACAGCTCAACTATTGAATCAACAACGTATTTAGCAAACGGAATCTAGTGTCGTTTTTATAATCTAGGAACGTAACCCCACTATTCTCATTGAAATAACGTCTTGCCGTTCGCGACCATTCTCCACCATTCCCCGCGAACGGCGTGGGATACCTGTATTAATATTTTTAACATAGGATACAACTATCATCAAATATGATGATTCATCACTTCCTATAATCTAAAATTGCTTAGTTATAGTATATAGAACAAACACATAATGAGAAAAAATGTCGTACGACAGACCGATAGTCCAGCTCCAGGAAGTGACTCGAAGAACATGAAATGTGAATATCGGAATACATTGGGAAATACTCATTTTAGGGCATTCTAAGTGAAATTTGGAATCTACATATTAAAATACCATATAATAGCTGTTGAGAAGTTGCTTTTAGCTTAAGCAAAAAAAATTTTCAATAGGTGTGAAAATATGAATATTTCAAAATTTAATTGCTCATTATATATTCAAATTCTTTCTTTCAAAGTGCAAAAATCGGAATCTAAATCTTAAAATATCCTATATTAGCCGTTGAGAACTCGCCTTAAGCTGAAAATGAGGATTTTTCAAAAGGTGTGAAAATATGAATATACAGTGGAACCTGTATATAACGGCCACCCAAGGGACTGGACAAAATTGGCCGTTATACACAGGTGACCGTTATACACAGGTCATTGTCTTAATCCCCAAAAAGTATCAACTGCAATAAATATAAGTTTTTAGAAATCCATTACTTGAAGTAATTACATGAACTTGTTTATCGTTCGAAACAAGCCCTGTAATAAGCACATAAAAAGGTGAAAAAAGAAAAAGGTGATGACAACTATAGACAGGTAGTGGCCGTTATAGACAGGTGATGGCCGTTATACACAGTTTTAGGGTCAGTAAGGGACTACAAACGGGTGGCCGCTGGCCGCGTTGAGCAGGTGACCGCTATACACAGGTTCAATATTATGGAATTTCGGACGGGACTGTTCATTGGTGACCGCTATAGACAGGTGACCGTTATAGCAGGTTCGACTGTATATGCTAATAGCTCATGAAATATTCATACTATTACTTTAAAAGTGGGAAAATCGGAATCTACATATTAAAATTCCCTATATTGGTCGTTAAAGCTCGCTTTTGGCATAAAACAAGATTTTTTTCAAAAGGAGTGAAAATATGCACATATCAATATGTCAATAACTCATAAAATATTCATATTATGACTCTCAAAGGGCGAATATCGGATCCTACATGGTGAAATACCCTACAATAGTCTTTGAGATCATCCTGTATCTTTAAACAAAACTTTGTGGTGGTGGTGGTGTTAAAATATGAACATATACTTACGTATAAAAACAGGAAGTGATGAGATTTTGCGAGATAATGTTGACGGTGCACATCTACACCATAATGAGATCCTACATGCGAAATTTGGTAAAATCGGACTGTTAGATTTCGCAGTAACGCGCTTAAGGACATAGATACATACACAAGGACGGACGGACGAGATACTCTGTGCATGCCATAAGGGCATCTCCCTATAGGAGCTGCACTAAAAAGGTGACAATGATGTCATAATTCCATGATGAGCTGACATTTTGGTCTGAGGTCAGAACTAATTGGAGTCATAGCCCAAAGGCTCCCACATGCCAAAATTAGCTTTCTGTGCCAGGCAGTTTCTCCAATCAATCGTTACAGAGATATAAATATATATACAAATATACATTAATAGAGTTTTAATAGTAAGAATATTATTAATCTAGTTTGAAAAAATATTAGTTGAAATATCAAGAGGTGAAAGGAGAATATCTAAAAAAGAGAAAATCATGAATTCAATAAAGAAAATGAAGGACTATATCATACTTATATAATGGTCATAACAAGGTCGATATAGAAATTTTAGCAAGAAGATAATCGGAAGTGAAGAATGCGAACGAAGTGTGGGAAAAAATTAATCCCTAGTTGAGTTCATTCAGAAATATCATACAAAACGAAATAAATTTTTCATGATATCGTTAGACTAAATTTGTAGATTCGATTTCTAATGGCATCAATGGTTGGATTCATAATATCATTATGGTCATTTCTCATTTGATCCATTTCTATTACTGCATAAAAGTAGGATTTGCTGGGGAAATGTCAAATCAGCTAGAGCTTCATGTTAAAGTTGAAATTGTGAAGTGGTATTATGAAAAAGGCAGGAGTAATATAAATACGTAACTTGTAGAAGATTGCCCTAGCACGAACCACAATCATAGATATCAAAGTTTTGATAATCAGTGCTCATTGATCGATATATTCCAATATGAACCTAAGTTGACTAATTCACGAATTAAGGAATAATTCGAATTATTCATAATTTATCAAGCCTGAGAAGAAATATTCAAAATTGAAAGTTTTTTGCAAGAAAATATCATAAATTATATACTATATGAATTTTTGATAATTCATAATTCAGGAATCGGAATAATTCATTATTCAGGAATTATGAATTATTCGAATTATTCATTAATTCATGAATTAATCAACTTAGCTAATGATTGACTAATTCATGCTTGAATTTTGAATTATTCGAATAATTCATAATTCTTTGCCATTTTTTAATGAATTAGTCAACTTAGATCTGAACCAGCCTTCCATTTAGGATCCCTCAAAACATTGAAAATATCCAGAAGAAAATATCCAATCGCCGCGCAAATCAGTACGAAGGCTGCCTACAATGGCTGGGATTAGCAGGAGTATAATTAGGAGGATACTCAACGATGATATTGGAACCTTTCCTTATAAGATACAGATGTTACAGACACAGAGCCGGAATAATAATAAGATTGCAAAATACTTCTCACAGAAGATCGAAGATGATGTTCTGGATGTCATGAAAGTTCAGCGCCGGCCGAAGCAAATTTACTTATCTGGGTTTGTCACAAAGCAAAATATGCTGTCCTGGGCTCTAGAAAAACAGAGCTTATCTACTTCTTTGAGGACGGTGACGGAAATCGTTTACTATTAACAAAGTAGATATCTCCATATGCTGAAACCTTTTACCTTCCCAATGTAATGAGGCGCCGAGAGGTTGATAATCTCACATTCGAACATGATGTAGCACCACCCCACTATGCAGTAATCGTTAGGGACTGGCTCAAAGAGACATTTAACGATAGGATGATTTACGAGGATGCGAGGAATTCTGGTCACCATATTCGCCAGACTTACATATATCCCAGTGATTTTTACCTATGGGGCTATCTAAAGTCCAAATTATATCAGGATCCTATTCCGAGCCTTGAAGAACAAAAAAGCAATATCAAAAGTCAAATAAGGAAGATTATGGGGAATAATTAAACTAAAGTCTACGATAACGTGTTAGTTAGAGTCTGAAGAGTTCTCGGAAAAAGAGGAGCGGGGATCGAGCACAATCAAGGACAGATGAAGATCAGGATGTAAATTCAAAAAACTTATTGTTCAAACTTATATATTACTTTCACAGAATTGATTTTAAATACGTATTTAATTTTCAAATGTGACCTAATTATTGATGTAGCGATTCCTGAGTCCCACCGTGTGCACATCACTAAATGCATAACGGAAACTATTTGACAAAATATTAAGGTGCATAAAAATTAACATCGAGTGCTTTTATTCAGGATAACGACATTCTTTAAAATATATCATTTTAAGCTAAAATCGAGTTCTCAACGCCTAATATAGGGCATTTCAATGTATTTAATCCGATTTTCATTATCAGTCTGTCGACAGACAATTTTTTATTATGGTATACTTGGAATTGTTGTGGTAACATCTATTGACTAATATTAATCATTATATTTTCTGAATTTTTATCACAAGAAAGTGATCAAGAGAAACAATATCCAGATCGCTGTGCAAGGCAGGTAATATTGTATAGAATTTTAAATAAGAAAACCACACATACGAGAAGGGATTGTGCATCCAACTCCATGTAAAATACGCATGTAGAGGTATGTAATTATGGTGCAGTACCTAAATTTTGCTTTATTGCTGACTCAACATGAAATCATCATATTGAAATTAGCATAATATATAGTCTTCTAAACTAAACAATTAAATGTCCAGTTCTATCCTTCTCATTCGAGATATATTAACATTCAAATATTTTAGAAAATGATGACGGGACACAATTTTAAAAAGTAGGATAAGTCTGGATTCTGATGACAGAGTGGATTGAGATTCGAATAGGGGTTAGATAAATGTATATAGCTAATAAACACCATCAATAATATTTTCATGCTGATTAAATGAATCTGCCAGCTTTCTACAAGTATATTTTGCAGACTCATTATGTCATCATGAAGAAGTCAACATAATATTGTAAGCATATCGATACTAAATATTCTATAACCCATAAATATTGTCCTGTTTCTTTCCATTCAAAAGATATGCACCTGTTAGATGATTAAGTTGATATATAATTTTAACTGAGTCATCATGAAGTCATTATAATGACGTCAGAATAATTTTGTAGAAACTTCCATACTCAACACTTCATCGATCAAAAGTTAAATATACAAGTATGTACCCCTAATTGCCAAGTAATGGTATTGCATCTATATGGTAAACACCACTGTCCAAATATCAATACCTGCTTTTGAGCACGTTCTTCTTTAGCCTGTATTTTCATTTGCTGCAATTCAATACTATCAATATCACGCCTTCTTATGAATTGTTCATGGTTTCCAATGCATATATTAAGAATCTGCTTATTAATCTGAACACAATAGGCAAAAAATGTAAAGTCAGGAGAATTTTTGTCAATTGGCCTAATGGTAAATTTCTTGTCTTTAAAGGAAATATTTCTTATTTCATTCCAAGGAAAAGCTATTTTTGGAGAGATTTTATCATCATATTCATAAATATTCAATCCAAGAGAATCAACTCCTAACCAAAGTTCAGTACCTCTCTTATTTTTAATTATAAAATATGAGATTCCGTACATTTCTAAATCTTGTGCGATTTTAAGGTATTCAAGTTCTGATTCATCACGCAAAAGCCCTCTTCTTTGGGAATACCAAGCAACAATACGATCCTCCCACATATCAAGAGACATATGAAATTGACATTTAACCTTTTCAGGGATGAGAATTTCGTTTCTCAAAAATCCAGGATTATAAGATTTTGGATCATAGTCACCATATTTTGCTTGGACAGAATAAGATGCTAGTAGTATAGCTGCCTCGGGAGGACAGTAAATATCACCTGATAAAATCATTTTCTTAACCTAAAGGATATACATGGTGAAAAGTAATATCTTAATAGGGCATTCAAAAAGTTCTCATCCAAAATATCTCAAATGATAGTGAAAATAGGATATTTTCGATTTGTCCATTGATTTCCTTAGGGGATCAGCTTACAAATTGCACATTGTTTAATTTTAAAAGGACAATTATTGTGGTTCCAACATTATATTTTTGTAAATGGGTTCAAAGTAGTCCCTTTGAACGTGATTTTGGGGTTCCCTTTGATATATTTATTTCAGTTCTGAACAAATTTAGATTAAAACTGATTCCGCCATCGAATTCTACGCATGAACTAACATATAAATTGAATAATCTGAAATATTCTAGTTTTAGGCTGAGAGAATAATGTGTTTTGAAGTGGCTTACTACAATTTTTGTCCCAATTTTTAAGTGGCGAAATTGATCAAAAATACTCTAAAAGAGGCATGATATTTTTTCAACAAGAGGCCTCACGTTTACTCTGTCACATTGGTTCTTAATTATTTAACATTTCAATTATCTTATTTTATGATTTTCATAATTTTTATTCTCCAAATTTAGTTTTAAGCCATTTTTAATGGGAAGATTCCAACTTTTCGACACTACTCTAAACCGATGTACAAAAATCTAATGTAGGAACCACAACAATTGTCCTCTTAAAATAAACCAATAATAAATTGGGAGCTGATCCCCTAGGGAATACAATGGACGAATCGAAAATATCCTATTTTACTATCATTTGAGATTTAGATATGGAATGAAATTTTTGAAGTAATTAGTTTGGTGAAAAATATTATCCTAATTAGTAATTAAATACGATGAAAATGTTGCTTATCTGTCATAAAAATTGCAGCAATACCGTTTGATTAGGAATGCAAAATTCGAAGTTTAGCAGCTCCCAAACCAAATACCTACTTTTAATTAACCTTGGATTTCCCATATTAAATCAACTCGAAATGGACTATATCCAATACCAAGGGACATTTCAAGAGCAACCGAGGTGAGTTGGTTTGCGAGTTTCTATTATATTATTTCAAGTAAGGATTAATTTCTCTCTAATTATCCATATTTTGAACAGATGGTTACATTATCGAAAATATTTAGCTTCTTCCTTTTTTACAGTTTGTTTCATAATTTTCGAGAATTTAATATAATTGATATTCAACTAATTCAATGTTATTGAGTGAGACTACCATTATCTTGGTGAAATACTTGTATCATTGAATGCAAACCTATTCTTAGATATATTTTATTTAAACCTTAACAATATTACATTCCTTAGTTAAAATATTTTGCATCATTATAATGACTAGGCATATTTTTAGGTTTTCACTTTCGTTTAACTTTTCAAGTGTTTTCGATTCCAAAAGTACAGATGACTCAACTTAAGAAGAGAGAAGATATCATCGCATTACACTAATCAAAACATACACCACCTGCCAAGATCAGTGAGCAACTAGGGGTATCTTTCGTATCTTTGGCGAATGTCTATCGGACTATTAAAAGAGTGAAAGGAGCATAAGATTGGTGCTAGTCAAAGGCCATTAAATGTGAAAAGATCAAGCGCAGTGTCGGTCAGCTTGTAAAGGATACTGTTATAAGATATCTACGAAAACCTCACTCTACTAAACCACATCCTAAGATGGTTCCATTATTAACAAAAAAATCGATTAAAACGATTTAATTGGACAAGAAAGTACAGAAATAAACACTGGTGCCACGCTGTTTTTGCGGATGAAGCTTCATTTGGCTAAATAGAGGTGTTGTTTGTCTATGGACAAAGTCTGGAAAAATTAAAAATCGACCTATGTTGAAGTACAGAGTTAAAGTCCACATTTGGGCCGCATTCTCATTCATGGGGACAATTCCCTATGTATTTTTACTGAGAACTTAACAAGAGACCTATTCGTGTAGATTTTAGAGTGTAATCTAATTGATCAGGCAGAAGGATTCGATGGGAATCGTTGGTTTCTTGCGCAAGAAAACGACCCGAAGCACACTAGTAAGGACATTTGGGTTTGGATGGATACAAACATGAAAAAGAATTAATTTGATTGGCCCATATATATATGCATATACATATGCTACGAATTGATTGAAGAAACTGCAAGACACAGAAAGCTGATTTTTAGAATTTGGGAGTCTTTTGGCTATGGCTCCAATAAATTATGACCTCAGACGAAAATGTCGACTGATCATAGAATTATTACGTCATTGTCATCATTTTTATAATTAGAAATTTCAGTTTTTGGATTATAATTCTGCCATTTTAGGCGATAGAGGGCTGAAATTTTTTTAGAATGTGTATATTAATATATCTCGCATATGATACAACTCTCAGCAATAATGATCACTCATCACTGTGCTATGACGTCATCATTACGCCTCAAAATTTTAAAAATTGTCAAATTTAGTGATTTTTCGAGCGATATCGATTAACAGCAAGACAGACGTATTTAGAGATGTTATCTACCATATAATTAATCAATATGAGCCTAGACGCCCACAGGGTGCCTCCTGCGGACACAAAGTGTCAGCCGCACATCGCAAGAAAGCGAAGCGAGCTTGTGATTTCAAGTACGAGCGTTTAGATTTGTGAATTTGGAATATAAATAGTACATATATATTATAATGACACTTTTCCATTGAGGAGTAACGTGGATGAAAATATTGAATATCAACATGTGAACTGTATCATTATCATAGATAAATAATTGTTTGCGGACTGAATAGCATAATTTCATAGTTTCTACGATCTATGCTTTCTGAGTCATGGCTTAACCCTAATTGGACTCGGAATGTTGAAGTGAAAGTGAAAGTTGATTGAAAGTGAACTGAAAGTGAAAATGAAAGTGGGAATTTTCTATTTATACCTATGACCCCAAGTCCAAGTAGGGTTAAACACACATTTTTTGTTTCCATAGCAACTGAGGAATGTATAGACATTTCAATTAAGATTTTCAGATTTTCTGGATTATGGGCTTCCTAGTGTTGCTCTATCAAAAAATCAAGCATTAGAAGGGGTGAAATGCAGATTACCTTGTTTTAAATGAGCTAAAACAGCAGCATTTTTCGCTCAAAAAAATGCATATTTCAACATCACATGATGACATATCAAAATTTTGACATCATACTCGAATACTAAGATTTTCAACTTTTTTGGCTGTGACCCCCTATAGCAATTTTCCTATATTCTGTGGAACCCGTGATATCGTCTGTGAACCACTAAGGGGTCCATGGGCCCCAGGTAGGGAAGCACTGCTCTAATATAATGAATGTATATGGTAATAATACATTTCTATAAATATTACCGCAATAAGAAGATATCTTTACTAAGTAAAATAGGTTAATGTATACCGGTATATCATATATTTAAACGACAGGATTCTTTTATTTGTGTTTGTACGAATTCATTGAAGAATTGGCAAGCCGAAGAGAAATGAAAATTGGCATGTTGGAGTCAAATTATGAGTCTACGATTAATCGAAATTTTCACGCCTCTGCAAAAAAAATGGAACACAATGATTCACACCTTTTCTATACATTCTATTTTACTTCACTCTCACAATATAAATCATTGTACGACGACACAATAATATATTGTCATTGTTATTAATACTGTAAAGCCATAACTTATATAGATATCGCAATTTGATTATAGTGTATAGCAATAAAACAGGTTATGTGTAAATTTTCAACTTATATACGTATATATTTTGGCATCATTTAAGGAATTACTTGGCTTCAAAGGTAATAAATAGAAATGACTCCACTTTCATTTTCAGTTCACTTTCAATTACCTTTCACTTTCACTTTCAACATTTCATGACGTGCGAGGGTTAACGAATTTGGGTAAATATGCTAGAAACTAGCTTCGAACGGTTGACATTCTTTTTGGTGTATACAAGTAGAATTCGAATATCATATTCTCGAATCTGGATGATAAAATAATTGTTTACTTCACGATATTCGAAATCTAAGCCCCAGAACCCTATGCCAACCGTTGAAAGCTATTTTCGAATAAATATGATTATTTATTGTTTACTTTTGTTTGTAATAGATATATTAACTAAACAAAACTCAAAAATATGTTATAAACTAGTTTTCAATGTTTTACATGGGGGTTTTAGGGTTATCGATTTTGAAAACATATTTTCGATCTATATTATTAATTATTGACTCCTTTTGTTTACAATAGATACAAAAAGTAAATAAATCACAAAAATATGCCCGATACTAGCTTTCAAATGTTTACGTGTGATTTTCGAAGTTTAGTTCCTACATGATCGAATCTATCGATTCTGAATTTAATGATATCCCCAGCGACTAAGCGAACCCAAATGTTCGCTAGCAGCGCTACTTAAGTGCGCGGGAAGAGCGATTTTATATATATATACACTGCCTGGCCAAAAGTATTGGAACATTATATTGCTTTGCATCATAAATAATACTAAATGGGTCTATCTATGGATGCCAATCAAATATAACCACCAGAGTTAATGAAAACTAACGTCAAATTCGAAATCTAGAAACTTGAAACAATCAATTTTTAAGCTTTCTATAGATTAATCCTTTCCAAAGCGTAACTACTAGCATATGTGTCTACTTGTGCAGTTTTCCACTTGAAATCACCAGTATATATTTTTGGAAGAGTGGATCATGGTGGCACAAGCGTTATTAATTACCTTTTAAGCATAATTTATATATAGAAAACTTCTAAACCGAGTGATTCGAGCGTGAATATTTCGAACTTAATGTCAGATTTTCATTTGCTCTTGTGG
>OY725488.1:3495924-3841430 GCA_963281255.1 Aphrocallistes beatrix
GGGTATTTCAGGTCACGACGCAGTATAGTGTTGTACATAGACGGCGGTTGTGGTACCAGTTAAATGGAACGGCAAACCCATCAATGTAATGATGGACACGGGGGCGGATCATTCGGTGGTGGACAGAGGTACCGTACAAAAGATGAATGTTCCTTACAGCACAAAGTACAGTCAAGTGTATCGGCTAGGGCGGACAGCGCTTGCGATCTGTGGTACGCCCTGCGTGGCGATAGATGTGGGGGATGGTCGACCACTAGAACACGAAATCGAAGTACTCGATACTAACAATAGGGCTATATTGGGTAGTTATATTGGGGCGAAGGTTCCTCGCGCGCTTCAAGAATACTACTTTCGATTGGGAAAACATGAGAGTTAGACTAGGTGGTTGTTGGAAAACCTCTTTAGCTGCGGCACGCGGGGGATACGCGGCGACTAGAGCAGAAATTATGCAGACTGAGATGGGAAAGGAGGGAGATAGCTTGGGTGCCATGTTCGATATAAACCCGAATCTATCACCGCGAGAAGAGACAGCCATACGCAAGGTGCTGTCGAGATGGAAAGACGTTTTCGCGAAGAACCCGAAGAGCCCGTGCGAAATTGGAACCGCGGGAAACGTTATCACTCTTCTGGATGAACGGCCGATCAGAAGCCGGCCGTCGCGTGTTTCTCCGGAAATTGAGGCGGAGGTATCCAAGCAGATAGATGAAATGCTCGAGAATGGGATCATACGTCCCTCTTCTCCCACTTGGGCGAGCCGAGTGATCTTAGTGAAGAAAAAGGACGGGACTCATCGATTTGCAGTAGATTACCGGGATCTCAACGATGTGCGAAGCGAGATGCCTATCCGATGCCGGATCCCCGATATGTTTTCGATCGTATGGGAGGGGCAACTGTATTCTCTACACTGGATGGGGCATCCGCATACTGGAGCGTGCCTGTGAAGGAAAAGCATAGGGAGTTCACTGCGTTTGTTTCAACTCGCGGCCAGTTTGAATTCAACCGCATGCCTTTTGGATTGTCAAACTCACAGGCTACCTATCAGCGAGCGGTAGACCAGGCTCTACGAGGGTGTCCGAATGTACAGGCATTTGTTGATGACACATGTGTCCACTCGCCCAGTTTCGATACGCACCCGGAGCATTTGGATGAGGCTCAGTTGGCTATTCTAAAAATTGAGGATGAAGAATGTGAGGATTGGACTTTTGAGTGTACTGATTGCTGTATTGACGGAAAAGATATGCTACGTTGTATTTTAATGACTTCAAGTAACTGTTTACTCAACAACAAGGCCAAGAATATTACTTCTACCACCTCTTGTCCCAAAGATACTCAAAGGAAGATACTTAAACTTACCTCTAATTAATATATGTATATATATACACCTACGTATATATTTATGTAGTATTCCTTGTCCGTCAACTAAATTATGCCAGCAGTCAGTAATATCATTATTGTGGGGTGGAGGATGTATAATTACACGATATTAAATATATCAAAATGATATTGTGTTAAATTTCATTGTATTAAAACTCGACTTTATCTTATCCCTGGTCTAAAGTAGTGAAATGGCCTGTATGTAGTAGGCTATGCATCAATATACTTTGAAATGCTGGTATATCGACTGTTTAACTCCATTACTAGCAACAAGTTCCCTGTACCTGAAATAGAATGGGATACTGATCCCAATATGACAATTGATGCGGGCAAGGAGCTGAAACACGGTCCCAATTAAAAGTCCAATACTAGGATATTGGATTGTTGCTTAAGTGATATGATTGGATAATTGAAGTCGACGCGTTCACTCTCCAGAATTTGACAATAAGAAATACAGTCGACTCTGCTAATAGGGTCACATCGGTCAGAGGACAATTTGTCCCGATTAAGCGAAGAACCCTATTAGCCGAAATATTTTGAATTAGCTTCTATGCGTAAGAGTTATTCTTGTCTTGCCAAAAGTGGCACGATTAAGCTGTTGACCCGATTAACAGTGACCCTATTAAGTGGAGTCGATTGTATTAAAGTTCGAACTAGATTCTGACTATATAAAGCGAAATGATGTTTATTCATTTTTACTGGATCATTTTGTATTCGAACCTGTTTATAAATATGGGTTTCTGAAATAATTATCTTAATTTTAAAAAAGTTATTAGACACATGAGCTATCCAGGCGTTTCGTAAGTCGAGGCAGTGTTTCCCTTAGGATTATTGGAACCGCGTTAATTTTTGCAATTTTTGTGCGGTTTATTCGGGTAAATTGCATTATTTCACAACAAATTCACGTTATTCTACAAGCTAAGCGTGCGAAATAGCGAGCTTAACGCGGCCGGCGGGAAACACTGGGTCGAGGTGGCTAAGAAAGAAGATCTGAAAATGAACTAACTAAGAACGTATCTACCTTTTCTTCGTTGTCAGTTATGGTCTAAAAGTAGGAAGATTCCATCAGTAATCGTTCATTGTGATCCAAAGATCGTCTCTTAGGCTTGGAGTTCTATCCAGATAGATAAGAAGGACAGTTGGTGAACATATTGGGTACTGAAGTTTTCTTTAGAGCTATTCTAAGCTGGAAACTGTAACAGTACGAAGCCCGTCATTGTAGATAATAGTTCACTCGATGTCATCTAGTTTGAAAGAATGTATATATACCTAAACGGTGAGAAGTGTAAAGTGACAAACCGTTAATACGTATAACACATGAATTATAGAAACTTATTTATATTAGCGTATTTGCTTCCTAATAAATCCGTGGGCGTGGAATTACCCTAAACGATTCTATGGGAAATGAAAAGCAGATGGATATTCTTCTTTACTTTTTAGTTGGGCTGCAGTCTGGAACAGCACAGGACAGTCGTTGCGCAAGAGTAATACATATTAATGCTTATGAAGAGTGTTTCAGGTCAAATTTGAGTCGAGTATAGAAAAAGACAGTGATTTGCAAAACTTAACAACAAGGTAGCAAATAAATATATAATTCATGTGGTTGATTAACAAGTAGTATGTTAATATATAAGTAATATGGTTGGTTAAAATTTGTTTAACCACAAATTATCTAGAGCGCGATCCTCGAACCATTTTGAAGAAAATCGATGTAAAATTAATGAAAACGATCATTAAATGATATGCGAAGTTATATACTAGCATAATCTAACCATTTTCAGATAAATTATTTAGCTCGTTTAACCAATCCATGGTCCAGAAATTATAGTTGGCGCCATTCCCTTAGTGTTTTAGAATGCTATAGTCAATCCATTTTTCTCGAGCCATGCTTCTGGATATCTACAGTATGTCCGATAATTATTTAGAATTTTTCAAATTGGAATACTTAATGAATTATAATAGGTAAGGTATTCATTTCGGTGAAAATATGACACTGAAGCCCGCAAATTTAATAATTTATTTTATGACCATCATTATCAATAACCAATTGGCACCTCCTTGGCATCGAAAGCCAATAATTTTCTAGAAAATCACTATTGATATTTTCCCACAAAGCGGTCAGTTCCTTTTTCAGTTGTGTAATATTCTTTGGACCCCTTTTTATTAGATTGAGCTTAACCCAAGCAAACAAATTCTCGATGGGGTTGATGTCTGGACTCTGGCTGGGCCAATCTATCTTTTTATTCGGCATATTTTCCACCATCCAAGCCTTCGTCAACTTTGCTGTATGCTTAGGATCGTTGTCTTGAACTATGAACCAAGCATCCTGGTGAAAGACATGAGCTTGAGCGAGCAAATGAACCTCTAATATCTTTGTAAACAATTCCGCATTCAGCATCTGTGAGAAAATGCACAAAGGGAAAGTCCCCATTGGAGAGAAGGCAGCCCATATATGGATCTTCTGGGTGTGTTTTACGGTGGGCTGAGTTCTCACCATGCCCCTTTTGGTCCACATCCGGATACGCCCTCGACACAACCAAATTGAGGCCTCATCGGCGAAAATAGCATGATGCCATTGGTCATTGATGTGTTCCTTTGCCCACTGGATCCTATAGAGTCGATTTTTTTCAGATAATAAAGGAACAGGTGTCGGGTAAGGCTTGGAATATTTAAGTTTTCTCAAGCAACGGTTCATGGTGTCTCTTCCTACTTCAACCGTACAGTTAGCTGTAAGATTGCGAATTGAAATCGACGGATTGAGGTTGACGGTCCTAGCAACATATTTCTTGATTTTAGGAATGAGTCTACCTGGTCTACCTGCGCCATTCTTGTGAACAAGAGAAGTTCCGGATTTCAATCGAGAAATCAGGTTGTAAACGGTGGCCATAGACACACCCACAATCGAACTGATTTCCTTCGGAGAGTGTTTCTTTCCTTCTAAGAGTAATTGTATTTGTCTTCTCTTGGATTCTTGAGACATGATGATAAAAATAACTAGTCTATACTACAGAGAATGTCAATGAATTAGAATAAACTAAAAAATGATATGTCATTATGACGTCATGCTATAATTTTTAACAAATATTTTGAAAAATTTAATAATATGGGTTTTTACTTACTTAGTACTTACTTTCGAAAAGAATAATTATAATAGTGCCTATGCAAACACTATAAATATTCCAGAATGACCAGGAATTCATAAAAGTGAAAATTCTAAATAATTATCGGACATACTGTATGTCATATATAAAAATAAGAACGTGTATATTAATTCTCAAATTAAAAATAGAACACGTTAAGGCACATCTAGAGCGCTAGTGGACATCCAATTCGCGCAAAGGTACGAGCACTGTACTTTAAAATACCTCGGGCCTGCAAATCAATAAACAGTTAGTGAGTCAGAGTCAGCAGACAAATTGCCCCCATAAAACGGATAGTGTGAGAGACAAGGAAGCATATTGTCAGCCTATGTAGATAACTTCAAGCTGTGATGGTGTTTAGAGCAGGGGTTCTCAACCTGGGGTACGCCAGATGTTTTCGAGGGGTACGCTGAACCAACTTTAAATGTCTAGTAGTACCATGAAATTATTTCTGGTAATTACTTCTGATTCGAGACCTGTCAAAAGTAAACCGTAATTATGACAGTACGTATTCTTTGGTTAATTATGTCAGGTTGCTAATTACCAGTGCATATTTTGAAACGAATTTGAACTTGTAAAAGCAAAGCAGGCTCAGCCATATCATTAAATTTTGTCCTAATTATTTAACTTTTTCTAAAGACGTAAATTATTTTGTGTTCCTCATATTACAAATTACTTAGTATATCAACATATAATAATTTAGCGGAATCTTGCTAGAATAAAGGGTACCTGGACTTTTCCATTCGCCTCAGGGGGTACGCAGTTCGTAAAAGGTTGAGAACCCCTGGTTTAGAGGATAAAGCCTGGCTAATTGAGGCTTCCTGCCAATCCCATCTTGAGATTGATAATTAAAAGAATAAGCAAACAAGAATCCAAGTAGAAAACATCAAAAACTTCAACAAGAGCTATTTAAATGAAAAAGGAGAGAAGGCTTGAAGGGTCACAGATAACATGTCAGGGTTGTCATGGTTAACCGTGTTCATGTCACGGTCACAGTTAACATGTGTTAAATGTCTGTGGGTCCTGCCCTTGGTTGAAATCTGATCACCTCTATTTTCGAGCTACAGAAGAAATCGGTTATTAAATATTTTCAAGCAATTTTTGACATGGGAATTTACTATGTAACTGGGAGAGGTCAAATATCCGGAAATGAATGCGTTTAGCCAGCGAATGAATATGGATCTAATGTATGACGAATTTTCAAGATAGGTAAGATGGAATTCCTACTAATTATTCCAAACCTATTCTCTGGTCCTAAACCATAAAAAATAATCATAAAAGCAAGTAATCATACTGACAAAACATATGATCTGGTTTGGGGTTCGAACCTATGTTCGAACCCCAAACCAGACAAGTATGTCTCCTGTCTCATGGATGAGTTGAAACCATGTTTTCGAAATACTTTTAGCGTATAAAATAAGCCGATTGAATTTGTCTGCAAAAGTGAGCTTTTAGGAAAGATGTATGAATTTCTTTAAGATGATAATATACAGTAAGCGCGCTTCGCTTGCTTGGCTGTACTGCTGGCAGAAACTTTGTGTTCGCCGGAGGCGCCCTTTGGGCGCCTGGGATAACATTGATTAATTATAAGGGAGATAACATCTCTAAATACGTCTGTGCTACATTTATAATCAATATTGCACGAAAAAAAGACAAATTTGTCAATTTTTAAAATTTTGATGCGTAGTGGTTATTTTATAACAGAGTGATGAGTCATAATTTTTTGATGATAGTTATATCACATGTGAGGAATATATATATACACATTCTATTAAAATTTCAGCCTTCTATCATCTAAAATTGTTATACCCGAAAAAACTGAAATTTCTAATTATAAAAAAGGTGACAATGACGTCATAATTCCATGATGAGTCGACATTTTCGTCTGAGCTCAGAACTTACTGGAGCCATAGCCAAAAGACTCCAATTCGTTACAGATATATACACATACATATATATACGTATACAGGGTGACCAATAAGTCCTGTTACAAGCTTCATTAGGTATAAGAATTTTTATACTCAAACGATCTTAGTTATTATGGTCCTTAGAGATTGTAATTCGAATATCCTCAATGATTTTATAATATTTTTCGATTTTATGACTTAGAAATGTGTTTTGTATGGAGAGTTTTGAGAAAAAAAAATGTGTCCTGGTCTGCAGCGAAAATCGTGAATCAGGGCCCACTGCTTTTCAAGATCTTCCCAGTTTTCAAATTATAGGAAAAATTAGCTCACAAATTTTCTCGAACACTCTAAATTTGTAGAGATATAAGATGTTCAGATCAGTGCATTTTGAAGACCAATTGGACAGGTTTTTTGTGATGTGAAAAAAATTGCCATTTGGGGAATTTTGCAAAATGTATCTTAGCATGCTTGCCAACTGTCCTGTTTTTGGCGGGACGTCCCGCTTTTTTAACTCTTCTAATTGAGCTATTTTTACGAGTGTCCCGCTTTTCCATGAAATTTCCCCATTATGTCCCGCTTTTTTAATTATATGTATAGTACATTTCTATTGCGTCCCTCCATGTCCCGCCAAATTCATCGCTGAGTCCCGCTTTTATCATGGCTCAGGTTGGCATGTATATATCTAATTTGAACTGCGACTAAATAACTTTTTCTCGTTTCTGATAACGAATTCAGTGGATTTATGAAATATTTCTCTGGCGAATGAAAGGTACCTGGTGCTAAATCGTCATGGGACATCGATTATGAGGACATTTTTTACAGAAGCAGTGGGCCTTGATTCACGATTTTCGCTGCGGACCAGGACACATTTTTGTTTCTCAAAACTCACCATTCAAAACACATTGCTAAGTCATAGAATCAAAAAATCTTTTAAAATCATTGAAAATATTCGAATTACAATTTCTAAGGACCATAATAACTAAGATCGTTTGAGTATAAGAAATTTTATACCTATTGAAGCTTGTAACAGAACTTATGGGTCACCCTGTATATATACATTAATTGAGTTTTAATAGTAAGGATATACATAGCCTACTGTATATAAGGCCTCACAGTAACTTGCGGATTTGGGACTAGGGATGGTAGAAGATGGTTGAATAAATACATGGCTGCCTTAAATCATTAACAAAGCACAATAGAGCTTAGGAATGTATTACCAGCATATATAAATATGGTGTCAAAGTACCATTATCCGTTGTTAAAATTTTGATTAGTCACCATATGGTTGCGCAATAAGTTATATTTGTATTGCGCAATAGGTTATATTTGAGGCCGTTTAGGGGCACTTCTAAGTGTTTTTATCATAAAATATTTCGCATAGAACTGAGATGTGAATTGGTTAATGCGAAAAATTTGGGTTTTATTCATGGAATGTTGCTACATTCCAGTGTTGCTATGGAAACGTGTTTTGGTCAGTTGGTGTTATATCTTGAAAACTGCAATAGCTACACATTCAAATATAATTCCATTTGATAGCCAATATACTACTTCCTATTAAGTGATAATATAATTTATTTGTCTAAATTAAATGGTTTACGAGATATTCGATAAATTACCAAATGTGACCAATATGATACGTCAAATATCTCGTATACCATTGAATTTAGAGGTCGAAATTATACTTAGTATCATCGCTTGATAGGAAGTAGTATATTCGCTATCAAATGGAATTACATTTGGATGTGTAGCTATTGCACTTTTCAAGATATAACCCCAACTGACCAAAACACGTTTCTATAGCAACACTTGAATGTAGCAACATTCCATGAAAAAAATCCTAATTTTTCGTATTAAGCCATTCACATCTCAGTTCTATGCCTAAAATGTTATAATAAAAACACTTAGAAGTGCCCCTAAATGGCCTTTAAAAATCACCAAATTTGTCACAAATATAACCTATTGCGCAACCATATGGTGACAAATCTAAATTTTAACAACGGATATGGGTACTTTGACACCATATTTATATATACTGGTAATACTTTCCTAAGCTCTATTGTGCTTTGTTAATGATTTAAGGCAGCTCATGTATTTATTCAACCATCTTCTACCGCATCCCTAGTCCCATATCCGCAAGTTACTGTGAGGCCATATATACAGTAGGCTATGGGATATACAATGATAATATACAATAATTGCATTCCATAATGATTTATAATTATTTTCAAATTCCAAAAGTGTTTTACAAATTGATCTTTTTTCATATCTATAGTTCATTTATTATGTACAAAAATAAATCAAATCATAAAAGTACACTTAGTTACTTATACACCGCGTGTACAAAAGTATTCGTACACTCCAAAATTTGCCATACAAATGGTTATAATACTAAGTTATTTCAAGTTATTTCAAGTCAAGGGCATTTAATTTGTAAGAGATACGCTTAATTTAATTTCGAATTCGAATTACTCATTTTATAATCTTTCCACTCGATTAATCTCCCACATGGTTAAACATTTTCAAACTGTACCACCCCGTACCACTAATGGTAGCAAATGCAGGAAATACTAAATCTTGAAGGAGAGAAATTTAAGTTGAGACCATAAAGTGAGTAATTTGAATGAAGGAAACGAATTTTAAGCCAGATTTAGTATATCTGTTACTGAATAGATGTTAAGACTTCACAAATTGATTAGTATTATAACAATATGGGCTGAAAATATTGGGATGTACGAATACCATTGTCCAGGGAGTGTATGCTTTAGACGAATCCATTGAGCATTCGGGAATTATTATACGTAATAGTATTTTGAAAATTTGGTTAAAAATATAGGCATTCTTCGGTTAAAGCATCACATGGGTCAATAACTTGTAATGGCTTCTTTTCCAAAAAAAAACTCAACTGAAAACATTTGCTTCAGTTCAGCTCAGCGAGCTTTCATGCTATCGTGATTCTCTTGACGAGAATCGACGCTGTATATTCCAGGCTTTCACCTCATTTGTTTCTGTTTTTCATAGTTATTGTGTTTTAAACTTTATCGTCTCCTCAATTTTGGTGGTTTTGGATATTAAAACACTTTCACTTGGAAAAATGTGGTGAAAGCCTGACCATTTTGCGTCGATTGCTGCAAATTTTGCAAAAAGGTCCCGTTACAAGTTGTGACCGCATGTTACTATCTTTGGTTTCCAAAAG
Source organism: Aphrocallistes beatrix (assembly GCA_963281255.1). NCBI lineage: Eukaryota > Metazoa > Porifera > Hexactinellida > Sceptrulophora > Aphrocallistidae > Aphrocallistes > Aphrocallistes beatrix. The sequence continues at coordinate 3,505,539 of OY725488.1, forward strand.
TGCCCTTTAGGACTTTATGTATTTTAGGTGGAGAATGGGGAAGTTTAACAATTACTATGTCCAAAACAGGGTTTTAATGAAATTGTCAAACTCAACACATTTAACGGAACAATAGCCTCAGGCAAAATCTCTATTTTGTTTTTAATATGGACAATTATATTTTTATGGTTCACAAATATCGAGATTTTTCGATGATTAGTTTTAATGATTAAACAATGTAAAATGAGTGTAAAATGAGAATGTTAAATAAATGCATTTACAGGAATAGTATATTCATATTTACACTGGTGACTTTAACAAATTCTAACCAAAATTGAGGAATATATTCAAAGAACGCTTACTATCAAATCAGTCATTCCCTGAATATTTTAGATAAATAATCTCTTTTATACCTATTTTGAAGAGGTTTAAATAGCATTTCTTCTAAACATTTGATTGATTTAAGGTTGGAATTTCCTATGGCCATTTTTTTTTTACTCAAAAATTTGCCAAAAGTCCTTTTTAATCATTTTTGGATCCCTAAAGGGGTTCTAAACATTAGTTTTCGATTTTAAGAATTTCAATGCTAACATTTCGCCACCTAGAGCCACTTGTACCACCTGGTGTCGCCCAAAAAAGGACACATTTTTGAAGCGAGATGTCTCATATCCATAACTTCTTTGAACCATGTCAGATCAACATTTTAATGCTCTTTTTGGGTAGCCAGTCATCAATGACCAGTTTTTCACACTTTTGATGGTGAAAATTTTTGATATACCATATTTTGAAGTTAAGTACTGCTGTAAGAAGTTGTCGAATAAGGATATTTGCATGTTATTTAATATTCCAAAGTAGTTAAAACTAATGGAAATTGAGAGACAAATTTAAATATTTTCTAAATCCTATTTTCAGAGACTTTTTTTCAGCAATTATATAAAGGTGATAACTTTTTGTAAATTCAACGGTTTTTGATAGATCTTGAAGAGGAGAACATAATGAACAGACAGATCTTTGATATTACGAATAAAAAGAGAATTATGATAAAAATAATGTCAAAATTGCTAAAAAAAAATACCTCGGATGTTTTAGTGTGAATTTTTAACAATTTAAAAATTTTCAAAATCTGTCTGTTCATTAGATAGATCATCCATTTGTGAAAGAATTTGTAAAGTTTCTAAAGGATTGTAAGCATATTGTGTCCGATTTCTTCCTTGTAAATTTACTTCTTTTTTTTTTATAAATTTTATCTGTTGAATTATTTCGATTATCAATGCAGTTTTGCAGATAACTCAAATCTGCACTGAAAAATTAAATGAATCGGTTGAAAAAGACCAAAGTTAGCTATTATAGGAAAGGCCAACCTTAATATCCAAAGTGGCCAAAACATTGTTTGAAGTGCATATCATTAAAAATTCAAAAACCAACTAATAAATGCGTCAAAAACCATCTCATTATTTTCATGCACCAAACTTTAAGGATAAACTCTAAATTATAATATAGCCAAAGTATAATTATAAGTTTTTTCCAAAAGCAAAGTTGGCTGGGCGGTATCATTAACATCTGAAATATCTCTCTTTTTAACATATGTTCCCAGCCAAATCGAAGGGTTTTTGTGGACATGCTATTTAATATATAGCAAAATGGCCAATTTGATTCACGGACTTGTATGTCACCGAGAAGACATGAAAAGTAGAAGGCAAGTTTTAACACAGCTCAAAGTTTAAACTGGTAAAAACAAAAACCGTAAATGATAGACCTTAGAAATGTATTATTACCTTATAGAAACATCATATCAGGGTATGCAATTCAACTGTCATAAAGTTGATATGTCATCATGTGCTCTAGTTCTTTTAGGAGAGAAAAATCCTGCTGTTCTAGCTCATTTTAAACATCGTTATCTGCATTTTTAATGCTTCATTTTTTGATAAAACAACAATAGGAAGGCTTTAATCCAAAAAATTGAAAATCACAAATGGAATGTCTATGCATTCCTCAGTTACTATAGAATCAAAAAATTGACTTTTAAGCCATAACTCAAAAGGTATATATCGTAGACACTAAGAGATTATACCATTCAATCCGAAAGTTATTACTTCCTATATGATAATAATACTGTTTACGTGTTTATTTTCAATATTCATCGAGTCGTCTATGATTTTACACGATCAATGGAGAAGTAATGAGATTATGACTAAATTCTAGAGAACTCAGTGAATATTGAAAATAAACACGTGAACAGTAATATTATCATTTTGAAGTAATAACTTACGGATTGAATGGTATAATTTCTTAATGTCTACGATCTTTACTTTTGGATTTATGACTTAAGGAGATGGAACCCCAAAAACCAAAGTCTTAATTCAACCATTGCTATACAGTTTATGAATATAACTTCGGACCGCAATACATGGGCGTGCACTCGGGATGGGTATGGATAGTGGCATTTTGGACAATTTGTATCGTGAACAATAGAAGCTGATATCTATTGAAAAGAATTGGTAGGACCATGGTCTATCAGCCATATGTCCCTACCAACGAGAAAACGAGATGCATGATATGGAAAAATTTTCTAAAAGTGAGTAAAAGGGGGAGATTGAAGCAGGCAACGCGGGCCGCCTGTTGGACAGCGCTGCCTTAGTGTATAGAATGCTATGCCAGAAGCTAGTGTGAGATTAATGAGCTAAAAATGTATTATCGAAATATTCATTCCATTGATATGAATTCTCAAACAATAACGAGTTTAGACTTGTAACTATTAATATGCAGCAGAATTATATTACACAAGCGCGCTTCGCTTGCTTTCTCTACGCGGCCGACAAACACTTCGTGTCCGCATGAGGCGCCATTTGAGGAAGTAGGCTCACATTTATTAAAAATAGACGCGCATTCTCTTATTTCCGCTCCGCGGCTGGCAAACACAAAGTGTCCGCCGGAGGTGCACTTTGGTCGCCCAGGATCACATTGATTACTCAATTTACTGCGCAAATCTCGGACAGATACCTTGGGAGATTGAATTATAATCGTTATAATAGCCTGCTTCAGTCTGTAGGTAGTTTTCACAGGATGTCCAGCACCTTTCTTATGTTGCATGGATTTGTTGTCCTTAATTCTTTTCAAAATTCGATAAACAGTACTCTGGGGGATTTCTGTTACTCGAATAATCTCAGCAGTGCTATGCATAATGGCAGCAAACAAGATTTTAATCCGTTGTCTAGTCTCTTCTTGGATCATTGAGGATGTTCGGAATGAATTGACTAATGTTTTAAGGTTGGCCTTTCCTATGGGCATTTTGCTTTTTATCAAAAATTTGCCAAAGGCCTTTTTAATCATTTTTAGACCCCTAAAGGGCTTCTAAACATGAATCTCGATTTTTAGAATTTCAATGCTAATATTTCGCCACTTAGAGCCACTTGTACCACCTGGTGTCACCCAAAAAAGGACACATTTTTGAACCGAAATGTCTCATATCCATAACTTCTTTGAACAATGTCCGATCATCATTTTAATGCTAAATTCGTCCTCAGCACTAAATTTCCAGCCATTTGATATATATATTAGACACATTTGGAGAAATTCATTGGCTGCGGGTTCCTAGCAACGGCCAGGAATGTTAAAAAATTCCTGGCCGTTGCTATGCACGGACATCCAAACAAATCTCCGAATATGGTCAATATATATATCAAATTGCTGGAAATTTAGTGCTGAGCACGAATTTATTAAAATGATGACTGACATGGTTTAAAGAAGTTATTGATCTGGGATTCCGGCGGATACTTTCGAATGTGGTTATTTTTGGGTGGCCAGTCATCAATGACCATTTTTTAACACTTTTGATGGTGAAAAATTTTGATATACCATATTTTTAAATTAAGTACTGCTATAAGTTGTCGAATAAGGACATTTGCATGTTATTTAATATTCCAAAGCAGTTAAAACTAATGGAAATTTAGGGACATATATAAATATTTTCTAAATCTTATTATCTGAGACTTTTTTTTCAGCAATTATAAAGGTGATAACCTTTTGTAAATTCAATATAGGGACGAAAACTCAACGGTTTTTGATAGATCTCGAAGAGTAGAACATAATGAACAGACATATTTTTGACATTAGGAATAAAAAGAGAATTATGAAAAAAATAGTGTCCAAATTACTAAAAATATAATTCCTCGGGTGTTTTGGTGAGAATTTTTAACAATTTTCAAAATTTCAAAAATCTGTCTGTTCATTAGTTAGATCATCGATTTATGAATGAATTTGAAAAGTTTCTAAAGGATTGTAGTCATATTGTGTCCGATTTCTTCATTGTAAAATGACCAAATTTTTAAAAAACTTTTTTATCTGTTGCAATGTTTCAATTATTAATGCAGTTTGCAGATAACTATGCGATTCAAATCTGCGCTGAAAAAATTAATGAATCGGTTGAAAATGTCAAAAGTTAGCTATTATAGGAAAGACCAACCTTAACAAAATAAGGTGAAAAAGATATCAAGATATAGGGTCTAGAATTTCAAAAAATATAATATAAATACGATAGTAAGTAATTCTCTAAAAAAATATTGGAATCTTTCCAAGTTTAGAATTGAATTTGATAAAATCGAATAGAAATGCAATCACTTATCAGATTCAATATATCAAAACTAATTTCAAAACTGTAGTGATGGGCTGATACTAATTTTGCGAATATTCTCAATAATTGTGAAACAGACTGTATATATTCAAGCGAGCTTTGCTTAATTGCGCTCCGCGGCTTGCGGACTGTGTCCGCAGAGCATCCCTGCGGAATATTTAAGAAACGGTTGATCGCTTTCTAATTTTATACTAAATGTGTCATTTATCTACGGTTAATCATGAATTCAGAACTGGAGAAGAAAAATTAGTTTCATGATAAAAGGAATTTGCTTAATATTATGCTAACTAATCCTGAATGTTATGCCAATTTGAATTGAAACGACTTAAAAAACTTCAGTCGGGTAACGTTAACAGCAATCGAGGTATGTACTATGTACTATAATCAATCAATTTGATCATAAATTAACTTTTAACAATCAAATAATAGACTCAAATAGCTGTATTTAACTTCAAAATATGGCATATCAAATATTTTCACATCATGATACCTTCAAAAGTGTGAAAGAGTTGTGAGTTATGACAGGGGACCGAAAAATGACCATGTCCGATAGTATCCGCCGAAAGCCCATATCAATAACTTTATTTGACTATGCCAGGTCGTCATTTTAATACTGAATTCGTGCTCAGCACGAAATTTCCATCAATTTGATAAATATATTGACCATATTTGGAGAATATTTTGGTTGCCTGTTCCTAGCAACGGCCAGGAATGTTAAAAAATTCCTGGCCGTTGCTAGGCACGGTCAAACAAAAATGTTTTCAAATATGGTCAATATATATATCAAATTACAGGAAATCTGGTGCTGAGCATGAATTCAACATTAAAAAGATGATCTGGCACTGTTAAGATGTGCTAAAGAAAAACGAAAAAAAAAAACGACTTTGAGACGCTATAACTCAAAAACTAGAAATGCGAACCAAAAAATTTTTGGCATATCTCAATATTTTTTAATTGCACTACCTGCCCACGCTTAACATCTTATATATCTCTCTTCTTGATATATGCTGTAAGCCAAACCTATGGATTTTTCACGGGCGGTATCCTTAAACTAAAAAAATAATGCAATTGTCATTAACAATGTGTACAGAAAAATTGGAGCACTTTTCAAAATTATTTTGGAAGTTCTGGCATTTACCTACCAGATTCGGCCAAAGCCCCCCCATTTATGGTCTAAAAACAGATTCCTCCCTATCTCTGGAAATATATATCCAAATTCTTAGCTCTCATATCCTAATATACTTTTTATAACAGTATATATATATGATTCTTTGATAATAAGTGCACTACGTCCTATGGAATGCTAAGTTTTAAATTTTATCACGGGATGACGTAGCATTTTTCGAAAATTCTAACTTGAAAACGGAAAGTCGTAGACTCTCGCTCTAGCTTCCTAATATACTTTTCAGATGCTCTTTATTCATTCTAAACCGATGGATTATACTTTGCAGTGCCAGGAGTATGAATTATATTTCCCAATTGGTTCAAAATATTCGGGGGTTAGGGGGCTCAAAAAGATTTGTTGATTTTCACTATGCTTTTGTATTTTCACCAAAATTTGTTTGAATATATCTAATTCATCAGTATAAATGCGATTAAATCCCCATGAATGCTTTTATTTATCCTTAATAGCCCATTTTGCAACGTTCTTAGTATTAAAACTTTAAATCCCTATATCTCGGGATAAATTTCAAAATTGACCGTCTTTAAAAATAAAAAAAGTCAAATTTGGTTTGAGATAGAAGGCTGAAATTTGCAATAGTTGTTCAATATCATTGTGTGATAAACGTAAGACCACTTTATATGTGTGATAAACGTAAGACCACTTTGATTTTCGATATCGTATAAATTTGCGATTTTACTGCTGATTTTAAAAAACCGGGATTTTTTCGCCGTTTTATAGCAATTTTTTTCAAACCTCTATAAAATCAACAAGTTTGGTTATTTTAACTTTCTTTTGGTCCTATGCGATAGCAAATATGATAGACTATATATTAACAAATTTTCGATGCATTTGATCCAAACGTATGTTCGAAAAATTATGCAGAGTGGAGGAGGGTCTAACATTAGGATGTTCTATCGAAAAACAGAAAAAAACGACTTTGAGACGCTATAACTCCTAAACTAGAATTGCCAACCAAAAACGGTTTAGCATGCCTCAATATTTTTTAATTGCACTACCTGCCCACGCTTAATATCTTATATATCTCTCATCTTATTATATGCTGTGAGCCAAACCTAAGGATTTTTAGCGGACGGTATCCTTAAATATTATATTAACTAGTACTAGAATATGTAATTCTAAGGAGCATGCTCTCCGTACTTTTTGTTACCTCGAATTCGCGGATTACAAAACATAACTGCAAGGTATGCAGAATTCCATCCTTTTCCGCTTAACAGCATCCAAATTCACAATTCCGCATCTCGAGCACACTGGTTGGCATCTTGTGCAGATGCTGAAAGGAGAGTTTCTATATTCGATTATGTGTTTGAATCAACTTCAAGAGATATAGATATCCAACTAGCGCAAATCTATCCCCAGAAACAGACTTTCAGATATACAATGCAGCAGATGCAACAGCAACGAGGAGCAGCGGGCTGTATGCGGTAGCAGTATGTACAGTTCTGGCTCTTGGGATAATCCTTCGAAATGTCGATGGGAACAATCTCGAATGCGGCTATCATTTATCCAAATGCTTAATTGCTGAACATTTAACCAACTTCCCAACACTTCGAACATACGTTGGAGTTCGAATTCGAGCTAGAAGTTGAAGAGTTTCAGTCTCTATTGCCATTGCAATATGCCAGAAAACTTCAGTCGATACATGGTCAAATGCAGAGAATGTACCCACTGGAACCACAACTCCTGTGAGGATTTCCCTGACAAAAAAAAATTTCAAAGAAAATTGCTGAAGCATTTAAATGCTCTAATTGTACATCTACAATCAGATATTATAAACTAATAACAATCGCGCTTCGCTTGCATGCGCAACGCAGCTGGAGGAAACTTTGTATCCGCATGAGGGGCCCTGCGGGCGCCTGGGGTCACATTGATCAATTATAAGGGAGATAACATCCCTTAATACGCCTGTCCTATTGTTATACTAATCGATATCGCGCAAAAATCACCAAAATTTGTCAATTTTAAAAATTTTGATGCGTAATGATGACGTCATAACAGAGTGATGAGTCATCATTTTTTGATAATAGTTGTATTATATGTGAGGGATATTAATATAGATGTTGCAGTGCAAACGCGAGATTGGTGTACACGCGTGTACACTGGTGTAAACCCGGATTTCCATTAAGTTTGAAAATCTCGCGTTTACACCAGTGTAAACGCGAGTACCTATATAATTAAATATTGTGGTTGATTTATTACTCTAAAATATGATATGATGAGACGTATACTAATTACATCTTCTAATCTGATTTATTCTCGTGTGCAATTCGATTTCAAATTAAAAGAGAAAATTTTAATACGTTTTAAATTTGTTAATTGATATAGTATACTGTTTTAACAATAAACAATTCATCATATCGTATTCTAGAGTAATAAATCAACCACAATATTTAATTATATAGGTACTCGCGTTTACACTGGTGTAAACGCGAGATTATCAAACTTAATGGAAACCCGGATTTACACCAGTGTACACGCGTGTACACCAATCTCGCGTTTGCACTGCAACATAGACATTATATTAAATTCTCAGCCTTCTATCACTTAAGATGGCTGATTTTAGTCGAAAAACTGAAATTTCTAATTATAAAAGATGACAATGACGTGATAATTCCATGATGAGTCGACATTTCCGTCTGAACTCAGAATTTAGTGGAGCCATAGCCAAAAGACTCCGGCATGCCAAAAATCAGTTTTCTGTGCCAGGCAGTTTCTTCAATCAATTCGTATGTACTTTGAATACAGCGTACTTCGGCTTAGTACGTACTCATTTCTCTGGATCAGAATTCATTTATTATATAGATTCCTATGCAATATCAACTCGGTTAGTACGTGCTTACGGATAGTACGTACTTTTTTCCGCTTCCCGGTGGGGTACGTACTAACCAAAATCTACCGTATATATGTATATATATATATATATATATAGGATAAGTGAAAGAGATCACGATAGTAGTTTAATGGTAGTAAAGCACAAAGAATATGAGCTTTTGGATATATATACAGTCCAACCTGTTATAACGGCCACTCTATATAACGGTCACCTGTCTATAGCGGTCACCTGCTCAACGCGCCAGCGGCCACCCATTTGTAGTCCCTTACTGACCCTAAACTGTGTATAACGGCCATCACCTGTCTATAACGGCAACTACCTATCTATAACGGCCATCATCTTTTTCAACTTTTATGTGTTTATTACATGACATGTTAACGATAAACAAATTTCATGTAATTACTTCAAGTAATGGATTTCTAAAAGCTTGATATTTATTGCACTACGTTAATACTTTTGGAGATTAAGAAAATCACCTGTATATAACGGTCACCTGTGTATAACGGCCAATTTTGTCCAGTCCCTTGGGTGGCCGTTATATACAGGTTCCACTGTATATATATACACGTATATATATATATATATACACTAACCGGACAAAAGTATTTGTACACTATATTATTCCCCATACAAATAGTACTAAATTGGCACTTTTCATGAAGAGAAAAGTTCAAACTCTAAGAGCTATTAAGAGTCTGATTTAAGAATCGAAATCTTCACATTCGAATTAGTAATAGTTTAAGGATACCGCCCTCAAAAAACATATGGTTTGGCTTACAGCATACGATGAAAGTAGAGCTATAAGAGATGTTAATCGTGGGGAGTTCCAAACCGTTTTTGATTCTCATTTCTTGTTTTTGAGATACAGTGTCTCAAAGTCTGTTTTTTCGTTATCGCTAGCACATCTTAATGGTAGAAATTCGGGCACTCAAGGAATTGTTTAGGACAAACCAAGGAACAAAATCGAATCATAGATAGTCTACCATATTTGCAACTTCATAGGACCAGAAGGAAGTTAAAATGACCAAAATTGTAAATTTTATCGGTAACCGAAAAAAAGGGCCAAAAAAGGGTCAAAAATGTCAGGGGTTTTTTGAGAAAACAGGAATAAAATCACCAAGTTAGAAGATATTGAAAAAGTGGTGGTCCTACGTTCATCACCAAATAATATGGAACAACTCTTGAAGTTTTCAAACCTCTATCTCAAACCAATTTTGAGTTAAAATTCTAAAAAGACGGTCAATTTTGAAATATTTAAGTCCCGAGATATAGAGATTTTAAGTTTAGATATTAAGAAAAATGTAGAATGAATTATTAATAATGAACAAAAGCATTCACAGACATTTATTCTCATTTATACTGCTGATTTAGGTATATTTGAACCAAATATTTACAATAAATAGCAAGAGTACCCTGAAAATCCACAAATTTCCTTGAGGCCCCTAACCCCGAAAGTTTTGGGATAATTCTGAATAATAATTCATATTCCTAGCACGACGAAGTATAATCTATCAGTTTAGAATGGTTACAGAGCTTCCGAAAAGTATATTAGGAAGTTAGAGCGAAAGTCTACGCCTTTTAGGTTCCAATTTAGGATTTTCGAAAAATGCAACGTCATCATATGACAAAAATCTAAAACTTAAATTCCATAGGGTGTAGTGCAATTATTATCAAGAATCATATATGTACACTCACAAAAAGTATATTAGGAAGTGAGAACTAAGAATTTGACTTATATTTACAGAGATAGAGAGATATCTCTTTTTGGACCCTAAATGGGGTTTTTTGACCGAATCTGCGAAGTCCAAGTCCAGAACTTTCAAAATAATTATCAAAAGTTCCCCAATTTTTCTGTACACATTATTAACGACAATAATATTCATTATTTAGCATAATAGCCACATTTGGACACATATTTAATGATTTGATTCGCCATTTTCTTATATATTCAAAGTTCTCCATATAATCTGTATTACAATTAAATCAATGATGATCGAGAATTATTTATTTTTTGACAAAGGAATGTTCGAGGAACCTATATATTTTCGCATATATCATTTTAGTTAAGAATATAATAAATTATATATCTTCAATAGTTTTTAAGATATGACATATTATGCCCGAACTTTACCTATAATATGCGATATCTCAAGAACAAATGGTCGGATCCGAACAAATTTTTATTTGAAACGATCAGAATTTTATTTCTGACCCAGTGATCGCTAAATACCGAGTATTATATAAACAAGCGCGCTTCGCTTGCTTGCGCTGCGCGGCTGGCAGACACAAAATGTCCGCCGGAGGCTCCCTTCGGTCGCCTGGGATCATGTATTAATTAATTATAAGGGAGTTAACATCTCTAAATACGTCTGTCATACTATTGTAATCGATATCGCACGAATTTGTGAATATGGTTGTATCACGTGTGAACACATTCTATTATAATTTCTAACGACGACTCTAACAACTTCTGTCGATCATAATGTCAAATTCCCATCATATAAATCACTTTCGTGGCTAGCGAACACTTCGTGTCCGCGGAGCCGCCTTTGGACGTTTGGTACCCATTTGATAATAAAGGTTTTGCGTTGTATATTGCACAATAGTAGATAAGCTTAACCCAGAGTTAAATTAGTACAAACCAGAGGTTTATCTAGGTGCTCGGCCGGCACTTATAGGTGCCAGTCTGGTATCGTCGGAGGAGCAAAGGTGCTTACAGTGTGATTCTATTTTGGCGTCGGGTTGCCATCACCCCTGGAATTACAAGATAAACCCCTGTTTGGGTGCCATGTAACTTTTATCACCTCTAAAAAAGTGCCGGACTGGAAAATCTTAGATAAAACCATGGTACAAACGCGCTTCGCTTGCTTGCGCTGCGCGGCTGGCGGACACTTTGTGTCCGCCGGAGGCTCCCTTCGGTCGCCTGGGGTCACATTGGTTAATTATAAGGGAGATAGCATCTCTAAATTTGTCTGTCCTACTGGTTTAATCGATATTACTCAAAAATCACCAAATTTGTCAATTTTAAATTTTAGATGCGTAATGATGACGTCATAACAAAGTGATGAGTCATCATCTTTTGATGATAGTTGCATCATATGTTAGGTATGTTAGTATACGTATTATAATAAAGTTTCAGCCTTCTATCTCCTATAATGGCTGAGTTATGCCCGAATAACTGTGTTGCTTAACTTTTATAAATGTGACAATGACGTCATAATTCCATGATGAGTCGACATTTTGCTCTGAGCTCAGAACTTACTGGAGCCATAGCCAAAAGATTCCCACATGCCTAAAATCAGCTTTCTACGCCTTGCAGTTTCTTCAATCAATTCGTTACAGATATAGTATATATATATACACAAACAAACAAACAAACAATAATCCAGTTTTAATAGTAAGGATGAACTCCCTTATAGAGCAATTTTGTTTGGATTTTATTTGCCCATTCTTTTAAATCTTAGTGTTATATAATCTCCAAAGGTGCCAAAACAATGTTGAAGTCCATATCATTAAAAAAAATATCAAATAAGTTTAAAACTAATTGTTAAATGAGTCAAAAACCTCCAATAATCTTTCAATTTTTATTAACGCTAAACTTTAGGGGGTTAACTCCTAAAAATCAAAATAAATACCGTCCAAATAGTGCTATCAGATGGTAGACCGATCCGTAGTACATTGAAATTAGCAATACATAATTTTGGAGTTTTTTTTACGCCAGGCAAGATTTTTCGAGGGCGGTATCCTTAAGATTTCTAATAAATTGCTCAACCCAATGAGTAAAATGATCAACTTATGGTACAAGAGGTAGTACATCACCGTTATGAATAGTGATAAAAGGGACATACGTGGCACAAAGTGGCAGTGATTGATGATTTAAAAACTTTGGGAATTAATAATTGATTAGAAATTTCCTGCAATAACCAATTCGAATATGCGAAGATTTCGAATTCGAAACCCCGTCAGTTATCACCTACCGTTTCGGAGTTTTATATTCATGAATAGACCCATTTCAGTATTAAATGCACTTGAGATAAAGAAGTGTGCAAATACTTTTGTCCGGGTAGTGTATATAGTCTGTAATCGAGTTTTAATATTAAGGATTATACATAATAGTTCGAATTATTTGACTCTATCTAAAATATCCATGTTTGTTTGACCTACAAAATAACGGGTAGTATATTATATATTTTCAACTTTCATATGCCAATTGGACTGAAATCAGTCGTAACCAAGAGTAGCTGTTCACAGACTTGTGAACTGAGGGTTTGAATCTCTCTGAACATTGCGCATTAAAAAAGCTGGATGCATTTATGATTCTTTGAATAGAATCGGTCGATCAAGAAAGTACTCTTCCGAAGGACAGTAAGATCTGAAAGCAGGGGTCGGCAAACTCCGGCCCGGGTGCCAAATCTGGCCCGAGAGTTGAATTTATCTCGCGACATCGTTACATCATCAATCAAACATATGTACTTCGAGCTACCTGAAACCTCAATTGACCTGTGATATCTAAAACAATTTTGTCTTGACAGGATTCTTTATTGTTTTCTGTTAAGTATAAATACTAAATGTCAATATTCTTTAAATAACCAGGTTAGAAGTTTAGGATTTCGAGTAAATAATGGCATCTGCTTGTTAAAGACGCAAAATGGATCTGGAAAATCATATATTTAAAGTAATTTGGAAAGATCAATATTTCTTTATCATGCATAGAAAAATGTCAATATGCTTATTATGTCCAATGTGTGTTGCTGTTGTCAAAGAATGCAACTTAAAACGACACTACCTGACGAAACATTCTGAGAAATTCAATTCTCTTATTGGTGATGCACGGAAGAATAAGATAGAATCTTTGCGATGGTTATTGACTGAGCAACAAGGTACTTTCATAAAAGATAGAACAGATTCTGATAATAATACAAGTCGCTGTTAGTGAACTTATTGGAAAAAGAATTGTGCCGTTCACTGATAGCGAATTTGTCAAGAGGATTGCCTCTTGACTGTAGTAGATATTGTATGTCCGGAGAAAAGAGATCTTTTTGCTGACATCAGTCTTTCTGCGCGAACTGTTACTAGCCGAATTGAAGGCTTAGCTTCAGATATTAAGCTATCATTACAAAACGGCACTGCAATTTTATCTCTTTGCCATTGCACTAGATGAGATTACCGACTTCACTGATACTGCCCAAGTTGCTGTGTTTGAAAGAGGAATCAATGCAAATTTTGATATTACTAAAAAATCTCGTCTCACTGAAGGATACTACTACTGGTGTCAATATATTTGAAGCAATCAAACATGTCATAGATGTCTTAGGCTTAAGGCTAAATAATATTTGTGAGGTAACGACAGATGGTGCTCCAGTTATGATCTGGAGATCGAACGGGACTGTTTCTCTAATTGAAAAAGAGATGTATATGATTCATTGATAATAATTGCACTACATCCTATGGAATGTTAAGTTATATATTTTTGCCATGTGATGGCGTAGCAATATACGAAAATCCTAAGTTTGAATCTAAAAGCCATATATTTTCATTCTATCTTGCTAATATACTTTTTGGAAGCGCTTTATTCATTCTAAACTGATGGGTTATACTTATACATCGTAGTGCAGGCATAGGCGTATAATATGGGGGAGGCGAGGGGGGCGCCTCCCCCCATATTTTCAAACTGGGGGCGGTACATAGGACCGCCCCCCCACCCACTTTTTGGAGCTATGAGACCCAATTTTGTAGTCATTATATTCAGGTTAGGATTCATCTAGCAATCAAGCAAAATCCAATTAATAGAAACTAAATTGTGTGAATCGCTATTGATTTACTAAAAACTAAGAATTCAATGGTTACTAATTGCAATCTAATTCATGAAAACTTTTCAAGGTGTTTGTTATTTAATAACCTCGATTAAATTTAGCAACATGTGATTCTCTCTGTTTTCATAAACAGTGTGTGACTTTGAGTATATAAATTCACCATTTGTTTTTGAACATAATGAAATTACGTATATAATGTCCAAAAAGATAGCCCGAGAAGAACTGACAGATATCATCCTGTACGTAAAGAAAACCCCTATGACTTCGTATGTAGCTGAACCAACCACTTCATTTTTAGAGCCGACTGTGCTAATAGAATTGCCTATTCCAGAAAGACAGTCGATCCAAGAATTACCAAACCCCATGCCAAAGGCTGAAAGCGGTCATTCGATTCAGAAGGCTTGGTTTGAGGAGTTTTCCTCTCTTCCAGCTAAAACATGCGCAAAATTCGAAGTCATTATATTGTATTAGCTGCCTTTGGACATTCGAGCAACGTCGCCTAAAACCTGCTTATATGGTTATGTATACGCAAACTTCCTTTCCATGGAAAGAGCATGTTTCAGGCTGGAGTAATTTCAAGAAGGGTCGTGATGGTATCCGGAAGCATAATGAAAGCGGTATTCAGCGCAATGCTGAATTTGCTTTAAACCTCGCCAGGAATGCTGGAAAACATAAAGTTTTATTGGACGCATGGGCGAATGGTGAATTTGATCTCAACACAATGGGACTTAGAGCTATATTCAAAAGTATCAGGTTGTGCGGACATCACGGTCTGCCTCTACGCGGGCATCGTGATGAATTCAAAACTTCCAACCTTAACTGCATAGTTAATTTTGGTTGGGAAATTCAATATAATGGTCGATCAGTATCAGACGACTGAGATTAAAATGAAATACCTTTCTCCAGGAATCCAGAATGAAGTACTGAAATCACTTGGACATTCTTTAGAAAGGAACTTAAGGATACCGCCCGTGAAAAATCCATTGGTTTGGCTTACAGCATATATCAAGAATAGAGATATATAAGATGTTAAGCGTGTGCAGGTAGTGCAATTAGAAAATATTGAGACATGCCAAACAGTTTTTGGTTCGCATTTCAAGTTTTTGAGTTACAACGTCTCAAAGTCGGTTTTTTCCGTTTTTCCCTAGCACATCTTAATGGTAAGTCCTCCTCCACTCTGTGATTTTTTTGAAACACATGTTTGGATTAAATGCTTCGAAAATTTATTCATATATAGTCTATAAAATTTGCAATCGAATAGAACCAAAAGAAAGGTAAAATAACCAAAATTGTTAATTTTACAGGGGTTTGAAAAAAATTGTCAAAAAACGGCGAAAAAAGCCAGATTTTCTTTGGAAATCAGTAATAAAATCACAAATTTATAAGATATCGAAAATCGAGTGGTCCTACGCTCATCGCCTAATGATATGGAGCAACTCCTGAAATTTTTAAACCTATATCTCAAAGCAATTTTGAGTTAAAATTTTTGAAAGACGGTCAATTTTGGAATTTTAAAGTCCCGAGATATAGGGATTTGAAGTTTTGATGTTAAGAAAGATGTAAAATGAGCTATTAACGATAAATAAAAGCATCCATGGTCATTAAATCGCATGTATACTAAGGAATTAGATGTATTCCAACAGATTTTGTTGAAAATAGCAAAATTATACTACAAAGTATAATTCATCGGTTTCAAATGAATAAAGAGCTTCTAAAAAGTATATTAGGAAGTTAGAGCGAGAGTCTACGATTTTTAGTTTTCAAGTTGGGTTTTCGAAAAATGCTACGTCATCACGTGATAAAAATTTAAAACTTAGCATTCCATTCCATGTAGTACACCTATTATTAAAGAATCAGATATATCCTGTCTTGAAAAGTATACTAGGAATTGAGAGCTAAGAATTTAGGTGTATAGTTCCGGAGATATGGAGGAATCTGTTTTTGGATCATGAATGGGGGCTTTGATCGAATATTGGAGATAATTGCTTTGAACATCCAAAATAATCATGATGAGTGCTTCAAAATTTCTGTATACATTGCTAGTGACTATCTTTGTTTTTTGAGTATAATAGCTACTTTTGGGAACTTATTTCATGACAAGATTCGCCATTTTCAAATATATTCAAAGTTCTCCATAGAATTTGTATTACAATAAAATCGATGATTAGTCAAGAAATATTTACTTTTTGACAAAAAGATGTTTGAGGAACCTATATCTAAGTTGACTAATTCATGAATTAATGAATTATTCGAATAATTCGAATAATTCATAATTCATCGAGCCAAAGAAGAATTATTCAAAATTTAAAGTTTTTTACAAGGGAATATCATAAATTATATGAATGAGTTTTCCAAACAATTCATAATTCAGGATTCTGAACTTTCGAACAATTCATAATTCCTGAATTATGAATTATTCGAATAGATCATATTTCAGGAATTTTGAATTATTCGAATTTTTCAATAATTCATGAATTAGTAAACCTAGCATTTTGGTTGACTAATTCATGCTTGAATTATGAATTATTCGAATAATTCATAATTCTTTGCCATTTTTTAATGAATTAGTCAACTTAGACCTATATATTATAATATATATCCTTTCATTCAAGATTATAATAGATTATGTATCTTCAATAGTTTTAAGCATTGACATCGAGCACTTTCGGGGCCATAGAGAGGTTTGAGGTCCGAACTTTACGTACAATATATTATAACTTACGAACTAATGGTCGGACCTGAACAAATTTTTTTTAACTGTTCAGAATTCTTTTCTATACACAATAGCTAATATCACAAAGGTCATTTCCCGAGCATTTTAGAAATGAAGACCCTCATAAAGATATTTTTGATTGGATTTTAAGTGCCTATTTTTCTAAATTCATCTGTTTTATAATATTTAAAGGAGCAAAACCATTTTGAGGTTCATATAATTGAAAAAATATCAGATGAAATAATTGATGAATGCGCCGCAAAACCACGAATAACTTTCCGATTTTTAGTACGACTGAGCTTTAGGTGCTCAGTTCTAGAATATCAAAATAAATACCGTCCAACAAGTACGACTAGATGGTAGACTACTCAATAATCCGTTGGAAATTAGCAATAAAAAATTTCACAATTTTTTAAAATGTCAGGCGATGTTTTTCGAGGGTGGTATCCTTAATTAATTGGATACAGACTGAATCTGTTGGGTTCAATAAAGAACCAGTATTTTATAATTATTTTGGACGAAACCATTGACATCAACCGAAAGGAGCAAGTTTCATTTTGTATTCGCTTTTGTAATGCTGACATGCAAATTGAAGTTTTCCTTGGTTCCACCTCACCAGCCGTACCAATGCTGATAGCCTGCTCTACCTGGTAAAAACTCATTGCTGAGTTTTCATCATTGCTGAGTTTTCAAGCGAGGTCATTCCATGGGTAAACATATTAATTCTAACCCTAACCGCCGATGGCCAGAGTAAAGAAAATGCCGAGGCGCTGTACGAAAGTGTAAAGTTGTAACAATCCAGGAGCTACGCTTGGACCTGCCACAATTGCCTAGAGCAAACCGCATTGCTCGCTCTTGTGGAACTAACATCTCTTATAGCTCTACTTTCATCGTATGCTGTAAGCCAAATCATATGGTTTTTCGCTGGTGTTATCCTTAAATATTCTCAATTTGAAACTGCAAGTAAATAATCAATTGCTCAATGTTCTTTATAATCATATTATGCCTTTGATATGAAGTTGCAATTATGGGAATTTCAAATGAAAGAGAGAAATTTTGCTCATTTTCCTAATCTCCGCGCGCACATCAACCAATTGAGAGCTCATGTTATGTGGATTTATATCTGAACTTAAACAGCAATTTGTCTGCCGATTTGCAGTTATTAATAAGCATCTTAAGAAATTTAGTTACTTCGCTAAATATTTGATGTTGTCATTAATGATGCCCCAGAATAGTTACAAATGGAACTGATCGAACTTCAAAGTTCGAGTGATGTCATTTTACTAGAATTTTACCAAAGTATTTACCCCATTAGCAATTTCCAAAACTTTGGAATCTGCTAAGGAATTTGCATTAATTTTTGGAAGTACTTATGTTTGTGAACAGCTCTTTTCAAGAATGAAATATACCAAGATCGAAGAAGAGTTGAGAACACGTTTAAATGATGGACATTTAGATGTCGTACTACGATTGTCAGTTTCAAGCCTGAAGCCAGATATAGAAAAATTATCTAAAGAAGTGCATCATCACCCATCACATAAAAATTTACTATGTATCAAGCGCGCTTCGATTGCTTGCGCTGTAAGGCGTGCGGATACTTTGTGCCCGCCGGAGGCGCCCTTTGGGTGCTGGAATCACGTTGATTAATTATAAGGAAGATGACATCTCTAAATACGTCTGTCCTACTGTTATAATCGATGTCGCACGAAAAATTACCAAATTTTTCAATTTTTAAAATTTTGATGCGTAATCATGACGTCATAACAGAGTGATGAGTTATCATTTTTTGATGATAGTTGTATCACATCTGATATATACTAATATACAAATTCTATTACAATTTCAGCCTTCTATCACTTAAAAAGAATGTAAAATGAGTTATTAATAATGAACAAAAGCATTCACAGACATTTATTCGCATTTTTACTGCTAATTTAGGTATATTCCAACCAAATATTTTAAAAAAATAGCAAGAGTACCCTGAAAATCCACAAATTTCCTTGAGGCCCCTAACCCCGAATATTTGGGGTAATAGTAAATAATAATTCATATTCCTGGAACTACGAAGTACGTGTATAATCTATCAGTTTAGAATGAACAAAGAGATTCCAAAAAGTAGTATATTAGGAAGTTAGAGCAAAAGTCTGCGACTTTTAGTTTCCAAGTTAAGATTTTCGAAAAATGCCACAACATCATATGACAAAGATCTAAAACTTACATCCCATAGGATGCAGTACAATTATATCAATGAATCATATATGTGCCCTCATAAAAAGTATATTAGGAAGTGAGAACTAAGAATTTGGGCTTATATTTACAGAGATAGAGAGATATCTCTTTTTGGACCCTAAAATGAGGGGTTTTGACCGAATCTGCGAGGTCCAAGGCCAGAACTTTCAAAATAATTATCAAAAGTTCTCAAATTTTTCTGTACACATTATTAACGACAATTGTATTCATTATTTATCCTAATAGCCACATTTGAAAACATATTTAATGATTAGATTCGCCATTTTCTAATATATTCTAAGTTCACCATAGAATTTGTTTTACAATTAAATCAATGATAAGTCGAGAATTATTTATTATTTGACAAAGGAATGTTTGAGGAACCTATATATTTTCGCATATATCCTTTTATTTAAGGATACCGCCCTCGAAAAACCTTGCCTGGCATAAAAAAAAACGGCAAAATTTTTATTGCTAATTTCATTGCATTAATGAACGTTCGGATATATCGCTTACTATAGGTAAAGTTCGGGCATAATCTCTCTCTATGGTCCCGAAAGAGGCCGATGTGATATCTTAAAAACCATTGAAGATATATAATCTATAGGTTCCTTGTACATTCCTTTGTCGAAAAATAAATAATTCTCGAATTATTATTGATTTAATTGTAATACAAATTCTATGGAGAACTTTGAATATATTAGAAAATGGCGAATCTAACATTAAATGTGTATCCAAATGTGGCTATTATGCTAAATGATGAATACAATTGTCGTTAATAATGGGTACAGAAAAATTGGAGAACTTTAGAAAATTATTTTGAAAGTTCTGGCCTTGGACCTCGCAGATTCAGTCAAAACCCCCCATTTAGGGTCCAAAAAGTGATATCTCTCTATCTCTGTAAATATAAGTCCAAATTCTTAGTTCTCACTTCCTAATAGACTTTTTATGAGTGTACATATATGATTCTTTGATAATAATTGCACTACACCCTATGGAATGTTAAGTTTTAGTTTTTGTCATATCCTAACTTGGAAACTAAAAGTCGTAGACTTTCCCTCTAATTTCCTAATGTACTTTTCGGAAGCTCTTTAACCATTCTAAACTGATAGATTATACTTCGTCGTGCTAGGAATATGAATTATTATTCACAATTATCCCAAAACATTCAAGGTTATGGGCCTCAAGGAATTTGAGATTTTCAGGGTACTCTTTCTATTTTTATTAAATATTTGGTTCAAATATACCTAAATCAGCAGTATAAATGAGAATAAATGTCTGTGAATGCTTTTGTTCACTATTAACAACTCATCCTACATTCTTCTTAATATCTATACTTAAAATCTCTATATCACTGGACTTTAATATTTCAAAATTGACCGTCTTTACAGAATTTTAACTCAAAATTGGTTTGAGATAGAGGTTTGAAAATTTCAAGAGTTGTTCCATATTATTAGGCGATGAACGTAGCACCACTTTATTTTCGATATCGTATAACTTGGTGATTTTATTCCTGATTTCCCAAAAAAAAGACATTTTTCGCAGTTTTTTGGCCCTTTTTTTCGGACACCGATAAAAAATACAATTTTTGTCATTTTAACTTTCTTTTGGTCCTATGAAGTGGCAAATATGGTAGACTATCAATTATTCGATGTGGAAGCATTTGATTCCTTAGTATGTCCTAAACAATTCATTGAGTGCCCGAATTTCTACCATTAAGATGTGCTTGCGAAAAACGAAAAAGACAGACCTTGAGACACTGTATTTCAAAAACTAGAATTGAGAATAAATAACGGTTTGGAATGTGCAAGTATTTCTTGATGGAGATACCTCCCCACGCTTAACATCTCTTATAGCTCTACTTTCATCGTATGCTGTAAGCCAAATCATATGTTTTCCCGAGGGCGGTATCCTTAAGAATATAATAGATTAAATATCTTCGATTGTTTTTAAGATATGACATCAGCCACTTTCGGGACCATAGAGAGATATTATGCCCGAACTTTACCTAGAATAAGCGATATCTCAAGAACAAATTGTCGGATCCGAACAAATTTTTTTTTGAAACGATCAAAATTTATTTCTGATCAAGTGATCGCTAAATATCTGATATCAAACAGGCGATTTTCCGAGCATTATATAAATGAAATCCCTTATAGAGCTATTTTGTTTGAATTTTATTTGGCCATTCTCCTAAATCTTTGTGTTATATAATCTCCAAAGGTGCCAAAACAATGTTAAGGTCCATATCAATAAAAAATTATCAAATACTAAGTTAAAAACTAATTAGTAAATGAGTCAAAAACCTCCAATAATTTTTAAATTTTTAGTAACTCTAAACTTTAGGAAGTTAACTCATAAAAATCATAATCAATACCGTTCAACTAGTGCTATCAGATGGTAGACCGCTCACTAATACAATGAAATTAGCAGTATCAAATTTTGCCGGTTTTCTTTACGCCAGGCATAGTTTTTCGAGGGCGGTATCCTTAAAATAGCTGAGTTATTTATGAATTTCTAATAGTAAAAATGTGACAATGACGTCATAATTCCATGATGAGTGGACATTTTGATCTGAGCTCATAACTTAGTGGAGCCATAGCCAAAAGACTTCCACATGCCAAAAATAAGCTTATACTTGTATATTAAGGTGCTCCAAAACATTCGAAGGTTTGCATCTTTAGATGCACACTCTTCAAATAGTTTTCCTTGATCACCGAGTATTTACCATAAATTTTTTATCCAATTTGGGGATGGTTTAGTGGTTGCACAAAGTAGCCTCCCCCCATGCTAATTTATAATGGGATATGTCCGGGTTGATGCCAAAAGTTGTAAAAGGCGTACTTCTGACATTTAAATAAACTAGTAACTTTATTTTTGTGATATTTTAGGGTGGTTACATTTTAATAACCTAAAGTCTACCGGTTCTGAGATTTGGTGAAAACTGTTGGGACCAGCCTTCATACTTGAAATTATTAATGGTCCCAACTGTTTTCACCAATCGCTTATATAAAACCACTCTCAAATATCACAAAAATAAAGTTGCCAGTTTAATTAAATGTCAGAAGCACGCCTTTTACAACATTTGGCCTCAACCCGGACTTATCCCACTATTAATTAGCACGAGGGGGAAACTACTTTGCGCGACCACTAAACCATCCCCAAATTGCATGAAAACTTTATGATGAATACTTGGTGATCAAGGTAAACTATTTGAAGAGTGTGCATCTAAAGATGCAAACTTTCGAATTTTTGGAGCACCTTAATATACAGTCTTTCATAATTATTGGTACTACATAGGAAATAGTTCATTTCTTTATGTATTTCTTTAACAGTGTTACAATTCACCCATAAATAGTTTAGGAAGTTATTTTACTTCATGCTCTCGCACTAAGTTGCAAATTACCTAAATTATCCATATTTTCGAGTTTGCATCCAAAATAGAGAGAGGCGGCAACCGTTTTTTCGATGGTCTTTTTACGGCCTATTTTTATTTTATATTTCGTTTTAAAATTAACAATTCTTACTTCTTTCAATGAATTAGTAACTAAAATGACTCAAAAGGATCGTAAGGATATTATTAAGGCCAGTACTGGGTGCTTAGGTTTTCTTATTCTAGCTTATCCATTGTTTACCTCTTTTAATAGCTACATTTGGGAACATATTCCATGACTAGATTCGCTATTTTCTAATATAGTCAAAGTTCTCCATAGAATTTGTATTACAACAAAATCAATGATAAGTCGAGAAATATTTACTTTTTGACAAAGAGATGTTTTGAGGAACCTGTATATTATCATATATATCCTTTTATTTAAAAGTCGTTTTCACTTTATGTAACGATAACTGCATTTCTGGTATAATTAATTTTTTTAGATGTGGTAAAGAATTTGCATGCCCTACAATCAATACCTTACCGCTATAGTGGTTGTGAAGCTGTTATAAACTAATATGACCAAGATATACAGTCAGTGGACAAAAGTATTTGAACACTATGACATTTTGCGATTATTAAGGATACCGCCCTCGAAAAAAAATATGATTTGCAAATTTTATCGGTGTCCAAAAAAAAGGGCCAAAAAAGTCTGTTTTTTGGGGGAAATCATGAATAAAATCACCGAGTTAGAATATATCCAAAAAATGGTGGTCCTACGTTCATCGCCTATTGATATGAAACAACTCTTGAAATTTTCAAACTTCTATCTCAAACCAAATTTGAGAAATAATTCTGTAAAGACGGTCAATTTTGAAATTTTAAAGTCCCGAGATATAGAGATTTTAAGTTTAGGTGTTAAGAAGAATGTAAAATGAGTTATTAATAATGCACATAAGCATCCACATACATTTATTCGCATCCATACTGCTGATTTAGGTATATGAAAGCCAAATATTCACCAAAAATAGCAAAAGTACCCTGAAAATCCACAAATTTCCTTGAGGCCCCTAACTCCGAATATTTTGAGATAATTGTAGATAATATTTCATATTCCTGGCACTGCGAAGTATAATCTATCAGTTTAGAATGAATAAAAAGCTTCCATAAAGTATATTAGGAAGTTAGAGCGAAAGTCTACGACTTTTAGTTTCGAAGTTAGGATTTTCGAAAAATGCTACGTCATCATATGACAAATATTTAGAACTTAACATTCTATAGGGTGTAGTTCAATTATTATCAAAGAATCATATATGTACACTCATAAAAAGTATATTAGGAAGTGAGAAATAAGAATTTGGACTTGTATTTATAAAGATAGAGATATCTCGTTTTGGACCCTAAATGGGGGTTTTTAACCGAATCTGCGAGGTCCAAGGCCAGAACATTCACAATAATTATCAAAAGTTCTCCAATTTTTCTGTACATATTATTAACGGCAATTGTATTCACTATTTAGCATAATAGCTAAATTTGGACACATATTTAATGATTAGATTCGCCATTTTCTAATAGATTCAAAGTTCTCCATAGAATTTGTATTACAATTAAATCAATGATAAGTCGAGAATTATATATTTTTTGACAAAGGACTGGTCGAGGAACCTATATATTTTCGCATATATCCTTTTATTTAAGGATATAATATATTATATATCTACAATAGTTTTTAAGATATGACATCAGCCTCTTTCGGGACCTTAGAGGGATATTATGGCCGAACTTTACCTATAATATGCGATATCTCAAGAACAAATGGTCGGATCTGAACCATTTTTTTTTGAAACGATTAGAATTTATTTCTGACCCAGGAATCGCTAAATATCTGAGATCAAACTTGCGATTTCCCGAGGATTATATAAATGAACTCCCTTATTGAGCTATTTTGTTTGGATTTTATTTGCCCAATCTTTTAAATCTTTGTGTTTTATAATCTCCAAAGGTGCTAAAACAATGTTAAGGTTCATATCATTAAAATAATATCAAATAAGTTAAAAAATAATTGGTAAATGAGTTAAAATCCTCTAATAATTTTTAATTTTTTATTAACGCTAAACTTTACGGGGTTATTTCGCAAAAAATAAAAGAAAATGCCGTCCAAATAGTGCTATCAGATGGTAGACCGATCAGTAATACAATGAAATTAGCAATAAAACATTTTGCTGGTTTTTTTTACGCCAGGCAAGATTTTTCGAGGGCGGTATCCTTAATAACAAGCGCGCTTCGCTTGCTTGCGCTGCGCGGATGGCGGACACTTTGTGTCCGCCGGAGGTTCCCTACGGTCGCCTTGGGTTACATTGGTTAAAAATAAGGTAGAGAACATCTCTAAATACGTCTGTCATAATGCTATAATCGATACCGCACGAAAAATCACAAAAAATATCAATTTTTAAAATTTTGATGAGTAATGATGACGTTATAAAAAAGTGATGAGTCATCATTTTTTGATGATAGTTCTATCATGTGTGAAGCATGTTAGTATACATATTTTATTAAAATTTCAGCCTTCTATCTCCTACGATGGCTGAGTTATGCTCGAAACTCTGTTGCTTAACTTTTAAAAATGTGACAATGACGTCATAATTCCATGATGAGTCGACATTTTACTCTGAACTCAGAACTTACTGGAGCCATAGCCAAAAGACTGCCACATGCCAAAAATCAGCCTTCTGCTCCCTGCAGTTTCTTCAATCAATTCGTTACTGATATATATACAATAATCGAGTTTTAATAGTAAGGATAATAGTATTATGTAGTAATAGTATACCTAAATGTTAAATTCTTGGTGCCCATGAAAATTTATTTCTCTAATTCAAAATTGAAATTGAATTTCCTTTCCTACACCGTTGTGTGTGTTCAAGTATTACACTTATATTTAGCTAATTGAATATTTGCATACCACAAAAGGAAACTATCAGGTAAAGGAAAATATTATAATAAGGGTAAGGAATCTACCACCCAAGTAGCTACTTGTTCCAACAATAAACAAAATATCAGCCTATTATATAAAATTCGTTCAATGTTCATAAAGCATAATATAACAATTTCACATTTACAATCTGTTTTATTTCCATTTTCTTTATCTCAGTTTCATTTCACTTTTCGTAATTAAATTTTATATTTTACGTAATATTAGTATGGCTAAAACAAAAGAGATATCCTCTTCCTTACGCGAAAGAGTCATCGGTTTAATTTTGGGTAAGCATGGAATTAGAGAAATTTCACTGCTATTGTCTATACCACCTTCTACTGTGTCATACACAGTGGCGTAGCCAGGGCGTTTGTGATGCCAGGACCAGCTTCCATGGTCCAAGAATTTCAACAGTCGAAAATTCGAAAGCTTAGCCAGGAGCACAAGGCTGACGCCCGGGCCCAGGCCCGGGTTGGCCCGGGTCTGGCTACGCCACTGGTCATACATAACTAGAAAGTGGCGTAAACATGGCAATACTGGGAATATACGAAGAATTGGACGGCCTAGTAGAATAACCGACAGAAGTTTGAGGTATCTAAAGAAAATTGTTAAAACTAACAGAAGAGAGACTCTACTGGGAATAACAAACATTTTCAACCTCAAAAGTGATCGCACTTTATCAACGAAAACAATCGGTCGCAAACTCCACATGTTGGGGTTTAGGGCACGTACAGCATCCAGGAAACCTCGTTACTGGAAGTAATCGAAGAAAAAGATTGGCTTATTATAACACACATAAAACATGGCAATTAAAGGACTGGAAAAATGTATTTTTTTCAGATGAGTCTAGATTCAATTTAATGAGTAATGATGGGAAAGTTAAAGTATGGAGGCAAAAATACGAGAGATTTTTACCAGACTGCACGAATAAAACTATTCAAGGTGGGGTGGAAGTATGTTTGGGGTTGCATATCATATCATAGTGTAGGTCGTTTAATAGAGGTTGTGAAAACGCTTGATTCTTTTGAATATATATATCCAATATTTTAGAGCCATTCCAGAGAACCTTGTCGCATAATGGTTTGGATTAAAGAAGATAACAACGTTGGATTGGCCTCCGCAATCTCCAGACCAGAATATTATCGAAAATTTATGGGAACTTTTGCTCAGGAAAGTGCAAAGAAACAGAAAAAATATTACGTCGTTAACCCAGCTGAGAGATGCTCTAAGAGAAGAATGGGCCAACTTGCCTCTCGAACTAATACGTCGTCTTTACGAAACGATACCCAACCGTGTAAAAGCAATCAAGGAAATGAAGGGATTTTCAACAAAATATTAAGGATAAACCTAACTAAAATTGTATGATTATCATTGGAACTACTTACTAGAAGAATCTTATAATAGAGTATCATCTTGAGTAGCAACTTGTATGTTAATTAAGCAATTCATTCATTCTATTATCATCCTCTTTTGATCGCTTGATCCGACATAATTATATAATTATATTTTGATATAGAAATTGTCAATTATGATTGTTTCATTTGATATTAGGACTTGAGATAATTATCATTTGAATCTAGGAAAAGTACATGCGTGCAAATACTTTTGTCCACTTACTGTATATTATGTGGTCTCCAAAAACAGCACTTGTTTAGAAACCACATAAAATATGTCTTGGTTTTAGAAATTCACAAGTATCACAACCACCAACCACATAAATAGATAAAGTGAATAACTGTCGCAAACTGTTTTATTTTATAAGTATAATACTTATTTGTAATGTCGAATAATCGAGGAGCTGATAAAGTACATCTGACTGAACTTGCATCTGTCTCGAGTAAAAGGAGGCGTACAGCAGAACTATCTCCCTCCCAACTCCAAATAGAAGATTTTTCAATAAGTAAATCAGAATATCCATCAACTATCCGTAAGTTGTATTAGTAATATGCATATCAAAAACATTTTCAGCATCTGTACAGCAGAAACTAAGTTAAGAAACAGGACAGATAGTACTAAGTTAAATTATTTCAATAGACGAGCTTCCATACGACTATGATGAACCTCAAACCAATGCAGATCATGGAATGCCTCTGCATATTCTAAATCTCTCACCTGTTGATCGATATATGCATTCTCTTCTCCATAATGTAAAATTATGGAAATGAACAAATACACAGATAATAGCTATGTGTGATTATGTAGACGATGAAGGTATTTATTTTCTTTGAAAAATATTTTTAATTTATTTACGATCAAGTAGAATCAATTTTGTTTTCATTCATTTAGAGAAACGAACCCTCTGTCCGTCTACAATTGTAATAATCGATTCATTACTATGTACAGCATGCAGAGATAAGCAGTGTCTACATGCTAAAGCCGCCCAGCTAGCAATTGATGATCATTTATTTCAAGAGGTTGATGCAAAACCATGCAGGATTAGATATTAACTTTTTAACTGATAATTCTGTAATATTAGTCGACGCTTCTACTTTTCACTTTTTAAATTGCAAGGTAACTAGAAATTATTCATAATTACAACATAAATTTACGGTTGGTTTAATTTTTTACAAGCACGCTTCGTGCACTTGCGTAGCGGGGAAATAACAATAACAGTCTATTGAAGTGTCGCACAATGATATCTATTGTGAGAGTGAAGTCATATAGATTGTATAGAAAAGGTATGAAAAATTGTCTTCCATTATTTATGCAGAGATGTGAAAATTTCGCTGAGATCTTCAAACTTCATAGACTCATTATTACAAGTATTTACCTGTCTGCCAAATTTCACATTTCTATCACCTTCCAGTTCCTCAATCAATTCTGCACAGACAAAAAAACCCATTGCGTTTTAATATATAAGCTATACTATTATTATACATAATCCTAATTATTTCCGATAGGAATCAATTGGTTCTGCAGAACATGCATAAAGCCCTGTAACCTTAAATCGTCATTTCAAGAAATGTTACCGCTTTCTATACCTAATTGTGGAGACTATAGTGAACAGAAATATGAATCAATTTCTCGTGCCCCAATTCCAATACGCCTTGATGATCATCTTTCCAGTGTCTATGATAACCAGCTGAAGTATGGGCTTCAATTACCTTATGATATTAAGCCTGAAAAATGAACTGTGTCAATGGTTATCCATTTCGTGATCAGCAAAAGGAATCATTATCTATACTGAGAGTAATGTAATTTCATTAGCATCAAGGTACTGTTACTAATTGATTTCTAATAAAATTGCAGTATAATATGTTTTAATTCCTCATATATTTAGTATTCAATGGGACTCGCACTGGTAAATGTTGACATTTCACAATCTATGATGGATCATCTGATTTGCTTCTTAACATAGACAACCACTATTTCGTCCATTATTCATTACTATATGAATACAGCGAACTAATGACTATGTCTCGGAATACTCTTCAAGGATTTGTTAGGTAAGTTGTTAAATTTTTATTTTCCTATGGATACATGTGCTTATATTTAATAAAAGTGTTAAATATTCGGAAAATAATCCTGAAGTTAAGAAATTAAGCCAGTAATTCTGATCAAGGGGTAGGAGTAATACCCTCATTAAGTACCTGATTCAACACAAAGTCTCTTGGGATAGTTTACTTTTAAGGTATTTATTTATATTTACTAAGATGGATGTGTGCACTACACTATGGCAAAGGGGTACGCCGACCGAGAAAGGTTCAGAACCATTGACAAAATTAAAAAATATTGAAAAATATCATTTAACCTTAATTTAATTAGAGCCAAGAATCGGAAACTGGTCAGGCTGGAGAGGCTGGAGAAAATACGCTATCACATATTTCGCCACGCATGGAATACATACCTCCGCTTAGTGAATATAAATTACACACAAAGTTTTACATGCTTAATATGCACAAGTCGTCCGGATGTAGTCATATTTAATGGAATTACTCTAGGAACGGTTAAGAAACTCCCCCTCCCAGCATTAAAATTCGACGAAAATCAACATATGTGTACCCACTGTTCCACAGTCGACTCGCTTATTCATTCCTTCTAAAGCAGTACGAAGGGAATTATCACAATATTTGAAAATGGACTCCGTACTTGTGCATTTAAACGGTTACTTCAGTTAATTGCCCCAAAAGCTCTTGCAGACTACCATACATGCCAACCTGAGCCATAATAAAAGCGGGACGCGGCGTTGAATTTCGCGGGACATGACGGGACGCAATATAAATATACTATACATATGATACAGAAAAGCAGGACATAATGGGGAAATTTCATGTGAAAGCGGGACATTCGAGAAATTAGCTCAATAGAAGAGTGAAAAAAGTGGGACGTCCCGCCAAAAACGGGACAGTTGGCAAGTATGGACTACATACAATCTTGTAGTATTCAGGAAAAACAATGTTGGTACTAGTAGTAATGATCGTGCCGTGGAAGTAATTCAAAATTTCCAGCATATCTTTGAGATTTGTTTACTTTATGTATCTAATGTAAACAAAAGTAAACAAATAATTTATCATATATATCTGAAAATATGATATTCGAAATATACTCCCCTAAAATCCCATGTCACCCGTTGGAAGCAAGTCTCTAGCATTATTATCAAAATTCATCAAATGGTGTGAAAATATGTATATAAAGGTGTGAAAAATGCACATAATCTTTTTTATTGCCATACACTATAATACATTTAAGATATCAAACATAAGTTGTGGCTTTGAAGTATTAATAACAATGACGATCTAATGTTGTGTCGTACAATGATTTCTATTGTGATAGTGTAGTCATTTATTTTGTATAGAAAAGGTGTGAAAAATTGTTTTCCATTTTTTTTGCAGAGGTGTATAAATTTCGCTTAGATCTTAGAATTTAATCGTAGCCATATCATTTGACACCTACATGCCAATTTTCATATCTCTATGAATTCCCAATTCTTCAATCAATTCGGATAAACACATTTTTTAAAAAAAATCCTAGCATTTTAATATATAAGATACTAATTCTAAAGAGAATTTTGAATATATTAGAAAATGGCGAATCTAATCATTAAATATGTGTCCAAATGTGGCTATTATGCTAAATAATGAATACAATTGTCGTTAATAATGTATACAGTAACATTGGGGAACTTTTGATAATTATTTTGAAAGTTCTGGCCTTGGACCTCGCAGATTCGGTGAAAAACCCTCATTTAGGGTCCGAATAGAGATATCTCTCTGTCTGTAAATCTCTGTAAATATAAGTTCAAATTCTTAGTTCTCACTGTACATATATGATTCTTTGATAATAATTGCACTACACCCTATGGAATGTTAAGTTTTAGATTTTTGTCATATGATGACGTTGCATTTTTCGAAAATCCAAACTTGGAAACTAAAAGTCGTAGACTTTCGCTCTAACTTCCTAATATACTTTTCGGAAGCTCTTTAACCATTCCAAACTGATAGATTATACTTCGTAGTGCTAGGAATATGAATTAGTATTCACAATTATCTCAAAACATTCGGGGTTAGGGCCCTCAAGGAAATTTGTGGATTTTCAGGGTACTCTTGCTATTTTTTGTAAATATTTGGTTCAAATATACCTAAATCAGCAGTATAAATGAGAATATATGTCTATGAATGCTTTAGTTCATTATTAATAACTCATTCTACATTCTTCTTAACATCTAAACTTCAAATATCTATATCTCGGGACTTTAATATTTCAAAATTGACCGTCTTTACAGAATTTTAACTCAAAATTGGTTTGAGATAGAGGTTTTAAAATTTCAAGCGTTGTTCCATATTATTTGGCGATGAACGTAGGACCACCAATTTATCGATATCTTCTAACTTTGTGATTTTATTCCTGATTTCCCCAAAAAACAGACATTTTCCTCCGTTTTTTGGCCCTTTGTTTTTGGACACCGATAAATTTTATAATTTTTGTCATTTTAACTTTCTTCCGGTCCTATGAAGTTGCAAGTATGGTAGACTATCTATGATTCGATTTTGGAAGCATTTGATTCCTTGTATGTCCTAAACAATTCCTTGACCCTATTTCTACCCCAATTTCTACCATTAAGATGTGCTAGCGGAAAACGAAAAAAACAGACTTTGAGACACTGTATCTCAAAAACTAGAAATGATAATCAAAAACGGTTTGGATGTGCCAGTATTTCTTGATGGAGATACCTCCCCACGCTTAACATCTCTTATAGCTCTACTTTCATCGTATGCTGTAAGCCAAATCATATGTTTTTTCGAGGGAGGTATCCTTAAAAAGTGAGTAATTCGAATATGGAGAATTCGAATTTGAAGTTAAATTAAGCGTATCTCTTACCAATTAAATACCTTGACTCGCTAAATATATCAGTATTATAGTAACTATTTGTATGGGAAATAATGGGATGTACGAATACTTTTGTTCAGGCAGTGTATATATATATATATATATATATATATATATATATATATATATATGGTATATAGATAAATAAATAAATAAATATATAAATAAATTAATAAATATTAATAGAGTTTTAATAGTAAGGATATATCATAGCATTCTATACATAAGGCAATGGCAGTCACCATAAAATTAGTACCATGAATTCCTTAGTATATTCAATCGTTATTATCAACTATATAATTATTTCATATTTGGTGTAAATGGTTGATTAAATATTCATTTTGAAAATATTATGTAACCACAATATTTATATTTACTTCGCATACAACACTAGTGTTTTGCACTTTCGTATTGTTTTATTGTAAATCATTTCTATTACTCATTTACGTATAATGCCTCACTTGACAACAATATTTGCATGAGTTAATATTTGGACGAGATGTCTTGTGTCACGCCTGGCTTTACTTCCAATTACAGAGGAGTAGAACACTCCATGAAGTTTCTTATTTACCAAAAGATGGTGCTCTTCGTGAAAATGGTATCGAGCCATTCCAAGACCTGTGATGACTACTAAAACAATAAGCACAATATTCCAAAGGTGAGTCGTTTCTTAAGACTTAAGTAATGCAATTATTCTAGAATCATGCATATACTCAAGTTTGTTAGAAACAATTGACTGAATTTAAAAGATTACGACAAAATGTTTACCTTCCCCCAATTTAGTGAATGCAATCCTCGTTACTCCAAAAACTTGTGCATAAGAACTTTATTGGATAAATGCAATTTATTTAGAAGTGCCCCAAATTAACAACGAAAGCCTGCTGGCATCAGCTTGGAAAGGCAAAATGTAAATTTGGCCCTTAAGGTTTACCATGAGTCAACTTCTGTCGAACAGTTAGCTTACAGGGTGGGGAATAAGTTCTGCCACAAGCTTCATTAAGTATAAAATTTCTTATACTCAAACGATCTTAGTTATTATGGTTCTTTGAGATTGTAATTCGAATATCCTCAATGATTTTAAAAGATTTTTCGATTCTATGACTTAGAAATGTGTTTTGTATGGTGAGTTTTGAGAGAAAAAAAATGTGTCCTGGTCCGCAGCAAAAATCGTGAATCAGGGCCCACTGCTTTTCAAGTTATCTTCGCAGAGTCTTCAAATTCTAGGAAAAATTAGCTCACACATTTTCCTCGAACACTCTAAATTTGTAGAGATATAAGATGTTCAGATCAGTGCATTTTGAAGACCAAATGGATCAGATTTCTTTGTGATGTGAAAAAAATATTTGGGGAATTTTGCAAAATGTACCTAATTTGAACTGCGACTGAATAACTTTTTCTCGTTTCTGATAACGAATTCAGTGGATTTATGAAATATTTCTAAGGCGAATGAAAGCTACCAGGTGCTAAATCGTCATGGGACATCGATTATGGAGACATTTTTTACAGAAGCAGTGGGCCCTGATTCACGTTTTTCGCTGCGGAGCAGGACACATTTTTTTTCTCAAAACTCACCATACAAAACACATTTCTAAGTCATAGAATTGAAAAATCTTTTAAAATCATTGAAAATATTCGAATTACAATCTCTAAGGACCATAATAACTAAGATTGTTTGAGTATAAGAAATTTTATACCTAATGAAGCTTGTGGCAGAACTTATTCCCCACCCTGTATAACATGGAAAAACATTATGAGAACCAAACTGTTGAGTTCTTGAAATTCATCAATGACGTTTGGAAAATGTTAAATGTGAATTGGGTAGAGAAGAATATTTATTTTAACGACAACGTATCTGCACCCTTAGCAGAAATTTTAAAACTTTATTCTGGCTCTTCCCATACTATTCTTATTCATTTGGCATGTGCTACTATGGAATTAGAACATTGTATATACTTTGAGGCGTTTTGCACATGCAGTACCGTATTCAACTGTTCATTATCTAATAAAGTAAGACCTCTATATAATGAACTACCGTAGTATTGAAACATGATAATAGTAAACTAAACTTGCTAAATTCAAGAACTAATTTTAAAATATTATTTGTTTATTTAGTCAAATTCATCATGCTGTAGAGGTCTGAAAATATATATCCAATTGGAAGGCCAGAGTGTGTGATTGTTCCTTATTACTCGTAGAAGTATATTGTTCCCTTATGACGTCTCAGGTCAAGTCTGTCTCTCAAACTATGTCAAGTCTGTTCAAGCTAAGTCAAGTCTATCCTCAAGCTAAGTCAAGTCTATCTCTCAAGCTAAGTCAAGTCTGTCTCTCAAGATAAGTCAAGTCTGTCTCTCTCAAGCTAAGTCAAGTATATCTCTCAAGTTAAATCGAGCCTATCTCAAGCTAAGTCAAGCTTATCTCTCAAACTAAGTCAAGCCATTGTCTGCCATCAAGAAGTAGAAGTCCGTCTCATTAGTACTTCTCGAAATCCAATGTTTATTTTGTATTTATGAGCTTAATATTTATATTATGTCATATTTGTTTTCTCCGGAATAAAAATAATTACAAAGATCAAACATGTCTTGACAATTAATGGTCATATTTGTGAGTGAGGTCACTTAAAATGCTAATTAATCATATATAACGTATAAAGGATGATTGCAAATTTGAATATACTAAGCAATCCCTGATCCAAAAAAAATAGTGACTGCTATTGCCTTATGGATATATATATATATATCGAAGAAACTGCCCGGCGGAGAAAACTGATTTTAGGCATGTGGGAGTATTTTGGCTTTGGCTCCACATAGTTCTGAGCACACACGAAAATGTCGACACATCATGGAATTATGACGTCATTGTCACCTTTTTTAGAATTAGAAATTTCAGTTTTTCGACCATAACTCAGCCGTTTTAGAAGACTGAAATTTTGATAGAAGGCTGAAATTTTAATAGAATGTGTATATTAATATATCTCACATATGATGCAACTATCATCAAAGAATGATGACTCATCACTCTGTTATGACGTCACCATTACGCTACAAAATTTTAAAATTGACAAATTTGGTGATTTTTCGTGCGATATCGATTATAACATTAGGACAGGCGTATTTAGGGGTGTTATCTCCCTTATAATTAATCAATGTGACCCCTCCGGTGCACACAAAGTGTCCGCCAGCCGCGCAGCTCAAGCAAGCAAAGCGTGCTTGTTATTACAATAACTTAATTGTCCTACATTTAAAACATATAAAGTTTGGTACTTCTCCTTGAACATCTGGATATCCCATTCAGGATTTATGCTGCAATTTCTGACAATTAGTACACTTTGCGAGGTATTTGAAGGCGTACTCTGGTAACCGACAGGCACAAATTAAGGGAATCGTGATTTGCGTCCTCCTATTCTCAGATCTCTTCACTGCAACACTTGGAAAGGCAGTCAGATGTTTCGCTTCGAGACACTTTTTGAGATGCTGCCTCATTCGGTTTTGACGCCATTTTACACTTGTTGAATTGCTACCTAGTGCCACCGTAAGGCATACAGCAGCAGCGAATAAGCCGCAATCAGCACCGTCCTGCTGTTGTTGGATCGGCTCGATGATTAAATCAAGTTCATCTCTTAGTTCTCTTCGGTAGAGCGAAGCAAGTTGGGTCTTAATTTCTACAGGGTGTCTATTAAGTTCTGTTGCAAAATACATTGAAAAATCTTGCTATCAAGTACTGTTCTTTATTATCCAACCATCAATTATTTATTAAGTCTTATGTATTAGCAGATAGTTTTCGAATTCTATTGGCTTCTATTTGAGACATTTTTTCGAAATCTATGATGGAACGGCTAAGGTCACAAGTTATTTCCTTATTTCAGACTGGGTTTTTCAGCGAGTTATATTTTGAAAAGGATTAAAAACGAAAATATCAATAGGATGCTCGTTTATACTAAGTAGAACAATTAAGCGGTTCAAGGAGACGCAAAGTATCATTAATAGACCTAGAAGTGGACGACCAAGGCCTGCACGAACTCCTAGACTAAAAAATAATGTGCAGTATCGTATCCGGAGAAATCCAAGGAGGTCTATCAGGAAATGGCTCTGGAATCTTCTGTGAACCATGAAACAATAAGAAAACTGGTTCGTGAACACCTCGGACTAAAATCTTCCAAACGAAAGGCGGTACCCCACCTTTCCGAAACCATTATATTCAAAAGGCTTGAAATATCAAAAGCCCTTCTTCGGCGTGTCGGACCTGAAATCCAAGAAAATATTCTTTTTTCAGATGAGAAAATATTCACTATTGAAGAGGTTACAAATTCACAAAATGATAGGATCCTAGCCAAAACATCCCACACTATCTCGGAAAAGGATAAATTCATTGATAGAGTCCAAAAACCCTTATCTGTGATGGTATGGGGTGGAATTTCTGCAAATTCACGTGCGAATTTGGTGTTCGTGCCACAGGGTGTAAAAATTAATGCGCAAACTTATTTAGATTTGATTCTTGAAAAGGAAATTAAGTGTGCTGGACGTAGGCTGTTCAAAAACCATCCTTGGATATTTCAACAAGACTCTGCCCCAGCTCACCGAGCTAATCTAACGCAGGAATGGTTACGGGGTCAAAAATTTCATTAGTAAAAACGAATGGCCACCATCAAGTCCTGATTTGAACCCGTTGGACTATTCTATATGGGCGAATTTAGAAGCAAGGGCATGTTCATTTCCTCACAAGAGTATTCAGTCTTTAAAGGCAGCTTTACAGAGAGAGTGGGATAGAATGCCGCAAGAGGAGCTACGAAATTCAGCAATGTCCTTCAGAAAGAGACTGCAGTGGATTGTTGACAAGAAGGTAGGTATATCGAATGATAGCATTTTTTCTATTATTATAGATTAATTCGATCTAGGAATGAAGTTATTTCACGCTCGTAAATTAATTATATAATTTATGAATAATTTGATTTATAACAGAACTTAATAGACACCCTGTATATTCAAATAGCTACGGTATAATGAATCGTATAGGAACACCTGATCTGACTCGCTCCTCGATACAATCCAGTGTAATGAGCCATCGTGATGGATTTGGATGCTCTGTGTTTCGGCGGGGATAAATTGACGTTTCTGAAAAGCACGATGTTAAGTTTACAATTATAGTACGCTTCTAAATATTCTGTTATAGAAATGTCAATAACTTACTTGACTTAGAATCGTAACTTGCAAACCACGAACGTACTGAAATTGATTGAGTAACAGCACCTATAATATCAATATTTGTCTTTAATT
The DNA here is from genome assembly GCA_963281255.1 of Aphrocallistes beatrix. Lineage (NCBI taxonomy): Eukaryota > Metazoa > Porifera > Hexactinellida > Sceptrulophora > Aphrocallistidae > Aphrocallistes > Aphrocallistes beatrix. The sequence goes on from OY725488.1 coordinate 3,542,860, forward strand.
AAGGCTATGTATAATTTATTATTTATGTTTTAGCATGTGTATGTCCAAACTATCGAATAAATTATTTGGAGTACGATTCATATTTAAAGTTTAGGGTTTTTGAGCTTCAATTTTTACCAATTATTCAAAATGACCTTTGTACATCCAATTCATATGAAGAGCGTTTAATCGATTTGAATAAACAATGAATGGATATAAAATGCAGCTTCCCGTCTCCAGTTTCTAAAATAATATTAATGATAAACGAGTCATCTAATTTGCTTGCTGGAGGCTCATGTCAAAAATCCTCATATTAATTGAAATATATCACTGATTATAATTAACTACATAATATTCATAATTTAAATTCTTACACTGAAAAAGTTCATTGTCACATCTGTCAAAAGTGTATTCTCGTGGCTTAGCTCGTGTAAAGCAACCTTCATGTTTCCATCAGATATAATTCTGTTTGAAAGAACATCTTGCCCTACCAATTTCTCGCTCTGAAAAGTGAAAAGAGCAATCGGGTTGCTGAACTCTTACCGTGGCTATTAACATAGCTATTTCAATAAACAATACGTATAATTATAATCAAATGAATTCGAATTAGTTTAGTAAAATAATTATCACATACTTTGAGTATCCTTCACAGGGGTATCAGCTATTAAGGGAAAGAAATGAGTGGGTTGTCGAGGTGGTTGTATATATAGGCAACTATCTTCGCTTAACGAGCAAGATTCTGCAAAAAACTCCAGGCTACCAGGGTCAGGTAAGACAATTACATCATCATCAGATGAGACTACATCATCAACAACTAGTTGACTTTCCCTTTTGGGACTTGAGTGTGGAGATCTGTCTCGAAATTCACTTGAAACTGGCTCAATACCCTTATACGTGTTGTATGTAAACTGTATTTACATACAAGTATGTTAGGCATGTCAAGCATTGAGAACTGAGAAAGTTGTAAACACACTACGTATACATAGATTTTTTAAGTAAGTTTACTAACAAGAATATCTATTCTAAGAGATGCACTATAACTAATAGTCCTAAAGGCCTACATAAATTGAATAACATACTAATCTACTTGGGTGGGTTTGTTCACACTTGCAGAAACACAACTAGGCTAGCTACCGAAACTCCTAACAAAAATGTACCATTTTTGCGCGGACATGTAAGCATAATTAATTAATCCAGACATCCCTAGAAGCTTGAGATTTTTTTTTTCATTCATCTAAATTTCCTGATAAAATATAAGAATGAGATCTAAACAATCTTCATTGAAATAGTACTCCTTGAAATGAAATACGTAGTAATTTGATTGCATAGCTCGCATTTCTAAGCCCGCTCACAGCACTTCTATGAAGTTAATTAATAATAATGTATTATGCGCTGCGTACTTTTAAGAAGTTGTTCTTTGTAATTCTAAGGAGCATGCTCTCCGTACTTTTTGTTATATGCGAATTCGGGGATATTCATTGCATAATATACTCTAATGATAGAATTAATGCGGATAAAATGTTATCACAATTAAACTTTTAAAGATTAAACATGCTATGAAAGCGTGTATAGTAGTATCTGTAAGTAGAGTATCCTTCTCAGATAAGTTTGGGCCTTGTTTGGGAATGTGGGAGAGTTGGTAATATGGCTCCGTCACTCCATACTGTACTATATTTGTCTGCAGCAACCTCCACACTGCTTCCCCTATTCTCATCCCAGTTATATAAACTACTGTCATCTGAGTATATTTCAGCTTGTTGACCATAGCTGTTAGCAGAATCTTAGAGTCCGACTAGTGTATCTTTACTATATCCTGATTTAACGTTGTGTTCGCCGGAGGGGCCCGACGGTCGCCTGAGGGTCACATTGATTAATTATAAGGGAGATAACATCTCTAAATACGTCTGTCCTACTGTTATAATCGATTTCGCGCTAAAAATCACCAAATTTGTCAATTTTTATAATTTTTGGTGCGTAATGATGACGTGCAGAGTGATGAGTTATCATTTTTTGATGATATTTGCATCATATGTGGAATATATTAATCTACATATTCTATTAAAATTTCTGCCTTCTATTACCTAGAATGGCTGAGTTATAGTCGAAGAACTGAAATTTTATATTATTAAAAAAGGTGTCATAATTCCATGACGAGTCGACATTTTCCGGAGGGGTACGTCCTAACCCGAGTTCTACTGTATATATATAAATAAATAAATATATATTTATATACATTAATCGAGTTTTAACAGTAAGGATTAATAAAAATAGATTTTAAAAATAGCAATTTAATAAAGAAGGGAACTTTTATTGACTTTCTGATTGCTTGAGTGACAAGTTTGCGTAATTTTTCCATTGGTAAAGTGGAAGGATCGCTCATAAATTCAAGGAGATTAGAATTCTCCTCAGCAATGGAATTGGGAGAAGTTGGGTGGACAAGTTGTAGAACAAGCGACCTTTGGACATCTCCCCGGTGGTCGTTAACGAATTCCTTGAATGACTCCTTCCCGATAACAGTGAGATTTCCTTTCCACGTGACAACAATTCCTACTTGTTTACCAGTAACTTCGATGAATTTCTTCACTGCAGAAAAAAGATGCTCCTTGGCATTTCCTTGAGTAATCCTGGGCATGTTCGCTTTGGTTATTAGTTAATTGTTTCAGATAGCACATATTTATAAGAGTCGAGTTAAGGTTGGCCTCTCCTATAATAGCTAACTTTTAACTTTTTTCAACCGATTCATTTTCAACCGATCATTTTCAACCGATCATTTTCATTTTCAACCGATTCACCGATTCATTTTCAACCGATGCAATAATAATCGAAATAATTCAACAGATAAAAAAATTTTTTCAACAAAAATTGTCAATTTACAAGGAAGAATAGGACACAATATGCTTACAACCGTTTAGAAACTTTTCAAATTCATTCATAAATGGATGAGCTAACTAACGAACAGACAGATTTTTGAAATTATGAAAATTGTTAAAAATTCACACCAAAACACCCGGGAATTTTATTTTTAGCAATTTTGTCACTATTTGTTTCATAATTATCTTTTTATTCGTAATATCAAAAATCTGTCTGTTCATTATGTCCTACTCTTCGAGATCGATCAAAAACCGTTGAGTTTTCGCCCCCATGTTGAATTTACAAAAAGTTATCACCTTTATAATTGCTGAAAAAAAAAGTCTCAGAAAAAAGGATTTATAAAATATTTATATATTTCCCTCAATTTCCATTAATTTTAACTGATTTGAATACTAAATAACATGCAAACATCCTTATTCGACAACTTATAGCATTACTTAACTTCAAAATATGTTTTATCAAAAATGTTCATCATCAAAAGTGTGAAAAATTTGTCATTGATGACTGGCCACCCAAAATAACCACATTCGATAGTATCCGCCGGAATCCCAGATCAATAATTTCTTTGAACCATGTCAGATCATCATTTGAATGCTGAATTCGTGTCCCGCAGTGAATTTCTAGCAATTTGATATATATATTGACCATATTTGGAGAATTTTTGGTTGTCCGTGCCTAGCAACGGCCAGGAATTTTTACGTTCCTGGCCGTTGCTAGGAACCCGTAGCCAAAGATTTTCTCCTAATGTGTCCAATATATATATATCAAATTGCTGGAAATTTAGTGCTGAGCACGAATTTAACATTAAAATGATGATCTGACATTGTTTAAAGAAATTATGGATATGATACATTTCGCTTCCATAATGTGTCCTTTTTTGGGCGACTGCAGGTGGTACAAGTTGCTAAGTGGCGAAATATTAGCATTGAAATTCTAAAAATCGAAATTAATGTTTAGAACCCCTTTAGGGATCTGGGCAAATTTTAGATAAAAACAAAATGCCCATAGGAAAGGCCAACCTTAACTAGCAACCATCCTGCCACAATATAATGAAGTCGGCATACCATTCGCCCTTGAAGCGTTCATAACGATCGTAATTCATCTAGTGTGGTTTTGAATTTTTGAAATGGTGAAAAATTTAATAATTCAATCTGCGATAAGGATATATGACAAATGACACTTCAAACCACCACTGCCACAATAGAATGTATGTAGCATATCAACCAGAGTATCTTTTAAAGAATAAAAAATTATGTTTACGTTTTGGGGGAATAAAAAAATATTTTGGAATAAAAAATCTGTTAAAATTTTCGATACTTGTACTATAGTTAGAGTTTCCTGTCGCCTTTCCCCATTGAGTTTCCTCAAAGGATGTATTTTTGGACATGACTAGTGTACCAGTAGTGGTTATTAGTGATGAAAAAACTAACGAGAAAAAACTTTGACAATGCTATTATTAATAGTCTATTATGCTAGCCTCCGAAAAAGAAAAAAATATTTTCACGAATTCTGAATTTATAAAAATATATTTCCGAACAAAAAAATTCTAGATTAATAAAAAAATGTGCTTAAAACCCCCGGACGGCTTGGGGTATTTCCTATTTATAGTAAATACCCCAAATTTTTATGGCTTCCCCATGAAAATGACTTAAACCGGGCATGACGCAACACATTCCTGTGGCAAGCGAGGGTTAAAAGATCCCTGATATCAACCACCCTGGAAACGGTTAGAACGCTAGGAATTGGACATGAGGTTGTGAGGTAGTTACATACTTCGAAATATAGAATGTTTACTATAGAATTCTGTGATGATGAGCTGAGAATGTGAAGCCATTTGGATGGAAAAATATGCGCTTGGATAATACGATTGAAGGCAATGTGTAGCTATATTCATTAAATTCTAAACTAAGCAATAAAACTGATAAATCAAATCATTAATCCCATTTTATGTGCTAAGTACTTTATACGCATGCGCTAGGTACGTGCTAGGTACAGGGCCGGAGCCACCAGGGGTGTCCTGGGTACCAGACACCCACTGCGTCCTGTTTTATCATATTGTACAATATGTATCCCTCCATAAATGGACACCCACTTTCAGGGAAATCCCTCTTAGGACACCCACTGCCGATAAAACATGTCGCCGGCCATTAGGTACTTTTAAATATATGTAGAAAAGGTGTGAATTTTTTTTCCATTTTTTTACAGAGGTGTGAAAATTTCACTTTGATCTTAGAAATTAATCATAGTCATATCTTTTGACACCTGCATGCCAATTTTCGTATCTCTACGACTTGCCAATTCTTCAATCAATTCAGACAAATAAACAAAAACCTAGCGTTTTAAGGTTGGTATTTCCTTCCAGAACTAACCCAAAAGGTTTTCATTATTTTCTTCTGAATTTTTTTGTGGATACTGTTCTCGATAAGTTATCTGCAAAAATACACTTTTCGGGAGCTCAAGAAGCAAGAAAAAAATTTTGGTACAATTGCAGTATCTTACACCCCCCACTTTTTGTACGATGGGCAAAATCGCTATATGCACCGTTATAGAACTCGTCGAAAGAAGCTTATAGAGCAAAAGATTTCAAAAATCGGTCCACAAACAAAGAAGTTACGACAAATTTCCTATCTAAGCCAAATCCTATACGGAAAATTGTATTAGTCACTCCAGTCAAATTGCATTGGTTTATGCATTGCAAACTACCATAGTAATGCGCATACTAGATGTTGAGGTTAATCGCACTTCTTCAATTACGTATTCCTCTATATTGTTTATACTAGATGCGTTTTTTACCTCAACATCTAGTACGCATTACTATGGTAGTTTGCAATGCATAAACCAATGCAATTTGACTGGAGTGACTAATACAATTTTCCCTATAGGATTTGGCTTAGATAGGAAATTTGTCGTAACTTTTTTGTTTGTGGACCGATTTTTGAAATCTTTTGCTCTATAAGCTTCTTTCGACGAGTTCTATAACGGTGCATATAGCGATTTTGCCCATCGTACAAAAAGTGGGGGGGGGGGGGTGTAAGATACTGCAATTGTACCAAATAATAGGAATAGAATTATCAATTTTAACCCAATTAATTTTTTCTTTCCAATTTCGTTGCTCCAATATTTTCAAGCATATTTTCGCAGGGAAAAATATTTTAACGTTTTTCTGAAGTAGAATATCGAAAATATGTCTCTATCATTTTGTTCTACGTGACGAGATCTTTCCAAAACCGTCGAGTTTTTACTCTACGACCTTCATAACTAAAGATTCCTCCTTTGTAAAATTGATTTTTTAAAGTGCTAAAAACAGGCTACAAAGCAATTTTCTTCGGAAAGGCTTGATTTCCATTAGTTTTTACTGTATCCTAGTATTAAATAACATCCAAACATCCTTAATCAACAACTTAAAGTAGTACTTAGCTTCAAAATATGGCATATCAAATATTTTCACATCATGACACCTTCAAAAAAAAAGTGCGAAAAAGTTGTCAGTTATAACTGTGAACCCAAAAATGACCATATCCGATAGTACCCGCCGAAATCCCATATCTATAACTTTATTTGACTATGCCAGGTCGTTATTTTAAACAAGTGCCCCATGGGAAACACCAACCTTAATATATAAGATAAATATGTGGTCAGTTGATGATGACTCATCGATGATTGCATCATGTAGAAAAAATATCATAAAGACACCCTAGTTTGTCTCCAACTTTATCATTCATCGCCATCCAGACAACCCACAAATCAGCCGCGTTACCAAGTGAGTATATTCTGGCACAGCATTACTCAAATATGTCCCACTGGGCTAGAGGATACTTACTTGGTATCGCTGCTGATTTGTGGGTTGTCTGGATGGAGACTGCATAATGAAGGTGCCGGCAGACTGGTTTATATAATATTTTGGCTTGAAGTAAGTGAAAACCTAAAATACTAAAACTACATCGTATTTTCGAAGCCTAGATCAGTGATATCAGTAACACTTTGTGGTTCACATTTATCCTGTCATATACATACAGATTATTTTATATAACCAGCAATTTTAACTATATATACCACTATCGCTCTTTTTTAAAATTAATCTCTCCTCGATGTACTTCATTATTTATTTTCAATTTGTATATAGTGGGGTGAAGTAATGATGAATTGTTCTAACGTTACCCTTCATAAATTAACAGATTGTAGTGTGATGAAACTTAATCCTCCCATCGATTTGAATATTCATTCTTGGGTTAAACCAATAATGTATAAGGATTTGAGTTCTATTGATAAAAAAACTGATTTTTCTCAAAGCACTTATTTAAACAAAAGACTAACTGACAATACTTATGAGTTTTCTGGTAAAAAAAAAAAGATATCTATCCAAAGAAATATCTGTGATTTACCATGGATTTTATCAGAGACTTCTATAGGAAGTTCCAACAATAAATTTATTGGGAGAAAAGAAACCTCAAGCTTATCTTCACGATATTTTATTCTTGCTAAAGGTTCGAATTCTTTTGAAGCGTATCCTGTTTCTGAGTGGTTGAACTTTAGCAGGACAGTTAATTTCAGGTAATCTCAGTTATTAAAAACTCGAAATATTTTTTTATATGCAGACCTAGGGTAACGTATTACTATTACTGTTCCATCTTTTCTTTGTATGACTATTACAATTATTGTTACTATTAATGTATAATTGGAGTGATGTTTATTACTTACACTTTGTGTCCGCCGGAGGCGCCCTTCGGGAACCTAGGATCACATTGATTAATTATAAGGGAGATAACATCTCTAAATACGTCGATCCTACTGTTATAATCAATATCGCACGGAAAATCACCAAATTTGTCAAATTTTAAAATTTTGATGCGTAGTGATGACGTCATAACAGAGTGATAAGTCATCGTTTTTTGATGATCGCTGTATCACATGTGAAGGATATTAATATACCAATTTTATTAAAATTTCACCCTTCTATCACCAAGAGTTGCTGAAGTTAGAAAAACTGAAATTTCTAATTATAAAAAAGGTGACAATGACGTCATAATTCCATGACGAGTGGACATTTTGGCCTGAACTCTGAAATTATTGGAGCCATAGCCAAAAGACCTCCACATGCCAAAAAAAGAGCTAGACACTCAAATGTAATTCCATTTGATAGGGAATAGATTATTTCCTATTAACTGTTGATATAATTTCGACGTCTAAATTCAATGGTTTATAAGTTATTAGACAATTTATCATACTGTTCACATTTGGTAATTTGTCGAATATCTCATAAACGATTGAATTTAGACGTCGAAATTATATTATCAGTTAATAGGAAATAATCTATTCCCTATCAAATGGAATTACATTTCAATGTCTAGCTCTTGAGGTTTGCAGGTTATGACTCCAACTGACCAAAACACGTTTCCATAGTAACACTGGAATGTATAAACATTCCCTTAAAAATTCCAAATTTTTCGTATTTACCCATTCACATCTCATTCTGATGCTAAAAATTTTGCGATAAAAACACTTTGAAGTGCCCTTAAGCGGCCTCTGAAAATCACTAAATTTGTCACAAATACAACCTATTGTGCAATCATATGGTGACCTAAGTTGACTAATTCATTAAAAAATGGCAAAGAATTATGAATTGTTTGAAAAACTCATTCATATAATTTATGATATTCCCTTGTAAAAAACTTTAAATTTTGAATAATTCTTCTCTGGCTCGATGAATTATGAATTATTCGAATTATTCGAATAGTTCATTAATTCATGAATTAGTCAACTTAGATGGTGACTAATCTAAATTGAAACAACGGGTATGGGCACTTTGATTCCATATTTATATTTGCTAGTAATACATTCCTAAGCTCTATTATGCTTGGTTAATGACTTAAGGCAGTTCATGTATTCAACCATCTTCTACCACATCCCTAGTCCAAAATCCGCAAGTTAATGTGGGGCCTTATATACAGTAGGCTATGTTTGTACCTTGTAAACTTTAGTATTGTAGCATTTACTACATTAAAACTTCCCAAGGTTGGATATTTGCAGGGCGATAGTAACTCTAAATAGATCGTAATACGTACACTCCCTGGCCAAATGTATTTGCACACCACAATAATTTGCATCATAAATAGTAGTTAAATAAGACATTCATAGAGTAAAATTCATTCAAACTATGGCAGCTACTGTATATCTGGTTTGAAATTCCTAATCTACATTTCTGAATTTGTCAATTTTGAACTTTTCTTTTCATTCATTATTTTCAAAAGGGTAAATGTATGCCACCCTGAGCCACATTTCAAGCTCAGAGTTTCATATGTGATAGTCTTTACTCTCTCACCACCATTATATATGATTGTGGCTGGTAGATCTAGGAGGTATACATAATAACGATGACGATTAGGGAAGGATTATTCACTAGGACACATCCAATTGTGAGTAATTAGAATGTGTTTAACGAATTTGATATTAGATATTCCATAACTTTAGTTATTTGAATGAATGAATCAAATCACACGCGAGAGTGGAATTATTACTTCGGGGTGGGTGATTGTCATTTATTATTTGTTTAATTGAATGGGAGAATGAAAGTGGGGACTCAATAATTTTATTCGAAGAAATATCAACGACGAAACATCCGAGATGAAACATCCTGGTGACGAAAACTCCGACGACGAAATATCCGGGACGAAACATCCGGCAGCGAAACATCCAGCGGCGAAACATCTACCATTCGTTACTCTGCTACTTGTTACTATTAAAAAATAGAAAGCCAGTTTTAACACAATTCAAAGTTTAATTAGGCAGATAATCAAAAACCGTATACGATAGGCCTTATAAATGTATTATTGCCATATATAAACCTCATATCAGGGTATGCAATTCCGCTGTCAAAACTTTGATATCTCATCAGGTGATTGCGCATTAGTCTATTTTTAGAATGAAAAATGCTGTTGTTCTGGCTCATTTTAAACATCGTTATCTGCATTTCTAATACTTGATTTTTTGATAGGGCAGCAATAGAAAGGTCTAAATCCCAAAATCTGAAAATATTTTTTATCGGAAACTTTACAATTACGATGGCTAGTATATTCTTCATTTTTAATCATCCCCAATAGCTGAATGTGGCGCGCCTTCTTTACAAGTACGCATAGGCGTAGAATGCGGGGGGGGCGCCCCCCCTATATTTTCAAACTGGCAGGGCGGTACATAGGACCGCCCCCCCACTTTTTGGAGCTATGAGACCCAATTTTGTGGTCTTTATATTCAGGTTAGGATTCATCTAGAATCAAGCAAAATCCAATTAATATAAACTAAATTTTGCCAATCGCTATTGATTTACCAACAGCTGAGAATTCAATGGTTACTAATTGCAATCTAATTAATGAAACTTTTTAAAGGTGTTTGTTATTTAATAAGCTCGATTCAATTTAGCAACATGTGATTCTCTCTGTTTTCATAAACAGTGTGTTACTTTGAGTTTATAAATTCACCATTTGTGATTTAACATAATGAAAGTACGTATATAATGTCCAAATGAAGAGTCCGAGAAGAACAGACAGATATCACCCTGTTCGTAAAAAACCCCTATGACTTCGAATGTAGCTGAACCAACCACTTCATTTTTAGAGCAGACTGAGCTAATATCATTGCCTATTCCAGAAAGACAGTCGATCCAAGAATTACCTAACCCCATGCCAAAGGCTGAAAGCGGTCATTCAATTCAGAAGGCTTGGTTTGAGGAGTTTTCCTAGCCAAAACTTCTGAAAATTCGAAGTCATTATATTGTATTAGTTGCCATTGGGCATTCGAGCAACGTCGCCTAAAAAATGTAGATATGATTATGTGTACGCAAACTTCCTTTCCATGGAAAGAGCATGTTTCAGGCAGGAGTAATTTCAAGAAGGGTCGTGATGGTATCTGGAAGATTGTAGCAATCCAGGAGCTACGCTTGGACCTGCCGCAATTGCCTAGGAGAAACCGCATTGCTCGCTCTTGTGAGACTGTTGGAGCTGCATTACAGGTTCCCGAGGAACAAATAAGGACATTTGACAAGGATCTTTACTCGTTGGTGATGGAAACTGGTGCCAAATCCCTTTTAGGTAGGTATTTCAAGAACGATCTCGATGTTGTCAAATTATTGAGAAAATGCCTAGAGGACACCCGCATGGCAGACTCAGAGCTGAACACATTGGCTAAGTTCTATGCTGGAGAAATAGAGCTGTATAACCTCCGCTTTGAGAGAAATATTTGGTTCGCTCGATGTAAAGCAATGCAGGGCCAGCATACGATTGCAACATTGAGGGAAAAGCTAGTCGAAGAAGGTGCACTTAAGCTAATGATCATATATGTTTGTCTTCCCGTTACTACTTGCGAGGCGGAGAGATCATTTAGCATGCTACGAAGAATCCATAACTTCATGCGAAATTCTCAAACACAAGAGAGGTTGAACCATTGTTCAATTTTGGCCATTCATAGGGAGTTGACACATTCCTTAGATATTAACCCACTCATTGAGGTGTTCATTAATTCGACTGCTCCAAAGAGAAACATGTTTGTACCAAACTTCCAATAGATTCTCATTTCTGATATTGTTTTCCATATCAGCTTTTCAATTAAACAATCGGTCAATTATTAACACAATAAACTGATATAATATAGGGGAAAATATTTTAATTAGGAATAAATATCAAATCTCGCCCCCATATTAATGTGATTTTAAGAGAAATTCTACACCTGTGCAATTACGTATAAGTATTTATAACGGTTTGCCCCAACAATTCAATCTCAAAGCATTTATGCTAATTTATTTATTTATTGAAATTTACAGACAAAATTACTAAATTGAACATACACTCCCTGGACAAAAGTATTCGTACACTACCCTATGGTACATATCACGAGTTTTCACCATTGTATATGATGGCATTGGTGGTACGAGGTGGCACTGTTTGAAATTGTTTAACCCTGTTCTGAAAGTAATCGAGTTGAAAGATTATCAAGTGTGCGATTCAGATGTGGAGAATTCGAATTTGAAGTTAAATTAAGGGTATCTCTTACAAATTAAGTGCCCTTGACCCGCTAAATATATTAATAATATAACTATTTGTCTGGAAAATTTGGGGAATACGAATACTTTTCTCCAGGCAATGTACACCTACACACATAAACTGTTAATACAGCCCTGAAAGCTTGAAACAAACCGTCCGTAGAGAACGTAAAAGGACTGCAAATGTTCTTCCAGAGCCTAGTTAACTCAACTCTCTTGAAATCCCAGATACCCATAAGATAACAGACAAAGGTCATTTTCTTCTTTATGATTCAGGTTTGCTTACTGGAAATCAAAGAATATTAATTTTTGGAACTGATCAAATCTGGAAATTCTGAGCACTTCTAGTGTGTGGTTGGCAGATTGAATCTTCAGCAAAGTTTATCAACGATTCTATATTATTACAATATATGAACTCTGTTTCCTTTTCGATGTAACCACTGGATCATCATCACTACTGGATACCCTGTGCTGTAATTTTAACTGTATTTCAGAAAATATTGGGGAAATTTGTTCAGCGTTGGTAAAAATACTTCGGGGACCAGGTGTTTTTATCCCACAAGCTTTCATCCAATTACAGAGCTTTCGAAGGGATTCAGTTGACAAATAAATTTCGCTCACTAGTCGTGATAAGTCTTTTTTTGGTTATGCAAGGCGATTCAAATGGTTTTCCATAGCGCCCATTAAGAAGACTTATCTTCAAAGTGTGCATTTCAAATTCTGGAAAATTATCTTCAACTGCTCTTTTACGTAGTAACGCCGTAACTACCTCTTCATCAATCCCCTTTTTCTCCAGAATCTCAACTGTATTTTCAATTAAGTTGACACTGCTGCAAATGTGACCAATCTTTTGGGGAGATGAACAATGTTTGCAAACATCTTGTTCATCAGGAGTTGACCAACAAACTCTTGGATGAATTCTTTTGAATTATTGGCCTACCTACTTCACCAGTGTAGGTCTCGCAAATTGAGCAACCAATTCCTGTGTGTTTAGTCGTCACTTTGCGAGGAATCGAATGTGAACTCAATGATGGCAATTTGGGAACGCACCCTTTCAAATTGAAGATGCCTATCCTTAACAAAAATGCTGTTGATCAAAACAAAGGTTAGACTCGTATTCATAATCGATTTCATGTGCATCTCTTACTGCTTCGATTAGCTTCTCACTAAAATTACGTAGATTGTCACGGGTCTTTCTCTGTCAACAGATTCTGCATCGGTTTTCAATTTCTTGTACGTGTTTTCGTAGTCATTCATTATTTGGAGATAATATAAATTCCTGAAATGTTTAATATTGTATTATTCTGGTACAATATGATGATATTGTATACTAGATTAGAAACATAGAACACCATTGGAATGGGTGTATCAATGATAACTGATACGTGTGACATTAACATTCCAATGTAATTGGAATGTAGTTTGTGATAAACAAAACAAGATTATTGAATCTTCGTTTTAAAATTAGATCTTATGCATTAAACAAACCACAAAAAATCGAAATTCATATTTAGGTTTTTCTTAGTTCCCAGACTGCACATTGAATGAGCTATTGAATAATTAAGTATTTATGTAAGCCTTAAAAACTCCCATATAGTGTCTACTAAAGACTGGATAGTAATATTATATGGGGCAGGCAGGCTTTACATTTTGATAGTTGTGATACGAAGATTGTGTGTCCAAAAATAGATATTTCGGATTTTGAACGCACATGCTACATTGAGTCTACGTGCAATGAGCTTAATATTTTGAAGTGATTGCTTATGCAATAGACTATAACTTCAATTAAAAAAACAGCTTCAAAATCTGAAACAGAACGGTTGAATTCCTAAAAATCGAAAAAATTGGACGTTTTTTGAAATGGTCTCTTATTTGATAAAAAGGGCATAACAAAGGCAAATAATTTTTTCCAACGGTAGAAATTTCAAAAAAGATGCATCAATAGCTGTTCTAATAGATGGAATACCTCACAAATTGGGGGCATGAAATGTCCCCGGTTTCGTGTTTTACGAGTAGTGTTAGCCTTTTCCATTTTTGTATCTGTTTTCCCCTCTATTCAAACATGTCTCATTCTAGCGTGTTTTGTTCAGGTTATTTTACCGCTCCCCAAGTTATTTTCATGTACTTAAGCATGTCAGATCAGAATTTATATATTATTTTTAGATATTTTTTAAAATATTGCTTTTAGAGATTAGTAGATTCCAATATTAAATTGGTTAATGAAATTTATAACTTAGCATAATGTATTATATAGATATTTAAATGCTGATCAAGCAGAAGAACAATTTAAAGCTCGTAATAAGACATTAAATTTGTCATTTATGATGAAAAATGTTCATAATGAAGATGAAGACACATTTGATGCTAAAATTGTCAAGACCAAAAAGGATAATTTCTGGCTTAATGAAAATGATCATTCGGATTCTAATTCTAGTGTTGGTCTGTTATTTTATTTTTTATATCAGATTAATTAAGTAAATATATGTAGAAATGAGAAGGATTTTATTTGCAAATGAGGATTTTTTATTAGTTTAGTTATAATTAAATAACGCCGCTGATGTTAAAGTATGGACATTGAAAAAAGGTGCAATTTGTACTGCAATGTTGTTCAAATTTGGGGTTTTGTGACAAAAGGCTGGGTATCCCTTTGGCCGCATTTAGGGACCTGAAATCCCCACTGTTCTCAAGAATGTTTAAATAATCTTTCTGTTATCATAACTTGAAACTATTCAACTATTTCTTCATTATAATTCATAAGGTATGCATTTTCTGGAATTGCGAGAAGTTACCTTTTTAAACGTATTGTGTTTCAAGATCAGAATATTCGCAAAATTCTAATTTTTATTTTAACATGCCTGTCTTAAAGGGCATTCGTTCGCTATTCCAAATCCATCATATTAAAAAGCAGACAATTTCGCGTCTTCAGAACTGGGATATTCTTTGCAGCCAATGGGCTGGCTATTGTGAGGCCTTGGGCATATAAATCAAACAAGCGCGCATTACTTCCTTGAGCTGCGCGGCTGACGGACACTTTGTGTCTCCCGGATGCGCCTAGACTCATTTTGATTAATTATTAGGTAGATGACGTCTCTAAATTCGTCTGTATTAATGTTATAATCGATATCACTCTAAAAATAACAAAATTTTCACTTTTTGATGCTTACTGATTACGTTATAACAGAATGCTTCGCAATCATTTTTGGATGATAGTTGTATCATATTTGAGATATATTAATATACACATTTGAGATATATTAATATACACATTCTATTGAAATTTTACCCTTCCATCGCCTAAATTGGCTGTTATAGTCGAAACTGAAATTTCTAATTCTAAAAAAGGTGTCAATGACATCATAATTCCATGATGAGTCGACATTTTCGCTGAGGTCAGAACTTAGTGAAACCATAGCCAAAGGAGTCCAACATGCCAAAAATCAGCTTTCTGTGCTTGCAGTTTCCTCAATCAATTCGTGACATACTATATATATATTTATATATACGTATATTTATAAATATATACACATTGATCGAGTTTTAATCGTGAGGATATAGGAAATATCCTTACTCGTGGCCTACTTAACTCAGGCCTCACAGTAGAATGTGAAATTTGGACCAAGGATGCGATCGAAGCCGAACAATGAAATAGCAACTTTTCAATATTTCGTGGTAATTTTAGTACATAATGATTTGAGTGATAGCCTTGAGCGTTCACATTTGATCTAACCCTCATAATTTCTATTTTAAATGTCTCCATCATACTATACTATATTGAGTATTGAAGTGATATCATATAATTTCATTTAAATAATTGAAATAAACAAGACAATACTATTACAATCACAATTAATAATGTATTAATACAGTTTTACAATACATAAACTTTATTTCGATCATTTTAGCGCTGTTGTTGTCTCCGATTAACAAATTGAGGGTTGAGTTACTTGCATGTGAGAAAGGTAAGGATATTAAGAGTTAAATTTTTTCAATTCCTCTACATACTACCATGGAATTATAATTTTTACTTTATTAGCTATCATACTACTACTTGTACAATTTCCTGAAACAAATAACAACCCACGTAGAATCGAAAAACGAGGAATATTGCAGGAAGGACATGTATTTTCCCTTAGGAAGCGGAAAAAAAGCACGTACTATCCGTAAGTACATTGTAACCGAGTTGATATTACATAGGAATCTATATAATAAATGAATTCTGGTTCAGAGCAATGAGTACGTACTAAACCGAAGTACGTTGCATCCCGAGTACGTACTAACCGAGTTCTACTGTACCGGGTTTTACGTGAATTTCATCCATTTGAAGGATGACATGTTTTTGTTCATTCGAAAAAGAACACGTTGCTTGCCTCAGGAATGGAAAGAATTCATTTTCGAGCCCAAATGAAGAGTACAATTTTTCTAAAGTATTGAAGTGAGGAAGTGATAGGCAAGGCATGTGCTGGAGATACTTATAACAAGCTGGCGAGATCAGATGTGTTTTTAGAGATAATATTTGTGTGAGCATGTTGTATCTACGTCTATTTTTGGGAACAAGACTGTTTTCTAACTGGCATTGAATGAATTGGATTTCTGGATGCTCAGATGTTTCCACATCCGAACTGGTATGCATAATATCAATGGCTTTTTGGATATGAACATTCACTAATGATATATGGGAAGCAGTAGATTCAGAATTCTTAGATGGCTCACATCGATAAGGCGCACTAGAAATCTCATTCACAAGTGATTCAAGTTGTCGAATATCACTTAGGCAACTGAACGAATGTGGAAAAATCACATTTTTACAAAAGGCCTTGATAGAAAGATCGAACGTTCCTACCAAATAAATATCAACTAGTATACTGGAATTCTCTAAACTAGGACGCATAAAAATCAAGCTATGTTCATCTGGGTTCCATAATGACCAGGTTTTAGGTGAAGAAATAAGTGATAACTTACCTTGCATTTCCTGGAAGCAGCTAACCTTGAATCTCTCTTTTTCTTCTGGATCAGATCTCAGGCTAAGTGTCAAAGCTTGATTGAGGAACTCGTCATCTTTTGAGTCGAGAGACCGACGACTTCGCTTAGCTGCAGATTGGGAGTAGTATGAGCGACATGCTGGTAGAAAGGCTGCTACAGCATCATCCCTCAGCTTTGGGTTAACTCTAGGGATTTCGTGAAAAGTACTTTCTCCGTTGGGAACCTTGTGCGTGTACTCGATATCTTCAGTCCTAAATTTCTTCACGCAGACGTAAACAGCTTTTAACTCGTCTATATCATCTCTGCGGAGTGCCCGAACCCAAGCGTGTCTAAGTTGATCTGGTTTCTGCAACATCTTGAAAAGAGTCACACGATCTTCAGACTTGTAGTTACACTTGCAGCCAGGGGCCGAGCAACTGGTCGGCATTTCAAATGTAAGTACGTAGCTAGTGCAAAAAAGAAATGTATGTAATATTTATTATTATGATTAAATTATATATGAATGCTATTTTTACAAATTAAAGTATATAAGAACATGATTGTATGAAAATGTTATGGGTAATTGTGAATAGATAAACATGAATAAAATATTGTGGTTAATTAACAATTACCGGCTTCGACTGCATCCCTGGTACAATATTTCCATTCTACTATGAGGCCTGAGTTAAGTAGGCCATGCCTTACAATTAAAACTCGATTAATGTTTGTGTATGTGTGTACGTATAGTATATATATATATATGTAACGAATTGATTGAAGAAACTACCAGGAAGAAGAAGCTGATTTTTGGCATGTGGGAGTCTTTTCGCTATGGCTCCACTAAGTTCTGAGCTCAGAGCAAACTGTCGACTCATCATGGAATTGTGACGTCATTGTCACATTTTCGAAAGTTAAGCAATACAGTTATTCGAGTATAACTCAGCTATTATAGGAAATAGAAAGCTGAAATTTTGATAGAATCTTTATACTAACATATCTCACATATGATGCAACTATCATCAAAAAATGATGACTCATCACTTTGTGATGACGTCATCATTACGCATCAAAATTTTTAAAATTGACAAATTTGGTGATTTTCGCGCGCGATATAGATTATAACAGTAGGACAGACGTATTTAGAGATGTTATATCCCTTATAATTAATCAGTGTGACCCCAGGCGACCGAAGGGAGCCTCCGGCGGACACAAAGTGTCCGCCAGCCGCGCAGCGCAAGCAAGCGGATACATATATATAAGGTGTCCAATATTTTATATCCCGAGCTTGACTAGGTGTAAAATTTCTTATACTCAAACAATCTTTGTTATTTTGCTCTTTAGAGATTGTAATTCGAATGCTTTCGAAGATGCTTAAAGATTTTTCGAGTCAAAGACTTAGTACTGTGTTTTGTAGGGTGAATCTTTTAAAATATCACAATTATTGAACCAATCAAAATTAATTTTGTTTTGGCATTCAAATTAAGGATAAATGAATATTATGCTAAGAAACAATCTACATTGGTGATAAATAAGTATTAACCCTGTATTTGGATATAAAGTGTTGAAAATGTTACAATTTTCGCTTTCACACATTTACAGCCATTTTTCAGATTTTCAAAAAAATTACTCAACTGGACTTCTTTAATGTTTGCAATTTCTTAAAATTTTCTTGTTCAAAATGTTGTTGCCATTCTTTTTTTTTTCACTTTATGCGACTTCTTCTTCAATTCAAACTGAAATGAGTCTGAAGCATTCAAAAGATACCTTTGGTATACGCACTTGCTGTTGCAAACGTTTCAGAGATTTTCTTGGACTTTTTTCATTCATGGCCTGTTTTATCGGCAGTGGGTGTCCTAAGAGGTATTTCTCTGAAAGTGGCTGTCCATTTATTGAGGGATATATATTGTACAATATGATAAAACAGGACGCAGTGGGTCCCCCCCCCACTGCGTCCTGTTTTATCATATACCCTCAGTGGCGCCGGCCCTGTCAATGTACTATTTTACTTTCGCATTATTTCTTGAGGTAATCACTAGGGCGTCTACATCGAGGTGCGTCGTGCACGCTTCCCGTCTCCTCAAATTTCTTATCAACTGCTTCAGCCCATCCCGGTTTATGGATTCCTTATTGAACTGCTTTCTAAACCCTTTTTGCAAACATTACGAATAACAATCGTTGCTTTTTTTGAAGTCTTTAATCAAGAATTCTTTTTCAACCAATGCGTAAACCCATCATATATCACTTGGAAAACAGTAAAATCTTTTTTTAAAAATTTGGAATTTGTTATAAACGGTTAAGGTATTCGGAATAGCATTTTGTAAGGATCATTTTGATATATCACACATTATCAATAAGTTCAATTTACTAAAATATTTTTAAAAAGTACTAAGTGACTTTCGAAAATCATGTACTTTGCTGCAATTATTTCTTAATTGCTAGCACATGAATTGATAATATGGTAGCGAGTGATGAATTTTAATCAATATATTATTGTATAACACATGACAATAATGGCAGCAATCTGCAACCAATGATTTGTATCTGAATTATTTACTTTTATCCTTAAGTATAAAAGGCACTAGTTTCTTCTAAGCTAAGAAAATTTCCAATTTCAATGTTTTAATTCTTGTGATAAAGATGGATATTCGCAATTTCTTTGGATCAACCTCTTCCAAGTCAGCTAGTCCTCGCCTAAGAGAATTCAATAGAGTGATTCAGATACTGGAGAAGATTCAATAAGTGAATCACCCCAATCCAATAGATCATGGTAGTACCATCATCCGCCGCCATATCACGGAAATACAACAAGAACTGGGAAAGATTTTCCATGGCTAGAATACGATAGCAACTTCTTAGGTGCATTTTGCAAAATATGCAGAAAGGCTGAAATCAGTGGACATTCTTCACAAGGAAGCGGAGGTGTGTGAGCCACAAAGCCATTCCAGAATTGAAAAAAAGGCAATTCAAAAGATGAAAACACATGCCAGCAGTGAATCCCACTTGAGACAAGTTGAAGCAGAGCTGATAGCAACTACTTGACAAACAAGTGTACATGAACTACAACGTCTTGGAGATTCTGAGAGAAGCAAGAACCGGAAAGCCATCAAGGCACTTTTTCACTGCTCTCACTACTTGTGCAAACAGCACATTCCTCATACTACGAACTTCAGCAAGTTGATTTCTTGTGGTAGGATAGATCTGGAAGAATTTGTTCGTAAAGCACCAAAGAATGCATGATACAATTCAACAGATGCGGTCATTGATTTTCTTGAAGCAATAGGAGTATGGGTTCACGAATTCCAAGTTAGCCAGGTTTGCAATGCTCCATTTTTCAGTTTGATGGCTGATGAATATTCTTACTCCCACGATCCGAAACGCGACGTCTCCCGATATCTTTAAGAAACTCCTCAAAACCCATCTCTTTAAAATCGCATTCAACACACCACACCTGCAATGACACATCCACACCAAACACATCATTCGCACCGAACACATCATCCGCACCAATTTCTGTACAGCGCACTTGAACATATTATTATAAATTATTATTATTATTATTATTATTATTATTATTATTATTATTATTATTATTATTATTATTATTATTATTATTATTATTATTATCATTATTATTATTATTATTATTATTATTATTATTAATTATTATTATTATTATTATTATTATTATTATTATTATTATTATTATTATTATTATTATTATTATTATTGTAGTCAATTAATAATAATAATAATAATATGTTCAGGGAGAAACATATTATTAATATGTAATAATATGTTTCTCCCTGAGGTATCCAAGTTGAGTAAGAGTCTCCAAACAGAGAATTTGGATTTGTCCATCATCCCAAGCCTTGTGGATGCTACCCTGCACACTTTGGAAGATGTACTCCAACCTGCAGCTAAGTGGGTGTTAGATTTGCAAGAGGTAAAAGAAGAGATGTATACAAATGCAGGCATCAGCTTCAACAGTGATGGTGTAGTATTTCAGGGCCGAGTAACAGAGCCATTTTATTCCAAATTGAAAGAAAATATCCAAAACCGCTTCGATTCACAAGATATTGTCTCTTGTTTCAGTATTTTTTATCCAAAGAAGACTCGAAATCTTCAGAAAACTCTACGTTTAGAAAAGACCAAGTAAAAGAGCTATTTGAGCATTATGGATCTGAGTTTCCAGCTGAACAGTTTTAGGGGATTAATTTATAATGCAAGTTCTGATCTACTCACAGAGTGGAAAACCTTTCGGCGATATATCACGAATCAACAAAGGGAAGATATCAAGGAGCAGTTGAAGGAGTTATCTACTAGTTCCATGATCCAAACGATGTTCCCAAACTTGAGTATCTCAGTTAATGTTTGCCTAACCATTCCTATTGGAACTGCTTCGGTTGAACTTTCATTTTCCTATATGAAAATGATAGTCTCGTCTGAGTAATCGACTCGGAGAAGCCAATCTTTCATATTTGATGAAAATTGCATTGGAATCGCCTGATAACATGTCAGATGAAGATCTTGAACAGATAGTGAATGGTTGGACTAGAAAGCCTAGAAGAATTGCTGTTTTATCCTCTTACCACTTTCATTAATTGATTATTACTCATTTCCTAATATTAAAAAAATTACCAGTGAAAATTGACCATAGCTCAGAGGGAGCGAAACAATTTTCTGGGGGGCAATATGTCCCCCTTCAAATCACCTAGAAAAACCTGAGACTGTTTTTCGCTATGTTTCGATTATCACCAATTGACAATATCTACAAATCTAAACTTAATGGTACTTAAGTTTACAGATTTCTTAACTTAAATATCCATTAAGTACATTTCCAGTAAGTTTGTTTCAACCCCATTATTATGATATTCTAAAAATATAAAGGTTAATTTTTTTTTAGCTACGAGTTTACCTTTCGTGAAACACAAAGTTGACATTATCATAGGTCAATCGTAGTAGTCTTTTTCATTTATCGGTCGATTAAACTTTTGATAAGTGTATAACTGGCCTTCTCGGTTATTTAACAGCTGTGTATAAATAACTTTGTCAAACTATTTCTTGAGTGTTCTTAATCGGGTATCCGATTATGTATAACCATCCGAGTTATCTAAACTTTGACTTCCATTTTAGATATCTCCGAGAAAAAGTTCGATAATTGTAAGTCATTTCTTAAGAAACGAAATAAAGCTGCTATATCAGATGACGAGAGAGAAGACGATAGTGATGAAGGTGACTTTGAATCTCGCGAGTTTGAGTATTTTTCTGACACTCCCATTTCTTCTAATGATGATGATCAGAAGGTCGCCAAAGAAACTTCTTCAAGCACAAAAGATAATGGTATTTTTTTTTAACTCTTCTAATTTTTGTTCTTTTCTACAGACTATTTAATTTTATGAAAATTTCCCCACTGTTTAATTATATATAGTAATTTACTACAACCGCCGATTCTAGCGTTAATCGAAAGAATGTCATTTAAACTCAATGCACTACGCATTCTCAAATCCTTGTCCGGTTAGTGTAAACATAATGATCTTTAATATATTCATTTTGTTTGCGAATAGCATTTTACTATTTATTTTAGTTGAAAAGCATTGGTCTAGGCCAGTGGTCAGGAGTTAGGTTTAACTAATGCCCTATTTCAAGAGTTCAGCGAATCTCCGTTTCCACGATCTACGGATATTGATAAAAACTATAAAACACGGAAAACCAAGCAGCTTCATTTATTTAAAAGACAACCTGAGTAAAACTATTAAATCTAATTATAATCATAGCTAGTCTAATGCTAAAGTGGCACTCTTTACAATTTCTTCAAACTGGGGCTTGTGTGTGACAGCGCACATCTTAAGTCGCTTGCTGATTGAGTCTGTTTCGTGCTTTCTGCCTTTATCACCACTAGTGCAGAAATCCACCTCACACATGTAGATATAAGATAACAACAACTTGGTTCGTGTTCATTTGCCAATTGTTGAACTCTCGCTCGCTGACTCATCCAGAAGAACTCCAGGTCAAAAACCTCGTATCCTGCTTGAGCAATTCCGTCTGTTTGCAATTCATGCAGCTGCTCTGCAAGCCCATGCGACTTTTCTGGTAGGTTTCCAGGGAACATCTGAACGTGTTGAGAACCCCTAGTCGCTTTCCTTCAGCATAACGTGCTCTGGGAAGTATTGTTCAGAAACTTAATTTCACTCCTCAATATACATAGTCTCTCTAGGGTGATGATACTTTACAACATTCTTAAATCGGAGTATAAGATTTCCAATAGAAAGTTGTTACATTCCAGAGTTGCTAGTAAACGCTTTATACTTTATTTTGAAAACAGTTGTAGTTAGACATTCAAATTTGTATGTCTTTGATAGCAAACAGGTTACTTTCTATTAGCTTATACAATTTTTGGAGCATTAAATCTTAAGGTTTCCTGGATATGGTGCAATTTATCAAATATGGTTTATAAGATATTTGTACCATATCTCGCAATCGTGAAGAATTAATTTTCCAATGTATTAGAAGTTAGAAAGTATCCAATTTCCTAATGCATAACTCTAACGATTTTCATGATATCGGTTCAAATGGTTAAATGCGTTTACATAGTAACGCTAGAATATAACAACTTTCCATTTTAAATTTTAAATTTTATCAAACCATCACCATTTTGATTTTCTCTAAAAACCTTACGTTAATAACGCTTTAAAATGAATTTAAAATGGTCAATATTTTTGCCAAATTTATCTTAAATATGTGAAAAGGGTATGAAAACACATAACTCACATTCCAGGCGTAGTTGAGGATAAGCATCATAGCCAATTGAGTCCAAAAATATGAGAAGAAAGCCTTAGTGATAACAATATGCTTTAAAGGTGAGCAATTGGATCTCTTCATTTGGATGATATAAAAGTATATGTAGTGTTAAAACGAAGTTGAGAAATACGTTTAAACCGGACGATATTAAATTCTCCTCATTACATGATTTTCATTTCCGCACAATGTTCCCAGATGTAACTCCTCAAAAATACCCTATGAGCTTGAGCGTTTGTTACATAATTTTTTCACAAATGACTGTAGGTGCGAAGGAACAACTCCTTTGCTAAACAATATATATTCGACGCTTTCAAGGTACGAATATGAAAAGATATGCGTATCCCCAGATGTAAATACTACAGAAGTTGCAAGAACTCAAGTAGTCATTCGTATGCAGAGTGAGAATTCTAATCACGATTCAGATAGTGAAACTACCGTGATTTTTGGGAGTCTATACAGAAAAAAAATAAAATTTGGTGCTAGAATGAGTTCGCTTAGGAAGCCTTAGACTTAGCTGTCAAGGCGATTGCAGAGAAAATTGCATTGGCTAATGCTGATTGGGGTGATTTTGCATGCATAATATATAGCGGAGTACAAAGAGGTGGTCTTTCAATTCATTAGGCTGGAAGCCAAGAAAATTGAGGGATGCTTCGATTGTGGAGGTCATTATTCCCAAGTCTGCCCTTCTTCTAGACGTACTGTTAGAAGACAGCTTCGTTGTTATAATTGTGACCAATTCGATAACGCAGTATAGTCAGGAACTACCAATTGGACATGCTTCAAACTTCCGAGGACCTGTTAAATAATATTTTTAGAATTTACATTCATCTTTCAATTAATTCCTCCGTTCCTCCAGATATGCACTTTTCAGTTGACAATAGTATTTTGCTGATTTTCCCTTTTTCTTTTGTTTCGAAAAACTTATCCATAATTTTTCCATTACTGTGGGGGCCAGGTTAATGCATTGATTCTTTTCTGTCTAAATCAAGCTGTCACTTTTCAGAATAAGTCACCTAATTCACTAAACTACTTAAACTAAGTCAAAACCAAGTTTAAACTAGTTTTATACCAAAAACTTAGTTTGACTTAAATTTTGTCGAAAACTATAATGTTTGCATTTATTTGGTTGCATTTACAGGCATGACAGTTTAATTTTGTTTTAATCACAATGATGAATCCTATAAATATTAGAAAGATATAAATGATAGCTAATTCGCGAATAAACGTAATGAATTAATATTATTCTACTTGACTAATTCACGAATTAATGAATAATACATAATTCATTAAGCCAGAGAAGAATTATTCATAATTGAAGTTTTACAAGAAAATATCATGAATTATATGAATTGATTTTTCGAATTTTAATACCTTGATTTTTCGAATTTTAATAATAGAACCCCAAGGTTTAAAGAGGATTGATCTAAAATTTTCCAAATTTTAATTTTTTGACGAGTAATGATGACGTCTTAACAGAATGATGTCATCATTTTTTGATGAGAGTTGTATCATTTAAGATAAATTAATTTGAAATATATTAATATACTACATATTCGACTAAAATTTCAGCTTTCTTTCACCTAAAATGACTCTGTTATGATCGAATAACTGAAATTTCTAATTATACAATGACGTTATAATTTCATGATGACTCGACATTATCGTTTGTGATCAGAAGTTCAGAACTTAGTGGAGCCATAGCCAAAAGACTCCCATATGAAAAAAATCAGCTTCTGTGCTTGGCGGGTACTTCAATCAATTCGTTGCAGATATATTTATATATATATACACATTAATCGAGAGGTAGTACATTTTAGTTTCGACCAACCAAAGGCCTCTTTTGCAAAGATGTTCCCCTTTTTATGCATTGTAAACAAATGTGTTGTCAGCTTTCATGATCTTCCGTTTACGCTGTTGATTTCAAGCTATTATAAATCTTATTTAGTTTAGACGAGCGTGCTTAGCTTGCTTGCGCTGTACGGCTTGCGGATAATTCGTGTCCGCAGAGTCGATATTGTAAACGAAAGTTAACAAATAATTTCTCATATACACACGAAAATATAATATTTTAAATCTACACCCCTGAAAACCCAATGTCAACCGTTGGGAGCTAGTCTCTGGCCTATTTTTGTAATTTGTTTACTTTATGTATTTTACTTTATGTAATTTGTTTACTTTATGTAAATAATTATCATATTGATATGAAAATATAATATTCGAAATCTACGGTGTTGATTTTTAAACCCCTAGAAATCCCATGCCAACCGTTGGAAGCTAGTCTCTAGCATATTTTTCAAAATTCGTCAAATGGTTTGAAAATATGCGCATAACCTTTTTTATTGCTATACACTATAATAAAATAAAGATATAAAAAATAATTTGTGGCTTTAACCTAAGACTACCGAAATGTACCACAGTGGTACAACTTAATGGCTTCTTTCCCATTGAAAATGGCTGGAGACATCCGCGATATCTTTTCGTTAATCTAGGGTTAAAGTATTAATAACAATGACAATCTATTGTAGTGTCGTACAATGATTTTTATTGTGAGAGTGAAGTAATATATATTGTATAGAAAATGTGTGAAAAATTGTTTTCCATTTTTATTGGTGTTAGAATTTCACTTAGTTCTTAGAACTTACTCGTAGTCATATCATTTGACACCTACATGCCAATTATCATATCTCTACGATTTTCCAATTATTTAATCAATTCGGACAAACACTATAAAAATAGTGATAATAATCCTAGCGTTTTAATATATAAGATCCTTTTTATCTATTTCATATTTTTTCATTTTCATAGCAGTAGTGTTTGCATTTCTTACGACACATTAGCCTAAAAAATCATACGCCTAATTATGATCCATGGGATGAAATACACGCCTCTAGGCGCGCCCAGTACGCCTAGATGAAAGCCTGGTTGCAATGGTAAAGTATTTTGATCAGTTTGAGCCATATCCTGCAAACTGTAAGAACTAGGTCTTCAAATTTGATTGTATTTGATAGGCAATTGGCTACTTCCTGTTAGGTAATAATACAATTTAAACATCTAAATTCACAGACTATAGAGTTATGCGACTAATTAGTGTTTTGGTCACTTTCTTTAAATCAACACATAACCCAAAACTCGCTGAATTTAGAAAAAGTTGTATTGTATTATCACCTAATAGGAAGTAGTCCATTGCCTATCAAACACGATCAAATTTGAAGATCTAGTTACTACAGTTTGCACTAAATGCCCCAAACTGACCAAAATGCTTAAGTAAGTTTTTCAAATCAACTCGTACTAATCTTGGTTCTACACAAAAATCACACCTTAATTACCATTTAGAAATAGGGTCATGTAGTCGTAGAAATAGGGTCATGTAGTCGTAGAAAATCATTGCTCTGAAATCTCTTCTTTCAATCTTCATAGCAACCAATTAAATTTGCTAAGACTCTTCGATAATGAAATTGCACAAAATTATCAAAAATGTAGTTGGAGCTTTGAAATTTGAAATGTGGTTACGGAATAAGTAGCCTTAAATAGTGGAAGAGTATAGAAATCATATTCAGAAAATAAGTATGCTAGTCCAGAAACTTTCGTCGTGACCTTCGTATGGTGCAATTTATCAAATATGATTCATAAATTATATTACACCATATCTCGAAAAAAAAAAATTTAATGGATTCTGAAAAAGGAAGAAAAAAAGGAATTTAATGGATTCTGGATATTTTTCAACAAAAAATGACGAATGTCAAACTGAAGGAATAAGCACCAACCATAGCCTACAAATAATGCCTCACAGTTGACTGAAAATTATGGACTAGGGGTGAAGTAGTAAGGTCATTCTAAGGACAATTTTAGCGATTTTCTAAGCTGTTTTAAGAGGCTTAACTGGTTTAGAATCTCATCAACTTTTACTAAAAACTTTCGGAGTTGTTGCTCCCTCAAGATCGACAGTATTCAGTTGGTTTGCTGAATTTAGACGTGGTAGGGACTCACTTCTTGACGAGGCGCGTCCTGGACGGCCTTCAACGGCGGTCAACGAAAAGTCGGTTGAAGAAGTGAGGAAGTTAGTGAGTGCAGATCCACGATTAACCTACACCCAGATAGAGGAGGAACTTTGGGCTGTCATCGATTGCACTGAACAGGATTTTGCACGAGTGTTTGAGCTTGCGTAAGTTTGCAGCCAGGTGGGTCCCACATCAGCTAACTTTAGTTCAAAAGGAGGAACGGAAGGACTTTTGCGAATTTATGATCGAGAAATTCGATGAAGGGCGTTCAAAGCGTGTTTATGACATCTGTATAGGTGATGAATCATGGATATATCAATATGATCCTGAGACTAAACGCCAATCTAGCATATGGGTGTTTCCTGGTGAAGCTGTTCCCATGAAATTCAAGCGGTCTCGGAGCTTTGGAAAGCAAATGGTGGCCAGTTTCTTCTCAAAGAAGGGCCACATAGCGAGTATTCCCCTTGAAGAACAAAGGACAGTGACTGCCAATTGGTATATCGATGTATGCATCCCCAGAGTGTTTCATGCTTGGCAGAGTGCACGGCCAAAGACAGGATTGGGAGGGCTTCTGTGGCACCATGACAACGCATCAGCACATACCGCTGGTAAGACGATCGATTTTTTGACGCAAAATGGGGTCACTTCTAAGTGTTTTTATTATAACAAGCGCGCTTCGCTTGCTTGCGCTGCGCGGCGGGCAGACACTTTGTGTCCGCCGGAGGCTCCCTTCATTCGCCTGAAGGTGACATTGGTTAATTATTAGGGAGAAATCATCTCTAAATATGTGCATCTTAGTATTAAAATCAGTTTCACTCGAAAAATCACCAAATTTGTCAATTTTTAAAATTTTGATGAGTAATGATGACGTCATAACATAGTGATCAGTCTTCATTTTTTGGTGACAGTTACATCATATGTGAGACGTGTTAGGATACAGATTCTATTAAAATTTCAGCCCTCTATCTCCTATAATGGCTGAGTTATGGTCGAATAACTGTATTGCTTAACTTTTAAAAATGTGACAATGGCGTCATAATTCCATGATGAGTCGACATTTTCGTCTGGGCTCAGAACTTACTGGAGCCATAGCCAAAAAACTCACACATGCCAAAAATCAGCTTTCTTCGCCCGGCAGATTCTTCAATCAATTCGTTACAGATATATATATATACAAGCGCGCCTCGCTTGCTTGCGATGCGCGGCTGGCGGACACTTCGTGTTCGCCGGTGGCTCCCTTCGGTCGCCTGGAGGTGACATTGGTTAATTATAAGGGAGATATCATCTCTAAATATGTCCATCTCAGTTTTAAAATCGATATCACTCGAAAAATCACCAAATTTGTCAATTTTTAAAATTTTGATGAGTAATGATGACGTCATAACAAAGTGATGAGTCATCATTTTTTGATGATAGTTGCATCATATGTGAGGCGTGTTAGTATACAGATTCTATTAAAATTTCAGCCTTCTATCTCCTATAATGGCTGAGTTATGCTCGAATAACTGTGTTGCTTAACTTATAAAAATGTGACAATGACGTCATAATTCCATGATGAGTCGACATTTTCGTCTGAGCTCAGAACTTACTGGACCCATAGCCAAAATACTCCCACATGCCAAAAATCAGCCTTCTGCGCCCTGCAGTTTCTTCAATCAATTCGTTACAGAGATATATATATATACACACATACACACATACACATATATAGATTATTCGAGTTTTAATAGTAAAGACATACACACACAAACAAACAAACAAACAATAATCGAGTTTTAATAGTAAGGATATTTTTCGCATAGAACTGAGATGTGAATTGGTTAATATAAAAATTTGGAATTTTTTCGTGGAATGTTGCTACATTCCAGTGTTGCTATGGAAACGTGTTTTGGTCAGTTGGGATCATATCTTGAAAACCGCAAAAGCTAGACATTCAAATGTAATTCCACTTGATAGCTACTAGGGCATTCAAAAAGTCTTGCGGGTCATACCATAAAATAATAAATAAATGTCATATAATATGTTTCAATGTATTATTTATTCGAAATACCCCCCTCCTACTTCTACACAGCGTTTCAATCATTCCACCCACTTTATGAATGCATTTCTGTACTCTTCTTCGGGGATGGATTTGAAGAAGTGGTACAGGGCCGACCCGACGGTTTGTTTCGACTCAAATTCCCTGCCTTGAAGGTATATTTTGAGCTTGGGGAATAGCCAAAAATCACAGGGAGCTAGGTCTGGTGAGTAGGGTGGATGGGGAAGTAAATCTAACCCCTCTGATTCCAAGAAATTTTTAGTGAACTTGGCTGTATGGGAGCTAGCATTATCTATCAATAATTTTATTCCCCTCATTTTAGCCTTGGGACGGAGCTCTTCCACGTTTTTTATTAGGTTTGGAAGTACTTTCTCTGTAAAAAACGTTGGGTTTACTCTTTTACCACTTTCAGAAGGTATTTGCAAGACTATTCCACTACTATTGAAGAAGATCGTGTACATGACCTTCGGTTTTCTGAAGTCGGGCCTAGGAATTTGGGCCGGTCTTTCGTCCCCTCTCACTCATGATCGCATTTTATACTTGCTGTAAGGGGTTGAATAATAGACCCAAGTCTCATCCCCTGTTATAACTTCAGCTAGGCGTCTAGGATCACAACCGTCAAATGTTTCCAGGAGTTTCTTGGCAGTCTTTACACTTGCGAGCTTTCGTTGATCGCCGAGGTTATGTGGGACCCACTTACCGGAAATGGATCGGAAACCAAGCTGAGTAGTCAGAATGGAATGAATGGCCCCCCGATGAAATCTCCATACTCTGCTCTAACTGCTCGATTGTTATACACTTATCTTCCCTGACTTTGCTCTCGATTAGAGCGACATTCTCTGGGGTGCTGACGGACACCGGTCTCCCAGATCGAGGTAGATCTGACACGTCTGTATTTCCAGACTGAAATCGTGCAGCCCATCGCTCTACCGTTGATCTGGAAGGGCAATCCATGCACAATACCTCCTGCAACTCATTGTAGATGAGTACCGGCTGGATGCGGAGTTTTGTGCGAAACTCAATGTAAGCTCTCCATTTCAGATTAAAATTGTCATTCTTGGAAGCCATAATTTTACCAGTATGTTGAAATGATGTGTGAATAAATTGATCAGAAATTTGTAATTTTTATTCAATCAAGCTAAGATTTTCAGTAAATCAAGCTAAGATATAAGGTTGTCTTATAGATAAAAAATGATTTGTTTACTATTATAGTTTGCGAAATATACCATGACCCGCAAGACTTATTGAACGCCCTAGTAATATACTATTTCCTATTAAGTGATAGTATATTCTATTTGTCTAAATTCAATGGTTTACGAGTTATTAGACAATTTATCATATTGGTCACATTTGGTAATTTGTCGAATATCTCGTAAACCATTGAATTTAGACAAGTAGATTATATTATCACTTAATAGGAAATAGTATATTGGCTATCAAATGGAATTACATTTGAATGTCTAGCTTTTGCGGTTTTCAGGATATGATCCCAACTGACCAAAACACGTTTCCATAGAACACTGGAATGTAGCAACAATCCATGAAAAAATTCCAAATTTTTCGTATTAACCCATTCACATCTCAGTTCTATGCAAAAATATTATAATAAAAACACTTAGAAGTGCCCCTAAACGGCCTCTGAAAATCACCAAATTTGTCACAAATATAACCTATTGCGCAACCATATGATGACTAATCTAAATTTTAACAACAGATATGGGTACTTTGACACCATATTTATATATGCTGGTAATACATTCCTAAGCTCTATTGTGCCTTTGTTAATGATTTAAGGCAGCACATGTATTAGCTCAATCATCTTCTACCGCATCCTTATTCCCAAATCCACAAGTTACTGTGAGGACTTATATACAGTAGGCTATGTCAAAACTTTTTAAGGATGATTCAGAGCTGGAATCTTCCAGTACTTGATAAACGATCACATTTAGGGCATAGAATTCCTTAATATCTCGTACCTTATTCAATTCCTCGTGGAGTTTGAAGAGGTATACTCCACGGTTTTAGTGATATGTAAACACTAACTAATAATATTTGGAATAATTAACTACACTACTTCTTATGCAGTTATTTTATTTCCACTGATGATTATCTGCTCTAAATTTTAAGTATTATTGATTAAATTATTTCCAAATGCAATACATACCAACTGTATCAGTATAACCGCATTATTTGAAACCAGAGATGCCAACTCTCATGGAATCACGAAGTTTACAAAGATCTTACGGTAATACTATGAACTCACATACAATTATCCAATCTTAAAAATTTTCTTGTTTCAGCACAAAATTAACCTCTCATATAAATCGCTAAAGGGGTGGGCGGCAATTTATTAGCAATTATCTGATTATTCAATGAAGCCATGAAGCAGCCAACAATTTTCCAATTAATAATTGCCTTATAAAATAGGTTATTTACAATCGTTTGATTTCAAAGGACCAGTTCAAGTTGATGTCAATCAAGTGTAAGCACGTTTGTCCTGCTTTTACTGTATTTCAAAAACTAATTCACCTTAATTATAAGATTGATTTTCCTCTACTCTAAAATTATCATCGAATCATTACCTCGATGCGAAAACGCTAGATATTATTTTTTATTATACAATTCAACTTTTTTAAATCGAAATAGCATTAGTGTAAATCATTTGATTCGAAAAATAACTAATCATCCATTCTGTTATGTCATTAAATCAGGGCTGTATCAACTCATTTTGAGTTGGTAAAAAACTCATTTTCTAGGCACCAACTCATTCATTTATATTGTACCAACTCATTCAACTCCTTCATTTGGATGTAACCAACTCATTCAACTCATTCAATTCATCCAGCTTTATGTAATCAACTCATTCAATTCATTCAACTTATTCAATTCATTCAATTCATTCATTTACAAACAATCTTCCTTGCTAAGACAATGCATATCTTATATATTAAAATGCTAGGATTTTTTTGTTTGTTTGTTTGTTTGTTTGTCCGAATTGATTGAAGAATTGGCAAGTCGTAGAGATACGAAAATTGGCATGTAGGTTTCAAATGATGAATCTACGATTAAGTTCTAAGATCTAAGCGAAATTTTCACACCTCTGCAAAAAAAATGGAAAACAATTTTTCACACCTTTTCTATACAATACTATGTACGGCTTCACTCTCACAATAGAAATCATTATACGACAATATTGTAGGCTGTAATTGTAATTAATACTTCAAACAATAACTTATATGAATGTCTCAATTATATATTATAGTGTATGGCAGTTAAAAATGTTATTTGTATATTTTCACACCTTTATATAGTACATATTTTCACACGATTTGACGAATTTTGAAAATGATGCTAGAAACTAGCTTCTAACGGTTGACAAGGGGTTTTTAGGGGTGTAGATTTCGAATATCATATTTTCGGATCCATATGAAAAATTATCCGTTGACCTTTGTTTACAATATATATAAAGGAAAAACATTCCAAAAATAGTTTAGATTGAGTAACTCCAGGCGCCCGCAGGGCGACTCTGCGGAAGCGCGCTTGTGGTTGATTAATAACGTAAGATGAGTTGGTTGGAACCAACTCATTTTGAATGAGTTGGTTCCAACCAACTCATTTCAGTGAGCTTTCAACTCATTCATTTGACCACTACCAACTCATTCAACTCATTCAGAAAAATGAGTTGATTTTTACCAACTCAAAATGAGTTGATACAGCCCTGCATTAAATGGATGAAATTGAAATACATTTGATTTTATTTGTTCCGAATAAATTATCAGAAAAAACATCAACATTGAATATCTTGTTATCCTCTCCAATTTGATATTGTGAAGCCTTTATCCGAAAATTCTTGGCGTAACAGGTATTTTTCGACTCGTCAACGCACTTTGGATGCACATTGTGTGTTAGAAAGTCTGAGATTGCACAGTACTCGTCTGCGTTCATCTTGAGAATTACAATGCTGTTACGTTGATACAATGTTGTGAAAAATTCTGCTTTGTAAAATTCTGTTTGGGAATTTAGTACATAAAGAATCAGCAATTTGTATTACAACTAAAATTCAATAATGCAGAATATGTTCCAGTAATACAAGTGAGTTAGATATCACACGGTAGTAGAATATCCCTGGTCCAGTAATATAGTGAATTAAAATCACAGGGTGAGTTATTTAAAACACACGAAACACAGCACCTCCATCTCAGAATCTTGAAGTTGTCATTATTCAGAATTTCCTATACTGGCGTTTGTCAGAATGGTTTATCGCGCGTTCTGACTATGTCAGAATCATTTTATCTGGATCTCACTTTGTTCACAATCAGTTTTATCGAGATCTTATTTTGTCAGAATCGATTTTATCTAGTTCTGCACTTGTCAGAATGAAATTTCTATAGTTCTAGTAGTTACCCCTCAAAGATCTCGTCATAAAATCAAAATCCCACTTTCACATTCAATTGGACACTGTTTCGAACTTAAAATGCTCCTTTTCATACCTCATACCTTCTTATACATGTTACTCTCCAAAATGCAAAATGTTCACTCCAATCTCCCATTCATTATAGAAAAACTAAAATGCTACTCAACCACGCTCTCACAAAAATAGAGTAGAACTTCCATTCTAACAAAGTCAGAACTTGATAAAACCGATTCTGACAGACGCCTTAAAAGAAATTTGACTAATGACAACCTCAATATTCTGACAAATGCAGTGTCCTCCATCAGGAGTACCACAACGAAGTATTCTTGGTTCACTACACTTCTTAATTTTTATTAATGATCTATTTATGCCCAACCACTTTGAATATTAACTTATACGCGGACGATATTTTAATTTATTTATCTAAAATAGATTTAGTAGTTTTATCCAGTAGCATGAATGTATCATACAGTGGATTAGCGAAGGTAGTGAAACTGACATTTCGACCTGATCGAGAAGTTAAATTTCAGATAAAAAGTAAATATCAATAAATCTAACCACCCGAGTAATTTGGTAAATAGAGAGACGCAATAATCTTTTATATGACAAAAATCTTTGACCCGCTAATATTCGAGTAATACGAGTAAATGATTGCTGTATTTTTTTAACAGTTAGTATGATTAATTATTTAATAATAGAATACTCATTCAATTCACTACATTTTTTTACATAATGTTTTTTTCATTATTAAAATTAATAAATTGCTCTTAATGTGACAGTTCAAAAGTAAGAAAATTTATTTACGTTAAATATTTTAGACAAATTCAATTAGAATTTAGTTTAAATTTCAACTTCCAAATATAGGCAAGATCCAAAACAAATTTAAACATATTTTTGAGTAATCCATGCATCAAACTTGAAACTTAATCCTGCACCTTCGGAATAACTTTAAATTAAATCAAGTTCAGTATTGCTTCACCTTGTTAAATTTCAGGCAATATCAGATAATGTTCGCTTTAATATAAGCAATAGTGCACACACGATTTTTAAAGTGGGTTAGGGAACTTGAGTTTAAGAGAAGCATACCCCTTCCAGGATCCCCAATGTCTATACCCATGCGAAGTCTCCCGTGGAACAAATAATTACATAAAACCGCATCAAGTGAAAGTACGATTATTTGCCAACATAATTACAACCTGTTAAATAACTGTCTATATTTTATCAATTCAAATTAATATTAACTCCTCAAAAACTATATAATTTCTTAAATATTTAAAATTTTTCCACAAAATGACCGATTATGAGTGGTTTAATAATATTATTACTCTTAATAATATTTTAGAAATAGATGCTTTGAGGTTGGAGATAGTAATTCTAAATGCTTTGTAGCAAATCTTTGTTTTGAAGCAAAATTATGTCACTAATTACCGATTGAAAAATTGTGATTGAGAGAATTTCAACATCAGCCTTTTTATTCTTACCCAAAAAAATAATGTTACCATTACATGATGTTACACTTTAATTATAGTATGGGGTCATTTAATATTTGGAAATATTAGTTGGGATAATTTGAGATATCATGAACTAATTAAACTTTGATGATATGTATCCACATGTACATGTATAAGCGCGATAAATTAATATAGGCGTAACTATATGATATTGAATCAATAAAGTATCTTGTAGCGACAATATTGTTTAATTATGAATTAGTGAGGCAAGTTTCTCCAATTAGTTGCTCCCACAATTCAGAAATATTAATTCGCAACTCTTAACACTGCGACATGTTATATCTGTCTCCTTAGCTTGGTGGTATTCGTGCCACCATAAGTAGAACATTGTTTATTGGAATCAGTTATTTGAAGGAATAATTTTGAAATTTAATGTAGATAGTGTGCAGAGATGACATACTACATCCATATGTTGTCGCTATAAAATTAATAAATATAAATGAGATCTTTGGATAATTAGTTGGAGGCAAACATATATTTTGAAACACAATTTTTTTGCAAATAAACAAATATCTCTCATTCTACATATATACATATATGGTTTAAACCCGAATTTGATTTGCTATTTTGGTATTTCATTGTCCGGGAAGTCATTATTGTGGGAAATCTTAAAATGCGGGGTTTACTATCGATTCAGAAACTCCTAGTCAAATATGCGTACAAAGGAATGCTTTTAAGTTTGTAGAAACAATTGGACGTGTGATAAAATCATACATTTACCCATATAGAATCTGGTCTTAGATTACATCCTGAAGAGCATTGTTAAACTTAGACCACCTATGGCCTACATAATACACGGCCTTGTATGCCACCGAGAAGGCTTGAAAAATAGAAATTTGTAAAAAAGTCATAATTTAATTAGACCAATAAATCAAAAGCCGTATACGATAGACCTTTGAAATGTATTATTACCATATACAAACATCATATCAGAGCATGCAATTCAGCTGTAAAAAGTTGAGTCATCATGTGATTGCGCAATAGGCTCTTTTTAGAGCTAAAATGATGCTGTTCTGCTGATTTAAAACATCGTTATCTGCATTTCTGGTGAATGAATTTTTGATACTATAACAACAATAGGAAGGCTTTAATCTAAAAAATAAGACAATTTTGACTGAAATGTTTAAGCCACAACTCCAAAAGCATAGATCGTAGCTACTAAAAATTATACCATTCAATCCGCAAGCTATTACTTCCTATATGATAATACGTAATACTGTTTACGTGTTTATCTTCAATATTCTCTGTTATCTAGGATTTTATCACATCTCATTACTTCTTTATTGATCGTGATAAAATCCTAGATAACTCAGAGAATATTGATAATAAATACTGGTGAACACTATTATTATCATATAGAGCTTGAGGATTGAATGCATACTATATTTAAAAAGTAAGTAGCACTTTACATTTGCTTTTGTGGTTATTAAATCACAAGCGCGCTTCACTTGCTTGCGCTGCGCGGCTGGCTGACACTTTGTGTCCGCCGGAAGCTCCCTTCGGTCGCCTGGGCTCACATTGATTAATCAATTCGTTACAGATATATATACTATATATATATATTTATATAGATTAATCGAGTTTTAATAGTAAAGAATAGTAAAGATAATATCTGTAACGAATTGATTGAAGAAATTCCAGGCACAGAAAGCAGATTATTGGCATGTGGGAGTATTTTGGCTATGCTTCGCTAATTTCTGACCTCAGACGAAAATGTCGACTCATCATGGAATATGACGTCTTTTTCACCTTTTTCTAATTTAGAAATTTCAGTTTTTCTCACCCATTTTAGATGATAAAAGGCTGAAATTTTAATAGAAAGTGTATATTAATATTTTTCACATGTGATACATCATCTATCATCAAAATATGATGACACATCACTCAGTTATGACGTCATCCTTACGCATCACAAAATTACAAATTTGATGATTTTTCGAGTGATATCGATTATAACTGTAAGACAGACATATTTAGAGATGTCATCTCCAATATAATTAATTAATGTGACCCCAGGCGCCGAAGGGCGCCTCCTGCGGAAACAAAGTGTCCTCCAGCCGCGCACCCCAAGAAAGCGAAGCGCGATTGTGATCTATATATTTTGAGTTATGGATTAAACGTCCAACTTTTTGTTTCCATTGCAAATGTGGAATGCACATACATTCCAGTTAATATTTTTATATTTTCTGGATTTAGGCCTTCCTATTGTTGTTCTATAAAAAAAATCAGACATTGGAAATTCAGATAACGATGTTTTAAATTAGCAAGAACTGCAGCATTTTTCGCTCTAAAAAGAGCCTATGCGCAATCACATGACATATCTACTTTTTACTGCTCAATTGCATACTATGTTATGATGTTTGTAGTATATGGTAATGATATATTTCAAAGGTCTATTGTATACCATTTTTGTTTTGCCGATCCAATTAAATTTTGACTGTTTTAAAACTGGCCTTCTATTTTTGATGCCTTCTCTGTGATATACACTGCTATGTATTAAGTAGGCCATGGACCACCGTTTGGAAAAATACAGCAGAATTCTTGGGTTAGTTCAGAATCTAGTAGACAGACGTCCCTTTTGTATTATCTAAAATACACATATAATCTATCGTCGATCCAAATTTTACATCTCATTTATCTCCAGGGAACCCAAATAATATAGTCCTTTTCATAACTACTTGTCTTTTGATTGATTTCGAAGTCTCAGTGAATTCTTGGTCGGCACAAATCAAATGATGTTAATTTTATTTGATTTTTCTATTTTACACTAAGTGGTAATTATACTACAATTTTGTTCATCCATGATTGTAGAGTATATGTTGAAGGTATTCAACTACCAAGGTTACATAAATTACGCACCAAATGATCAAAACTGGAAAAATTGCAAATATATCCAAAGTCCTCAAAAACCCCTTTGGGACATATTCCTACCTAAATCATGTTCAATCATGTTGAAATGAATTTTTTGCTGAAAATTCCTGATCTCAAATCATTTCAATTATCATGATTCATAAACTGTTGAAAGATTTGACATCTCAATCCTCAAAACAACATATATTTGTCATCTTTTCAAAATAAATTATTCCAAGTTCGCTCAATATATTACTGTTTTTATTTTAAAGTAACAAACGCGCTTCGCTTGCTTGTGCTGCTCAGCCTCATGACACTTTGCGTCCGCCGGAGTCCTTTTGGGCGCCCAGGCCCACATTGATTAATTATATGGTAGATAACATCTCTAAATACATATGTCCTACTGTTATAATCGATATTACTCGAAGATTCACAAAGTTTTCCAATTTTTCAATTTTTGTTGCGTAATGATGACGTCATAACAAGATTCTGAGTCATCATTATTTGATGAGAGTTGGATCATATTTGAGATATATTAATCTACACATTATATTAAAATTTCAGCCTTCTATCACTTAAAAAGGCTGAGTTATAGTCGAGAAACTGAAAATTCTAATTACAAAAAAGCAAGGTTGAAACCGATTGGACCGAATATCAGTATTCATGAATAGTTCCTGAACCGAATACGAATACTGATAATATTCGGTACGTACTCTAACCGAATACAAATATTGATATTGTTTGGGTACTCATATTTTCCGAGTAAATATGATAAATTATTTGTTGACTTTTATGTACAATAGATACATAAAGTAAAGTATCTCAAATTATGCTCGAAACTAGCTTTCATCTATTGAAATGGGATTTTTGGGGGTGTTGACTTCGAATATTATATTCTCGCATCTATAAGACATGATTTGTTTTTTTTTTTTTCCAAAAGTCACATATAAATAAATTTTCACAATAGGCTAGAAACTTACTGCAACTGTTCATATAGGGCTTTCTAGGTGTAGATTTTGAATTCATTTATCATGGGTCTAATATTTCTTCTGCAGTCCTGAATTCATGATTCATCTTTGATTAATGACTTTCGTTTTTTAGTATGGTTCCTCGATAATCTTTATAATATTTATTCTCCCCAGTCTGAGAGAGCGGAATATTTAGTAGACCTCTACCTTGAATTTTATCGTTTTCTATCCGCAATATCTTTGCGAATGAGCACAATACTTATTCTCACAAAATTATCAAACTGTGTCACTTTTTGTCACTAACACCAGCATATATACTGACCGTAACAATATATGACTTGTGTAATAATGTCTAAACCTAATTTTGTCATTATGGCACCATAGTAAGTCAGCTCACTTGAAATCCATGGATGCTATAAAACAACGAATATAGTATGTATAAAAGCAGAAATAACTAAAGTAAAATACATTGAATCGTTAGCATCAATTATATTATGATGGTATAAAATATACTACTTGTTTTATCATCAATTTCAAACAAAAGTTAGATGGGCACATATTGTATTACAATCGCCAACACGCGGGCCCCATAATAGAGAGTTATAAAAGAAGTCGCAGGCCATCATGTTTTGTCTCACGGAATCCAAACTTCCCATCACTCTGGCTTTACTGTCTATCTCTGGCATATGTTCATACATTGGATAAGCTATATCTTCATTTGATCTCAAGAATGATTTCTGTGCATATCTTAGACCGGATAATTTGTCCTTACTCACCAGGAACGGAATGTCAGTATTTAAGTGTATCAGATAAATACAAATCGGAAATACTCTAAGGTGCAAAACTCTATGGGCAAACTTAGATCCAGAATATTCAACGAGAACAGTCTGAGCTGTTATGGAATCCAATCTTCATATAAAGTGGTCCTGTATTTCTCGTTTGATACCATGCGCATCTATCTCTAATGAAAAGTGTTTCCTACCATGAAATCTTGCATTATCAATATTGAGCATTGTGGTTTGAGCGTTTGAGTTATAGCAACTGATAACTACCTGCTCAATGTTAATATCTGTTTTCTCCCAGTATCAAACTGGTGATTAAAGTGCCTGATCCTTTTGACAAACATAGAATTCTATTTCTTACGTTTTACTTTGTTCATATATTTATTATTCTTCCTAACAATTAGCTAAATTCGAAAGATCTTTAGGAAAGTATTTCAATGTCTGAAATTCAAAATTTTCTGTTTATTATTTCCAATATCCCCTTAAAGTCAATTCAGCTTGCTTCCAAGCTGTTTGTCTTCAATATTACTCAAGAGAGTCAAGGTTTAGCTACACTAGCCCTTCATCTGAACATGAAAGTTTGTTTACCTTCTGTTATGAACGATATGTCAAATTGATTGGAGGTCGTTAACGGCCTAACTAGCTGCTCCTAGAATTCTTGACTAATCTCGGCGACAATAATATTGTAAGAATATCTCTGACTTCATATGTATCCTTCTATCATTGTAGATAATATTCAACATCATTTTAGTCCTAATGAAGGATTTTCCGAAATTTTCAATTATGATCAATTGCGATATAACTTAACCTTAGAATAATTGCAATATATTAGTGGTCCTAAAGAACATTTCTAAAATACTATCCTTGTGAAATTCAATAGCGTATTGCTACCGGGTGATTCAAAAAAGTCCAACCTAAATGTAATTGACTTCTGTGACCACAATTCTTAACTAAACTAAACTAAACACAAATAAATGAAGAATACATTAAAATTTACAATCTACCAACAATTCAGGGTTCATTAGAGCAAATATTCGAAGTGTTCTCCTTTTAATTCTGTGCATTTCTTGAGTCGTGTCACCAAGTTATTCATGATATTTTTGAATACCGATCGTGGAATAGCCCTAATTGTTTCCCTGATGTTTTCTTTTAACTCGCTGGTGCTTTTAAGCTCACGATGTAGAATAAACTCGGCCCTTATGATATCCCCATAAGTAGAAACCTAGGAGATTGAAGTCGGGACTATAGGGGGTCCACTCAAAATCCGTCTTGAGACTGATTCCTTTTGCTCCACAGTATTATTTGAGCCAATCTCTTGAGAGATTGGAGGTATGTAAGTTCGCTCCATCATGTTGAAACCAAAAAGTGAGTCAGAAATGATGGATAGAGCACTCTCAGTTCCCCAAAGAATCGACCAGGAACCTAGACATACCTTTCTTTAGTAACGGTAACGCTCATGCCACTTTCTTTGAAAGAAAAGTGCTCAATGATCCCTTTACCCGAAATGGCACTACAAACGGTACATTTTTCTGAATGTAGTGGTTTCTCAGCAACTTCAATCGGTCTTTGGGTTCCGCTGTACACTTTTGTCTTCGGATTGACTTTCATTTCGGTGAAAGTGAGCTTCATCAGACATCCACAACAGTGAAAGAAAACGACTCTGACTTTCAATTTTCTCCAAAATTTCAACGCCATTTGGATCCTTTTCGACATATCCACAGTTGTTACCATTTGTTTAGTCTGTATTCGATATGGAAATCTCTTGAAATAATCAATTAGGACCCTCCTCACCGTGCTAGTAGATATTTCTCCATCCAAAAACAAAGATTATTTCCTCCGCTTGATTGATCGTTTGGGGCTAAAATCAACCGAATTCCGGACAGTCTCAATGACCTCAGCTGTTCGCTTCTTTGGTCGGCCAGAATGCGTTGACCGGTAATCAGACTTGCAATTGAGGTTTTGAACTGTCCCATATTTTCTAAACCTCTCCACCCAACGATATATCATTGATTTATCGGGGGAAACCTCCGTTAGGAAAGATGTACGAAATTGCATTTTTACAGCTTCGTATGAAAATGTTCCACACAACGAAATCGGTATTGCAGCACCCAATATGCGAACTCCATATCCTTTTTCGCTTAGTATCTTAGTATCTATAAAAGAGCAAAACATTTAGTAACTCGACAGTTTAAAAATAGAGAATCAGAAAGCATTGTATCATTTGTACTATTAATAGTGTGACACCGTTTAGGAAATATCTAGTTTAGAATTCTAAAATAATTCCAGAATTTCATGCAATTCTAGAATAATTCTTAGAATTCGCTAGGAAAGCAAATTTTGACATTCTTAATCATTTTAAGAAATTCTTATAAAAGCTGTAATATTTGCGTTACGGTACTTATACAAGTAGTTTTTCTTAGGGTAACTAGGTTTAGGGCTATCTAAAATGTTTTGACAATGCTTTTGAGTCTACATTCGAAATCTGACACTATTAGTAATTTCTAAGGTTAAAAGCAATGAACACCTAAATCTGGCGAGAGGCTCAGAGATCCTGTTTTGAATTGGGGGTGGCCTACCAACCTGCTGGGTGTCTGGGAGCGCTGTAAACCCCCAGTTGGGACCAGAGTCGAAGCACCTCGGAACTGACAAAATGTTTTTTATTATTTACCCAGATTCTTCTAATTTTGAGAAGTTTACAATTGCCTCATTTTCAAATTGTTTTTTACAGAACATTACATAATTTAACGCAAATGTGTAGATCTTGCGTGCTGACTATATATGTAGGGAGGGGAAAAGCATTTTTTCTAATTCATGATGGTAAATTTTAAATATTCAAACTCCCGTGCAGCTCAGAATAATCTGCAAATTATTTCTAAATAGAGCCTTTTAGAATAAAAAAATGCCCGCACCATGAATATTTTACTTCACACATCCTTATTTTTACTTCGCTCATTATATATATATACATTATACGGAACAAGTCATTTTTAGAATTCACACTTAAAAACTATTCTAAATTCAAATTGGTCGTCTATTGATTTATAATTTTTAAAATATCTAGTGTCAGCAAAATAATTTCTGAATTTAAGGGAAGTCCATGGTGATGTTGGAGCGATTTTTTCAAAGGAATAACATTATATTGTCAAATATTCATTATTTGGCAAATATGGTGAGATTCACGCCATATTTAACGCATGAGATGCTGTTAATATTCTTGATTTATAATAGCAATGATTTTAGTCGAATCATCTTTTAATTATTTAATTTAATTAATATATTTAATTGAAATATTGAATCTCTCACTTATACTTACATTTATAGCATCAGATTTTGAAAAGCATTCGAAGATGCAAGATAATTCTATCGTTTCTAATATACCCTTTTATCACACTTCAAGTTCTGATGAAGATGATTTTTTATCTACTCAAGGGAAAGTCATTAAAGCTTTAATGGAAGATCCTCTATCTTCAAAGTCAAAAATTTCGCACAAAGATTCCTCTTCAGGAGATACATCTGATGATTTAGATGGAATGTCAATTCCCAGATTATCTAGCAATTATAACCAAGCTTATAATAATAAATTGTATCCAATGCGTAGAAACACTACGTGTAACCCGACTAATCTTTCCAAAAAGGCTAAGATGGAAGAAATATCTAATACTTCATTAACTTCTTCTTCAAAACTTTTGAATCAAGAAACCTTGGGATTACTAGAATCTGAAGTTAAGAAATTTCTCATACAGGGACCTAAGTCAGGGAAAAGCATTGCCAGGAAACTTAACAAAATATTTCCAAATATGCATCCTGAAGAGTTATATTTTAATATTAGTGAGATAATGAAATCAAATGATATTGATAAACAAAAAAATAGCGAAGGAAAGATTTTGTTTGTATTGAAGTAATCTTTTCGTGTTTTGATGCATTTTCACGTATCCCATATTATTAAATCTTAAAAATTTGTAATGTATATTACTCTTCATTAAATCTGCCTTCAATCTACTGTTCACTAAGTTGACTAAATATTAAGAAAATCTTTTTGTCTCAATACATAATAGAGCCAGTTTTTGTGTGTTCAGCGTTTCATCTAGATAGAAATTAGTCCAGCAATAAAGTGAAATGATCGTTATTTGAGCATATTAGGAAAATACAGGTTGGTAGCATATGATAAATTAATATATTTTGGCCATTGGACCGTTTGGATTTATATGGTCCTAATTTCGTATTGGACAAATATTTTCTATTTTGTGATACTAGGTAACCAATTTCATGTAGAATTAACTCAATATTCTGTCATCTGCGGCCGTATTCACTAAGAACTTAAGATCGATCTTACGATCGATCTTAGTGCTTAAGTCTTAAGTTCGATCTTAAGTCGTATTCACTAAGATTGGTATTCACTAAGATTTAAGTTCGGTCTTAAGACCGAACTTAAGACCGAACTTTAAGCAACCTAGGGAGGTGTCTTAAGTATTGTAATTGATTCGATTTTCACTAATTACTCCATAAATGTTGTTCAAACTTACTTCTGTCCAACAT
Source organism: Aphrocallistes beatrix (assembly GCA_963281255.1). Lineage (NCBI taxonomy): Eukaryota > Metazoa > Porifera > Hexactinellida > Sceptrulophora > Aphrocallistidae > Aphrocallistes > Aphrocallistes beatrix. The sequence continues at coordinate 3,587,592 of OY725488.1, forward strand.
TGGATCTATCTTGATTGATATTAGACTTCAAATAAAATATTTTTAAAACATTTCTCTTATTGTGTGTAACATCGCAACATGTATCACATGCTATATTCGTAGCAAATTCTTCTTGGATTTGTATGAATAAACAAACATACATTCTTTGATCATATAATCATAGACTCATTCTAATATGCACAATTATAGAGACAGGCTTTATATATTGATTCACATGACTGATAATAATCACTTTGATCCTATTTTCCTATTTACAATGATTTTCCCAGCGTTTCAATCGATAATAGTCCCTCTGTTCTTCTATTAACTGCAGCTGAGAATACAGCCATCTGTTGAAACAAAACTTCCTGCTGTAATGGAAGTAAGTCTGTAGCCTTCAAGAGCTCGATCGAATCATCTTGCTCATCAACAGTTCGCCTTCTATCCCGACTTTTCTTTGATGCCTTATACGTTGTCGGGATTTCAATTTCTGCTGGAGACTTTTTTTTCCTGATATCCTCTACAGCTCTGCCATGCCATGCACTGAGTTGAGTTTGGCTGTAAAGTCTCTCCAGATTTGTTTCCTCCTTTTGTTTTTGTCAGCAGAATTTCCTGACCCTCTCAAAATCTCACCTGCTGACTCAATTTCATTAATGAGACTCACTCTTCTTCTCGGTCCAATTTGCTTGCGGGATTTGTCCATTTTGGTTTGGTATTGTTAATGCAAGCACTCAGCAGCAATTTATATACACGGGAGGACGCCGACTTACCATAACCACTAATGACACCAATTATCTTCGTAACACCAAATGACGCAGAAATTTTAACGTCGATAGAGTTCAATTTATTGTTCTTCTCATATCCAGTGTTTATATTTTGTCTTAGAGAGGTTTTCATGTTACAATATACAAAGACACTTGTCGTCTATATGTTTTGTTCAATATAATATTATGAATTCATGAGATACAACTTATGCTCTTTGATAGCTCTTCCTTTGATATTGACTAGTGTAGAATAATTATAGATTGCATACATAAAACATTAAATTTCATAATAGAATTCAAAGTTAAAACAAAGATTTCACCACAGATATTGTAAGACTCACCAGCAGACATTCTTGGCTGTACAACTACATCGTAGATAGAAGCTATGTCTTACAGGAGTGGGTTAATCAATCTTATTTGCTCCTAATATTGACATTAATGGCCTCAATTTTGCTCAAAAAGAAGAAATATAGTTTATTTTCACTAGATCAATAATAAATGACTACTTGCCATTACCAATATTATACTTCAGTTTTGTATTTGATTAGTATAATGCTATATTCTAATCATATTAACCCTAACGTTATTTCTAAGTTCTATCTTAAGATCGATCTTAAGATCGATCTTAATTCTTAGTGAATACCTCTAAGTTCGATCTTAAGACTTAAGATCGATCTTAGTGCTTAAGATCTTAGTGAATACGGCTGCAGATTCTTACGCTACACCAATTTATATCATCTCAGTTATAATTTTAGCACTATGATTATTTACAAGATTGGAGTGTTCTTAGGGAGATCTCAATCGCGTTCCATTGATTGATTCCCGCATTTCAATGTGCAATGTTGGACAAATTTGCCAGAATGTGCTTGCATTATCCTGCGCAACCATTTGTTTTTTATCTGCACCTCTAAATTTCCTCTCAAACTCTCGAAATCTGAGGTTTATTAGATGAACCTTTGAATATGATTCTGACCTGATCCAACTTCACTCTATGAACTAATTCAGTAATTCAGGAGCGCACTTCCTTCCTTCCCTATATAAATGTACACAAGCGCGCTTCGCTTGCTTGCGCTGCGCGGCTGGCGGACACTTCGTGTCCGCCGGAGGATCCCTTCGGTCGCCTGGGGTCACACTGGTTAATTATAAGGGAGATAACATCTCTAAATACGTCTGTCCCACTGATCTAATCAATATGGCACGAAAAATCACCAAAAATATCAATTTTTAAAATTTTGATGAGTAATGATGACGTCATAGCAAAGTGATGAGTCATCATTTTTTGATGATAGTTGCATCATATGTGAGACGTGTTAGTATACAGATTCTATTAAAATCTCAGCCTGCTGTCTCCTACAATGGCTGAGTTATGCCCGAATAACTGTGTTGCTTAACTTTTAAAAATGTGACAATGACGCCATAATTCCATGATGAGTCGACATTTTCGTCTGAGCTTAGAACTTACTGGACCCATAGCCTAAAAACTCCCACATGCCAAAAATCAGTTTTCTACGCCTGGCAGTTTCTTCAATCAATTCGTTACAGATATAGATATAGATATATATACACAAACAAACAAACAAACAAACAAACAATAATCGAGTTTTAATAGTAAGGATATATTATTATTGTTATTATTAATCTGAATAATTAACGGCCTACTCTTATGATTAGATGATGTGTTGAAATGATTTATCATAACTTGTAGGATGTATTCTCTCCAGATCTTTTCTGCTATTTTGGTTACCTTTGAGGCAGATAGTCCAAGCATTGTCCCAAACATGCTATAATGGCAAGTTTATGATCAAGAAGGCAAGAGTGGTGATTAACTCATTAATTTCATTAGTCCAACCTTAGTATATTTCCCTCACCCCTTGAATTATGTATAATCACTGCTCATAGTGAGGTGTGAAATGCTTGCAGATTCCTAAACTTCTTTTCTACTTGACCAGTAGAATTCATCCTTTTTCACTGCGGAACCTTTTTCTATTTTTTAAAACTAGCGGACCCCTATTTCCTTAACTCTTTTAGAATCTACCCATGCAAATTATACATATGTGGACTCTAGTAGTTTGTGGAACACTGTCCTGGAACATTACCGATTTCGTACTTTGCAAACTATAGACATTTATTACTCACTCCAAATGCAATCAACAATTTGTCAACATTTGAACGTAATTAAAACTTGCACGTAAATAAAACTTGGACGTAACACGTAAGCACGTAAAAATTGCACGTAAGTAAAGTAAAACGTAAGACAACATCTGTTTCCAATGTTCTGAGTATCATTTCTGTATTAATAGACTGGTTTCGTATGTGCACGATCCAGAAATGAGTCCGCAATCTTAAACGATATTTGTTTAGACCTGTTTTCAACCATTTCCCATGGCCAGCAGGAAAAAAATTCCGATTCAGAAGGAAACTTTTAAATATACGTAGTCATGAATCAATAGTAAGTTGTTTTTTATTATTCGTTTCAGTAATTTAAGGTATTGGTTACTATATAAAGGCACATGTCGACTAAGAAATTTCGAGAGGATTCTTATGAGCGAAGATCCGATGTGCAAAGGACCACACCTTCTTTGTCTCATCATGCACCGTTATCTCATCCTTTTACCAAATCGTAAAATATAGTTTTATTCACGGATAGGAAGTCAACAATGGGGAATCCATTGGAAAAGTTCGTTTCTGTTGATTACTTATCTTTTTTTAGTCTTGCGGTTTCACGCTTACCATATAGTATTATATTATTAGCTATAACTCGTAATTGGTTATAATTAGACATGATATATCCAGTATCATCGAATAGAAAGTCATATATGGGAAAACTTTTGAATAGGATGGTTTAGAATCGTTCAAATTGGTTTTCTTATTAGGGATATTGAAAACCTGGTTTTCATGCATAATAGGTTGGACCTCTGAATTTATACCTTCGATCCTCATTTTATCCAATCGTCCTAACAAAATTCCCAAGAGATCTTGACCACTATTCTTTCTTCAAAAACCGAATGGTCCCTGCTGAAGCCTTTCAGCTTTTCTTTTCGTGATTTGCCTCCTTCGAACATTCTAATTGATTTCGAATGGAGCCCAATTGATGTTCGTCGACGTTCAGTTCAATGAGGAAAAAGTGATGTTCAGAATAATATTGTAGAATGTGGCAAAGAGGTGTGATAAAGGTAAAAGCAGTCAATCATTTAAATTCCATCTATAGAAGTAACCAATGGTGGTGTAGCGGTAGTGAGAATTCTATCGTTGGAAGTATTAGTAAGGAGTTAATACTAGTCAGATTCACATCTTTCCAAGACTTTTGAAGTGAAAAACCATATACGATAGACCTTTGAAATGCATTATTACCATATACAGATATAATATCAGAGTATGCAATTCAGCTGTCAAAGTTTTGATATATTTTCAGTTGATTGCTCAATAAACTCTTTTTGGATCGAAAAATGCCGCTATTCTAGGTCATTTTAAACATTGTTATCCACATTTCTAATTCTTTATTTTTGACAACAAAGCCATAATCCAATAATCTGAAAATCTTAATTGGAATGTCTATGCATTCATTCATCAGTTGTTATGGAAAAAAAATGTAAATTGCATTTCTAAGCCATAACTAAAAATGTATAGATCATAAATGCTAAGAAATTTCACCATTCAATCCGCAAGGTATTACTTCCTATATGATAATAATACTGTTTACGTGTTTATCTTCAATATTCTCTGTTATGTAGGATTTTATCACTTCATTACTTCTCTATATATCGTGATAAAATCCAGGATAACTCAGAGAATATCCTTACTATGAAAACTCGATTAAAATATATATACAGTCGAACCTGCTATAACGGTAACTCTATATAACGGTCACATGTCTATAGCGGTCACCAATGAACAGTCCCGTCCGAAATTCCATAATATTGAACCTGTGTATAGCGGTCACCTGCTCAACGCGGCCACCCGCTTATAGTCCATTACTGACCCTAAAACTGTGTATAACGGCCATCACCTGTCTATAACGGCCACTACCTGTCTGTAACGGCTATCACCTTTTTATGTGTTTAATACAGAACCTGTTACGAACGATAAACATGTTTCTTGTAATTACTTCAAGAATTGGATTTCTAAAAATTTATATTTGTTGCACTGCGTTGATTCCTTTTGGGGATTGCGACAATCACTTGTATTTAACGGTCACCTGTGTATAACGGCCAATTTTGTCCAGTCCCTTGGGTAGCCGTTATATACAGGTTCTACTGTATATATTTAACGAATTGCTTATAGAAACTGCCAGGTACAGAAAGCTGATTTTGGCATGTGGGAGTCTTCTAGCTATGGCTCTACTAAATTCTTAACTCAGACGAAAATGTCTACTCATCATGAAATTATGACGTCTGGATACAACTATCATCAAAAAAATGATGCCTCATCATTCTGGCATTACGTTATCACCATGCATCAAATAAAAAATTGTAAAAGAAAAGATATAATTAATCAATATAACAACCCTAGGAGCCCAAAGGAGGACTCGCAGCACATTCAAACATTAATCCTTACTATTAAAACTCGATTAATGTATATTTATTTATTTATATACAGGGTGTCTCAAAAGTTCTGCAACAAATGTTGCTGATGCATTATACTACACAAGCGCGCTTCGCGCTTGCTTGCGCTGCGCGGCTGGCGGACACTTCGTGTCCGCCGGAGGCTCCCTTCGGTCGCCTGGAGTCACATTGGTTAATTATAAGGGAGATAACATCTCTAAATATGTCTGTTCTACTGTGCTAATCGATTTCACTCGAAAAATCACCAAATTTTTAATAAAAAAAATAGGGAGAATTATCTTAATTATTTTGCATTTCCAATGGCCTGCTTTTCTCAATTTATTTGCAATGCTGGATCATATATATCGTTGTCTAGTAAAGAATATTTTTTATCTCAATAAAAAACTCATATCCATGGTACATTTGACGTCTATACTTAAAATACTCGCGTTCTTATAGAAGATTTCCGTTACATAAATCAAAAGTAATAATATTATTTTAGTATTATGAATCAATTACAGAATATAGAAGTGATTAATGTAATATTTCATCAGAAAAATAGTGATCTTCAAACTTGACACTTTTGAGCTCCAAATTTTGGAGTAATTGGATGTAATTATTTAAAATTTTAGAAGAAATGTTTTTTGCGTAATGAGTTGAGCTCATTTCTAGCTAGAAGGGTGCTAGATTTCATTTATGGAGGCTAATTTGGAATACAATCAAGTGATCTTAGTCAAATTAACAAAGTAAAATTGGTTGTTGCAGAACTTTTGAGACACCCTATATATATATGTAACGAATTGATTGAAGAAACTGCCTGGCGCAGAAAGCTGATTATTGGCATGTGGGAGTATTTTGGCTATGGCTCCAGTAAGTTTTGAGCTCAGACGAAAATATCGACTCATCATAGAATTATGACGTCATTGTCACATTATTAAAAGTTAAGCAATACGGTTATCCGAGCATAACTCAGCCATTTTAAGAGATAGAAGCCTGAAATTTTAATATAATCTGTATACTAACATACCTCACATATGATGCAACTATCATCAAAAAATGATGACTCATCACTCTGTTATGACGTCATCATGGCGCATCAAAATTTTAAAAATTGACAAATTTGGTGATTTTTCGTGTGATATAGATTATAACAGTAGGACATACGTATTTAGAGATGTTATCTCCCATATAATTTATCAATGGTGACCCCAAGCGCCCAAAGGCCGCCTCGGGCGAACACTTTGTGTCCGCCAGCCGCGCAGCGCAAGCAAGCAAGCGAAGCACTCTTGTATATCTCAAAAATGATATAACTATCAAAATAAAATGATGACTCATCACCACAGTGGTTTGGTAGCGGGAAATAGAGAAATTTTTGATGTCTATGTTAATTCTTTTTAATCTTCGAATATCATAATCTCTCTCAAGCTTATAAATATATGAAAGTACGTTCATAATATCAAGAATTAGTATTTTGAAATGCTTCAACTAATTCAAAACATCATTATTGCTCCAGGATTATAATCTCATTGTTTTGTAAATCTACTATAGATAATTTTTATATCTTGAATCTGATTTTCTAGTCTATGTTTATCTTTGATCATTTTCAAGATTTCTGAGTTTTCAATTAAGGAATTTGATATATACTACAAGCGCGCTTCGCTTGCTTGCGCTCCGCGGCTGGCGGACACTTTTAGTCCGCCGGATGCACCTGGGCGCCTATGCTCATATTTATTAATTATAAGGTAGATAATATCTTTAAATACGTCTGTCTTACTGTCATAATCGATACCAATCGAAAAATCTTAAAATTCGTCATTTCCAAGTCTATTAGAATGTCTTTTTGGACCAATACCAAGAAGCGTGCGAATTTTGAAACTCGTTGCTCAAGTTTCAAATTTCATGCCATTTTTCGTTAGAAAAAACAAAGATAGTCAAAACAGAATGAATAGAATTGGCTAGAATCTGGAAACTAGATATAAGTAGGTGTTGAAATAAAGTAAATCTGAATAAAGAATCGTTCATCATTAATACAAATACTTGGTTTCAACTGCACTACAGACATAATAATAGGGTAGGGCCGAGAACTTATTGAACGCACTAGTATATATCTGTAACGAATTGATTGAAAATACTGCCAGGCAAAGAAAGCAGATTAATGCATAGCGAAATCTTTTCTTCTGGACTTGGAAACTTCCCTCCTCTTAGTTGCTCTTTAATTTGGGAAATTAAAAAAAGTCACAAGGTGCCAGGTCGGGGCTATAAGGTGGATGTGTGACCGTTTAAACAATATTCTCCCCTAAATAGTCCAATGTTCTCGTTGCAGTGTGAGCACTTGCCTTATCGTGATGCAGAAGAATTCCACGAAGCCCTGATCTAGGAAGTTTTAGATTGATTTCTGGTCGTCTTCAAGACTATTCCTTCTACACTTAAATTCGTCATGAATTTGAGCTACATGAAAGAACTTGCTCATTGAATATAGTTTGGAGAGTATCAGAAGAATAAAGAGCTGTTTTACCTTCAGAATAATGTAAATACATCAAAGCTTCGAAAATCGCGTTTTTCCAATTTCATGATAGAAATCGGTAATATTGAAATTCTAATAAGATGCTATGATTTCAAATACTATATTAGGAAATCCAATTGGTTGATCAAGTTGAAATTTCTCATACAAAGTATGCTCTTATGGTATTATAAGATATGTGATTTACAAGAGAATATGAGCAATAATTATATTCAAAGCCAGAAACTTTCTGATTGAACCTTGTACTTTAGAAGGTCGTCCTGCTCCATTAGAATGCTCTAGTGACTTTTTTCTCGAATGAGCCTAGCGCGCCTCAGGGTACGAAATACGGTTCGTCTTGGAAATCTGTTCATCACAAATCTCTGAGGTGAAGATATTTTTGCATGAATTAAGGTCTTAATTGCTACAAGCGCGCTTCGCGCTTGCTTGCGCTGCGCGGCTGGCGAACACTTCGTGTCCGCCGGAGGCTCCCTTCGGTCGCCTGGAGTCACATTGGTTAATTATAAGGGAGATAACCTCTCTAAATATGTCTGTTCTACTGTGCTAATCGATATCACTCGAAAAATCACCAAATTTGTCAATTTTAAAATTTTTGATGCGTAATGATGACGTCATAACAAAGTGATGAGTCATCATTTTTTGATGAAAGTCGCATCATATGTGAGGTATGTTAGTATACAGATTCTATTAAAATTTCAGCCTTCTATCTCCTATAATGGCTGAGTTATGCCCGAATAACTGTGTTGCTTAACTTTTAAAAATGTGACAATGACGTCATAATTCCATGATGAGTCGACATTTTCGTCTGAGCTCAGAACTTACTGGAGCCATAGCCAAAAGACTCCGACATGCCAAAAATCAGCCTTCTGCGCCCGGCAGTTTCTTCAATCAATTCGTTACAGATATATATATATATATATATATACAATCATCGAGTTTTAATAGTAAGGATTTTAGACTCCTTTTGCATCATTCTACTAGTTAAATATTCAATTGAAACACTAAGTGATGATAAGTTAAAGTAGAATGAGGCTTGAGATTAGCTGAAAAAAACAAATATTTTTCGCCAGTCATGGGAATGAATTTAAGGACTTCGAGCCAGTAGCTGAAAATTGTTCGAAAATGTATGATATCACTTAAAGTAACATTCATAAAACAATTAGGAACACAATTTGGGATATATGGAAGCATTAATAGCAAAGTAGAACTGCTGATATGAAATTCTATGGATGCCAATAAATATACTTTAGAGGATTTTTCTCAACTGTTACCTAAATTGCTTTTGTGTACTATTTAGCAATATATGAGAGACAGTAATTTCGTTCTCATTACAAGTTCATTTTGGCTGAAGTACACACTTCATACATATATTAGATTCTTTAATATAAGGATACATACTATATCTTAAATAATGGAGATAGGTTCACTGATTTTGAATTCTCATGTTCGGCAACCGGTTATTTTATAATCTGTTAAAAGGTAATCTCATAATGTGCCTTCAACAACAAATGTTCAATTGCTTTCTAAACGTAAAATTGTGCCTCTTGGGAAACGCAAAACAGTGGCGTCGTGCTCTATGGGCAAAGGGGGGCACTGGGCCTCCCAAGATATTTCTTGGTCCACTCTCCCGGAAAATTTTAAGGCTCTGGATATTTTCTGACTCCCTTCCCCTGGGATTTATCTAGAACCTTATATCCTTCATAAGACCCCCACTTTTTCATTTGAATCCCAGATTTTCCTTTGAGCCCACTGACACAATGTGAATGATATTTTTTCCCAACATTTGATATATACTATATAAATCTTAGTTTACATGTATATTTATGAAACATAGCAACCCTAGAGAGGAGAAAACGACTATGAATGAATAATTATGAAATTTTACTTTCTTATATTGGCAGAGAAGTTCATGAAATTGAATTATAGAGCCTGAGTTTAAATCTACGTACTATAGCAGGAACGCGATATTTTATCGTTTGTGTTGTTGATGTTGCTTGTATTAGTTTTTTTCTGTCTACAAATCCTATTTACAACAGAGATCCAATTATGATTACTCTAACGATTTAGGTTTTAAAGTAACTATTATGTTCAATTATTGTTTAAAAATAAAAACATTGCACTACGTATATTTATTTAGCAATCTAAATTTCATGAATCTTTCTCTAAATATAATTACGACAATATACATACCATTGACAAAAGTTTATTGTGCTCCAGATCATAATCAAGAGAATCAAGTAAAAGCTAGAATTTAGATATGCGAGCGATCAATTGGAGGGTCTGGAAGCTTGCTTCACAGAAAAATATTCGTCTCTAACAAGCACCTTGATGGTACTTTAGATATTTTTACGATAGGAGTACACATACTGTTTCAAATTATTGATACGATAATTTGAATGAAAATATGCATTTATTGTTGAGAAATGTAGGTAGAATTTCCCTTGTCGCCCCTCTCCCCATCTTCCCTTGATATTACGATATGATGTATATAATATTACTACTTATTCATTAAAATGCATGAAAAAATTTTCAACAGTTAACTTCATTCTGAATCTAAAGTCATCATACACACGTTGAAAACAAAGCAACATGCAATATTTCAACAACACACGATGTAAAAAGTTGTTTATAATTCCGACATACATACCAGTACAACTTTATTGATTAAAAAAAGTTGCATTGTACATGATGGCATCTAAGGAGTTGAGAAATGATGCCAACTATACTTTAGTGAAACTTTGGAATTTAAAAAGTCCAAATTCTTAATACTGAGGGGAGGAAGCGTGTCCTTTACAAAAAAGCTGTAAATCTATAGTGCTATCCCTCTAGATGGTTATTTTTGCGAAGTCCATTCGAATCGAAAACAGCTCTTATCTTGACATCTCAACCATGACTTTGGTCCATTATCTCGAATTTTCTGATACAAATAACCTTCATAGATAGATTACAGTTGGTTTCCCTTTTGTCGTCTCGGCAAACAGCCAAATGAGGTAAATTTTTTAATAATAACTAGCCAGATCTACTTAATTTCCAAAAAGTTTTATACGACAATAACCATGGAGGAGCCCCAGTAGGTGACAAAGGCAACTACGTATTTATCTTTGAACAATTGTGTTTAAGCGTTATAGTGCATAAACTGTTGTGTACATGTTCCCATTTCGTCGACGTTGACGAAATGGGAATTGACGAAATAGGAAATTGACAAAATGAGATTTGACAAAATGAGATTTGACGAATTGAGAATTGACGAAGTGGGAAGATATCTTAATATCTCGGGAGAATGATCATAATTTAAAGCATTAAAAATTTCTGTAATATTATTGTTGTTATATAGTGTACATTATAACCGAAAATATTCGAGGAAAAGGAAAGATAAAATGAAACCGGAGGTACTGGAACTCAGGTTGTTATATAGTAAAAAGCAACCTACTTAGTAGGTTGCAGTTTAGATAGTATAGCGAACTATTCCTATCAATATTTGATGAAAATGACAATCATATATTCAACAAAAAAAGTGGAATTATATCTGTATATCTATACACACAAGCGCGCTTCGCTTGAATGGCAAAAATCAGCAATTTGTGCCTGACAGTTTCTTCAATCAATTCGTTACAGATATAGATATATATATATATACAAGCGCGCTTCGCTTGCTTGCGCTGCGCGGCTGGCAGACACTTTGTGTCCGCCAAGGCGCCCTTTGGGCGCCTGTGGTCACCATTGATTAATTATAAGGGAGATAACATCTCTAAATACGTCTGTCATAATGCTATAATCGAGATCGCACGAAAAATCACCAAATTTGTAAATTTTTAAAATTTTGATGCGTAATGATAACGTCATAACAGAGTAATGAGTAACCATTTTTTGTGATAGTTGGGTCATATGTGAGATATGTTAGTATACTGATTCTATCAAAATCTCAGCCTTCTATCTCCTATAATGGCTGAGTAATGCTCGAATAACTGTATTGCTTAACTTTTTAAAATGTGACAATGACGTCATAATTCCTTGTTGAGTCGACATTTTCGTCTGAGCTCAGAACTTAGTGGAGCCATAGCCAAAAGACCCCACGTGCCAAAAATCAGCTTTCTGTGCCTGGCTTTTTCTTCAATCAATTCGTTACATATATATATTAATCGAGTTTTAATAGTAAGGATATACTTGTATATATATATATATATATATATATATACAGGGTGGCTTTTAAGTTCTTTCCCAAGCTTGATTAGGTATAAAATTTCTTATACTCAAACAATCTTAGTTATTATGGTCTTTAGAGATTGTAATTCAAATATTCTCAATGATTTTAAAAGATTTTTCGAATCTAAGACCTTGAACTGTGTTTTGTATGGTGAGTTTTGTGGATAAAATATGTGTCCTGGCGCAGCAAAATCGAGAATCAGGGTCACTGCTTCTTTAAAAAATGTCTATAATCAATGTTTCATGACGAATTAGCACCAGATACTTTTCATTCACCATGGAAATATTTCACACATCCATTGAATTATTATTTCACGTGTTCAAATTAGGTATATTTTGCAAAATCACCCAAATGGCACTTTTTTTCACATCACCGAAAATCTGATCCAAATGGTTCTCAATATATACTGATCTAAACATCCTATATTTCTACAAATTTAGAGTGTGAGAGGAAAGTGTGAGAACTAATTTGTCCTAGAATTTGAACTCTCGAAAGATAATTTGAAAAGCAGTGGGCGCAGATTCTCGAATTTCTTTGCGCGCCAGGACACATATTTTCTCCAAAACTCACCATACAAAACACTGTTCTAGGTCTTAGACTCGAAAAATCTCTTAAAAATCATTGAGAATAACTGAATTACAGTCTCTAAAGACCATAATAACTAAGATAGTTTGAGTATAAGAAATTTTATACTTAATCAAGCTTGGGAAAGAACTTAAAAGTCACCCTGTACATTAATCGAGTTTTAACAGTAAGGATATATAAACATTAATCTAGTTTTAATAGTAAGGATAATGTGAGAATGATTCCCATAACGAGCATGAAGAAAAACAGAACCCATTATTTGTTAAGGTACCCTGATTAGTCCTTTTGTACTAACACAAAGACCTTTTAGAATATGATAGCTGCATGTCCCAAGACTCCACTAAGCAAGCAATGTAGTATCAGAAAGCGAGTATTTTGTGTCCAGACCTACTACAAGACTGGCTCGTACGTTAAAACTAAAGCACAATTCATGCATTTATTTTGCCTAATCCCTCATTTTTAGCTGGCTCAAGAAGTATGAATGAGGGTAACCTTATAGACCTTAACTCCAAGTATGTAGACCGCCAGAGTCATTCATGGCGCAAGAGGCTACGTACTGAGGAAGTTATTAATGCATTCAAGCAGTCAGTGGTAACTCCCCGGAGATCCATATTGTAGAGATCACAGGCTATGGGATTATCGCGGTCTACCCCCCAGAGGGTTCTCCAAGAAAACTGGGAATGTTTCCCTATCGTATCCAGAGTCTCCCTCATGCTGACAAGCATAAGAAATTGGAGATGGCTAACCTTCTACAGTCGAAGATTGAAAGCACTAAGTCCTTCTTGGTGCTTCTTTGGATAACTGAGGAGGCTCATTTCCACTTGAATAGCCAGGTGAAGTCAAAAACTAACGTGTATTGGAGTTCACAGCGTCCTTCAGAGGTGGCAGAAAAGCCTCGACTCTGCAAAGGTCACAGTTTTGGCAGCATCAAAATTTGAAAAATGGAAAATTTTCAGATTTTTCGAGTGATATCGATTATAATAGTAACACATGTATTTAGAGATGAAATATACCTTATAATTAGTAAATGTCGCGCAGCGCAAGCAAGCGATGCACGCTTGTTGCTATGATTTCACCAGGTACGATATTCGAGTAGAAAACTCTTTCGTTGGTTCAAGGTACATACTATGTTGGAAGCTTTCTTTCATAGGTAGCTGGATTACTAAATTCTAGAACTGCACCTTTTAAAATTTTCTGGTGTGAACTCATTACAGCTATTACTATCTACATTATTCTGTGGACCTCTTGCCAAAACCGCAGTGTAAAATTTAGATCATGTGTCCCACATGTTAGGAACTAGGGCATTAGAGTCTCGGGCTACTGCTTTAAAGTATTTCCAGCTCAAAGCATTGTAGGTTTACCCTGTCTTCAGTGATTTTCAATATTCCACCATGTATTTTGCACTTCTTCTGGTAACTATAAAAACGATAAATCCCTCACCGAAGAGGAGGAACCCACTGTCCCATCTTAGTAGGCTACTGCCTTCTTGAATGAACTGTCCTGTCCCGGACCAACTCTTCTTCTCAGAATCATCAAATTGTTGATTTAAAATCACGACTACTGGAACTTGTTCACAATTTACACAATCTGGGGAATAGTTGCTCTACATCCGGAAAGAGAACAGTAGATATCGTGAAAATAGATAGTAGAGCAGCTAAGAATGAATCAAAAGATATAACTAAAGTCAAAAATGTGTAGAGAACCGCTTTTTAGAAAGTTAGGATAAAATATTTATGAAATAAATAACCAAATATCTACAAGCAGGTTGGTTGAAAGTTTGTGGAGCTTATACTTACAAGATGCAAAATTAATACTAAATAGTTGTGGTTTACTAATAATTAGCATCTACGACTTCATCCCTAGTCCAAAATCTTGAGGTTGATAACAGGCCTTATACAGAGGAGTCTATGGTTAGGTTAAGTTTTTCAGCGGTATCCTTAAGATCACAAAGTGAGTCACGATAGCAAACAGCTATATCGATATAGTATATATTGAGACATAATTAGATGAATAATAATACAACGATTGTGTACCTTACAATTTTAGATACCTCATATTGTCAGATAGTAGTCGGGTTTATTACAAAATTTCAGTCCTATTAACCAAAATGAGGAAATATCATATAGCTATTTGGAGGCAATTATTCGAAGGGTGGCTACTTTCCGGTTATATAGTTATTAGATATTAGTCTACGCTTAAATCTATTCAGCAGTATTGCAAAATTAATAACAATATCAATCAGCATAAAATTGATTCAAGTTCCAAACCTATTCAAAGCACCTCAAGCCTTTCTACAGTAGTATATAAAGAAATATAAAAATACCCATGATCAAATTAAGAGTTATTAAAAAGATTCCAGAATAATATTTAAAATTAAATGCAAATCCTTACTATTAAAACTCGATTAATGTGTATATATATATATATATATATATATATATATATATATATACAAGCGCGCTTCGCTTGCTTGTGCTGCGCGGCTGGCGGACACTTTGTGTCCGCCGGAGGCTCCCTTCGGTCGCCTGGAGGTAACATTGGTTAATTAAACGGGATGTATCATCTCTAAATATGTCCATCTTAGTTTTAAAATCGATATCACTCGAAAAAACACCAAATTTGTCAATTTTTAAAATTTTGATGAGTAATGATGACGTCATAGCAAAGTGATGAGTCATCATTTTTGATGATAGTTGCATCATGTGTGAGACGTGTTGGGATACATATTCTATTAAAATTTCAACCTTCTATCTCCTATAATGGCTGAGTTATGCCCGAATAACTGTGTTGCTTAACTTTTAAAAATGTGACAATGACGTCATAATTCTATGATGAGTCGACATTTTCGTCTGAGCTCAGAACTTACTGGAGCCATAGCCAAAAGACTCCCACATGCCAAAAATCAGCTTTCTGTGCCGGGCAGTTTCTTCAATCAATTCGTTACAGATATATATATATATATAAACAAACAATAATCGAGTTTTAATAGTAAGTATATATATACAGTACCCGGACAAAAGTATTCAACTACCATATAAACCACCATACAAATAGTATTAAGTGGATCTGTTCATAAAGGAATATGTGCATAAACTGTAGGGAATATTCTATTTTTTAATCAAATTCGTAAACTACACTCTCTAATTACTCATAATTGATAGTCTCAACTTAATTACTAAGTCCCAAGTTAATAAATATCAATATTTGATACTTGATGCTACTTGTACCAAGTCACAGCCATTATAGATGATGGCGATTAGTGACATAAAGTGGTAGAGGTTGATAATTTTCTACATAAGAATAAGTAATTAAGTTGAGATGCTCAATTATGAGTAATTAGAATGTGTAGATGACGAATTTAAAATAAAAAATGGAGAAATTTCTACAGTTTGAGTATATGTTCCATTTTTAATAGATCCAATTTAATACTATTTGTATGAAAGTTTTCGTGGTGGTCGAATTCTTTTGTCCGGGTAGTGTATATATATATCTGTAACGAATTGATTGAAGAAACTGCCATGCACAGAAGGCTGATTTTTGACATGTAGGAGTTTTTTGGCTATGGCTCCACTAAGTTACGAGTTCAGACCAAAATGTCGACTCATCATGGAATTAAGACGTCATTGTCACATTTTTAAAAGTTAAGCAATACAGTTATTCGAGCATAATTCAGCCATTATAGGAGATAGAAGGCTGAAATTTTGAGAGAATCTGTATACTAACATACCTCACATATGATGCAACTATCATCAAAAAATGATAACTCAGCACTTTCTTATGACGTCATTCATCATTACTCATCAAAATTTTAAAGATTGATAACTTTGGTGATTTTTCGTGCAATATCGATTATAACAGTAGGACAGACGTATTTAGAGATGTTATCTCCCTTATAAATAATCAATGTGGCCTCAGGCGCTCCCAGGGCGCCTGGTAATAAGTAAGATGTAAATGAATTTAAATTTTGATAATGTGAGGGTATCAATATGGCAAGTAAAGTTGAGAAAAATGGATATAACTTCAGATTGTTCGACACATATTAAACTTTTGTAAAATTAGGATAAATCATAGACTACTCTAATAATGCCTCACAGTAAAATAACTAAGGATGCAGTAATAACCGAATGGATTAATACACGATTAGCCTAAAATCGTTAATCATGTTGAATAGGTATTAAGAATGTATAACCAGCTATATCAACATCGCATTAAATACACATTCGTTGTCAAAATTATCACACCTTAATAACATTTATGAAATAGGGTTAAAACAGTTTAGAAAATCGCTAAAAAAGTCCTTAGAATGACCAGTTGCGATATGATATGATGACTAATCAAATTTTACTAACAACTACGTATATGTACTCTGACATCATGTTTATATATACTGGTAATTCATTCTTAAGGTATTTTCTGCATAGCAACGATTTTAGGCCAATCATGTATTATTTCAATCAGCTACTACTTCATATCTAGTCTATAATTTTTAGTCTACTATGAGGCATTATTAGAGTAGGCTATGGATAAATAAAAATTCAGATTTAAAAGATGATGGGTGAAATCAATATATTTATACATCACAAATATGGTATCAGAATAATTAATAATTAACTAATATGATTCAAATATATACATTTAAAATCATGATAAGAGTTAATTAAGTGTAAAGTTAATTAATTCATCGTATTGATGACAATAAGAGTAGTATTCGTCTAGAGCGTAGGACTATTTTGAAAACCTTTTAAGAAGTAGAGTATTAGAACAAACTTCCAAGTTTAAAGATTTGCGAAAATAAAACCAAAGAAAATTGCCTAATTAATGCAGAATAGTGTACTGTATTATATATTTATTAAATAGAGAAAATAGAGTAGAAAATCATTTCAATTGGTATTTTGGATTAGTATATGAAAAGCCATCAAATTCAGTCTGTATCATTTCTTCTAAAATCTTAGGTTCGGAAGGGGTTAATTGCGGAGGTTCCATTGTGAAATCCGCGTCGAAATTACCAACATCATTTGAACATCTAACTTTTGGCTTGAAAGGAGGTACAGTTTCGAGTTTTTCCAAAGAGGCCCAATTAATGTCGACAAAGAAAATATGTTTTTTTATAGGTTCAATCTGTTCAATACACCCTAGTCTATTTTCAGGATCTCTTTGCAATAATTTATCCACAAGATTTATAGCTTCTTTACTCAACCATCTTGGATAATCGATAGAATCGTTGCAAATTGATTGAAATAAATCATCTTCATCCTCACCTTGGAAAGGAGATTGTCCGATAAGCATCTCATAACAAAGAACACCAAAAGACCACCAGTCAACAGAAATTCCATAACGTTTTCCTAATAAACAAATTTTTAAAATAAGAGAATAGAGGTACACATTACATATTAATAAGGATAATTCTCAGCGTTATTCTATTTTAACCAAAAATGACTTCATAATATTAATATCAAACAATTATGAATCATAAATACATATACATAAATGTAAAACCGATATTGATATTTCATGATGGAAAAAATATATTAATCCAACATATAGGAGTTTATCCTATTATTATTATTATCAAGTCAAACCATAGGCACAAAGTTTTTGAGAATTAAATAAAACCGGGGGACCAAGAGCGGTTCTGGAGGCTTGCCCCCAGAAAATTTATTTAACCTTAGAAGCTCAAATATCGATCTACTGCTATTGTTGTTACCCAGGCAAAAGAAAATCTCGGATTATAGTGGAATAAAAGTAGTCAAGATATATACAAGTATTTAGACTCAAATAACGTCCTGCAATACCACAGTTTCCTCCACTACACTGCATCACGGCCTCCCCCAGCTCCAGACCTGGGGGGGGGCGACCCCCCCAGGAGCCCACACTTGGTGCCTATGAGTCAAGCCTAATTTCCAATAGAGATGTTCTGGTAAAGGTGTTCCATCAGGTTGCAGTTTTCTAACATGTTTTAACATTTCATAAGAACTAACTTTAACGTTAGTGCAACCTTAGCCCAAAAATATACACAAAGAAAAGCTGGATAAATAGAAGAAATATTTTAGTAGCCCATATTTTATACTTGAGAAAAGCATAAACTCGTCAAAGATAGCGAAATGATCTGAATCCTAATTAACTCGATTAAGGTGTATTTGTTTGTTTGTGTATTTCTATATTATTACTAGTAAAACTCGATTAATGTTTGTGTATGTGTGTATATATACAAGTATATATACAAATATATATACTCTAATTGGACAAAAGTATTTGAAATCATTAATATTTTTCATCATAACTACGTGGTTATAAAGTGGGTCTATTCATTGAGAGAAGCGTAATCAAACTGTAACATATAGTACTGTAATTTCGATTTCAAATTCATATTGTACAAATTCGAATTATTCAGGTTTGAAAAACTTTATATTGCCATATTCATTCATTAGTTCAATTATTATCTATGTCACTTTGTGTCACTTTTCACAACCATTACCATTAGACATGATGACGAGGAGTGGCACAATTTGATGCATCTTAGCCTTAGTCAATAGAAGGCATCTAACCTGCGTAATTTAAAAATGTGTAGAATGATTTAAGAATGTGTAGAATTAATTTGAAATCAAAATTACAATATCTGTAACAGTTTGATTACATTTCACTCATGAATAGACTCAATTTATAACTAATAATGATGGAAATAGTAAAGATTTCAAATATTTGTGTCCGATTATAGTACAGGGTGTGGAATGAGTTCTGCCACAAGCTTCATTAGGTATAAAATTTCTTATACTCAAACGATCTTAGTTATTAATGTCCTTAGAGATTGTAATTCGAATATCCTCAATGATTTTAAAATATTTTTCGATTCTATGACTTAGAAATGTGTTTTGTATGGTGAGTTTTGAGAAAAGAAAATGTGTCCTGATCCGCAGCGAAAATCGTGAATCAGCCCACTGCTTTTCAAGTTATCTTCCCAGAGTCTTCAAATTCTAGGAAAAATTAGCTCACACATTTTCCTCGAACACTAAATTTGTAGAGATATACTAAGATGTTCAGATCAGTGCACTTTGAAGATCAATTGGATCAGATTTCTTTGTGATGTGAAAAAAAAGTGCCATTTTGGGGAATTTTGCAAAATCATCTTTTAAAATCATTGAAAATATTCGAATTACAATCTCTAAGGACCATAATAACCATATCTAAGGACCATAATAACTAAGATTGTTTGAGTATAAGAAATTTTATACCTAATGAAGCTTGTGGCAGAACTTATTCCCCACCCTGAATATAAAAGGGCGAATCGCTTGAGTGCACTGAGCGGCTGACAGACACTGTGTCCGCCGGAGACAGCCTTTGGGCGCCGGGGCTCACATTGATTAATTATAATGAGGTAACTTCTCTAAATATGTCTGTTTTACTGCTAAAATCGATCTCACTCGAAAACCATCAAATTTGTCAGTTTTCAAAATTTTGATGCGTAATGATGACGTCGTAACTGAGTGATGAGTCATCATTTTTTATTATAGTGTATCACATGTGAATAATATCAATATACACATTCTGTTATGGAGATTATTGTTAACCAACCACTTAGTGTAGTATCTAGTTTATCACTGTATAGAGTGACTGGCCCTAGTTATTAGTCCTCTTATTTAGATCGTATTTCTTTGGATTATTCCCATTAGAATCTCCTTACTAATACACTTGATCTTAACATAAATACAATATAATAAGACCATCCGATGGCTCACTTCAACCAAGGCCTCTCCGTTCCTCCCTTACGCCCAGACGACAGGATTGAAGACTGGGAACCTCTGTTCCGCGCGTCGGTTGGCCACCTCACTGTCCAGGGTGAAGAAGGAATTAAGACAGTAATAGGCCTCATTCCGGCAATGGTAAACCGCAGGACGGTTGAAAGTGAAATTTCTAAAGAGGCGGTAAAGTGCGCATCGTTAGACGAAGCCTTTAAGCTACTTAGGGAAACACTGGACCCACCAGTCGACGTTTTTGAGGCGACGCTGCAATTCCACGAAATGAAATGGCAGCCCGGAGTACAAGTGGATGACCACTTCGTACGACTCATGCGAATGCCTAAGCGTGCCAAGGCAACGATCAGAATGGGGTGTACCACGATGACCGCGCAGCTCCCTAAGGAGATTCAAGGAACGCTGAAGGGGTGGTTGGCCGAGAAGGGAGACGAATTGACGGAAGCAGACGCCCGGATATTCATGGTTAAAATCAAGACAACGCTAACCGAGAGTGGTATCGCGACAGACAAGGGATACCGTGATTTCGAGAGAATACTGGAAACCAAATCGCCAAATACCGACCAGCCCGAGGGCGACGAAACGGCACCAGTGATCACCCCGCCCCATAGTGACGACATACCAGAGGAAGAGTTTAAGGTACATGCCTACCGAGCTAACGCCACAAGAGGAGGAGGCGGAGGCTATTCAGCTAGAGGGAGCCGATACAGAGCGGATAGTCGCGCGTGTCGAAGGGAAACCCATGCTATATTTTCCAGCGTTCTGGTCATGGATGGAGATGTCCTGAACGAACCTGCGACGCATGCGCTCGGAAAGGACACGATCCCGCAAACTGTCCGAAGTATCGAACAGGCTTCTCTCGGAGGGCAGGGACAACATCAAAGTTGCACGGCGAAGTACAGACGACGAGGACTCGGTGGTCATCGAATCGAGACTCAACGGTAACACTGAGAGGGTGTTACTAGATACGGGAGCAAAGCCCTCGGTGATAGACTCAAGTACGCTTAGACGTTTAGGTCTAGCACATTTGGAAAGGAGCCAAAGCTCAAAGGTATACGGTCTGGATAACAAGTCACCATTGACTTGGAAGTGGATGTAGGCGATAAACAGGTGTTCGCCCACAGTTTCAAAGTAGTAGACACGTTAGAACCAATCATCATCCTCGGTTGGTCCTTCATGCAGAACTTCGAATCAATCGAATTCAACTGGACCCGGTGCCTCATTAGGTTGGGCAGCTCCTGGAAAAAGGCAATATCGTTAATAAGGGGAGGCTCTCCAATTAGCCGCTATCAAGTAGCCTGCGTCGAGCCTGAACACCGTGATAACACGAAACGAGGGATTGAATTCGACATAAACCCGTCCCTTGATGCCGGACGGCGACGTGCCTTATCAGAGATACTGCACGAATTTCACGATATATTTGGAGAGAACCTGAAGAGACCGACCCAAACCCTGCTAGGAGAGCACGCAATCATTACTGGGAACACGCCACCGATCAAGCAACGATCCTGCAGAACTCCCCCTGCGTGGGAACGCGAGATCAACAGACAGATCGAGGAAATGCTCCGTAATGGAATATGCAGACCCTCCTTTTCTCCTTGGAGTAGCGGCGTGGTGCTAGTCACAAATAAGCATGGGTCGATGAGATTCACAGTGGACTATAGGCATTTGAATGACTGTACGAAAAAGGACTCGTACGCCCGACCCACAGTCCATTCTCGACAAGATGTACGGGGACAATTATTTCTCATTTATGGATGCCGCCTCAGCGTACTGGTCGGTCCAAATGAGCGAAGCAGACATCGAGAAGATTGCGTTTGCAACTCCCCGAGGGCATTTTGAGATGCTGGTGATGCCATTTGGCCTGTGCAATAGCCAAAGCACATATCAGAGGATCATGGATATAGCGCTCCGTCGCGCCACGAACACTGAATCCTATGTTGATGACCTTTGCACCCACTCACGCGGGTTCGAACTCCACTTAAGGGACCTACACACCACATTGGAATGCCTTAGGGATGCGAAAATACAGTTGAGGATCGACAAATGCCGATTTGGCAACCAGGAAGGGGAATTTCTGGGTCAGGTCATATCAGCGAACGGGAGGAGACCTGCCCCCGCTTTGGTAGATAGAATCGCTAAATTCCCCCCTCCGAAATCTGTCAAGGAGATGCAGAGGTTTTTGGGCTTGGCTAACTACTATAGGAGCTTAATTCCCAAATTTGCAGAAATCGCGGAGCCGCTCAATCGGCTAACAAGGAAGTGCCAGCCTTGGGATGGGGATATTCGGCACAGAGTAGCTTTGAGAGGCTACGATCCGTATTGACGACCAACCCGGTGTTGCTCCGATTCCGCTGCTGGGACCTTTCATTTTTTATCGAAGCAGACGCGAGCGATCATGCTATCGCAGCAGTTCTGTCCCAATCGGATCAACATGGTAACTTGAGACCGATTGCCAACTTTCTCTTCTTCGTTGGATGCAACTCAGAGGCGCTATTGCGTAGGGCAAAGAGAGGCATGGGCACTGGTGGCGGCAACCAGGAAGTGGCACGACTACGTGAAGGCAGCAAAACACACGTATTTAGTTACTGACCACAACTCCCTTGTATGGTTGAGACGCCAGCGCGATCCCCGACACACCTATGCCTGGTGGCTGCTTGAACTAGAGTCGATCCCATATGAAATCGTTTACAGGAAAGGGGCTGAGAACACGGTAGCAGACTGCCTCAGTCGGGACCCAACGACCATATTTGACACACACATTAATGATATTGAATTTTTCTTCGAGAATCATGTCTATCCTATTGGTTCGAAAGACAGTTGGCTCGGCAGGATGATCCAGGCGCAGAACTCCGATCCTGCGATAAGTCATGCCCTAGAAGAACTTAGACATAATGGGACCCTCAAAACCGGACAATTTAAAAATTACGATAACATTAAAATTGAAGCAGGTCTACTGTACAGAGGGCACAAGTTGGCCGTCCCGAAGTCAATGAGGAGGCCGGTCGTAGAGTTAGTCCACAACCAGACCCACCCCGGTATCCGCCGCACTACTGAATTGGTCAAGAGGAATTATTTCTGGCGACACATGGGGCGGGACGTGGAGCAATTGTGCAATTAATGCATCGTTTGTCACCGCAACAAGCAGTGTAAAAGGCCTAAGGAGAGGCTCCAACCCTACGTGGTGGGCGAAGCCGCTGTTGGCAACGCGGTGGCGATGGACGTCGCGACCCTTCCCTGGAGCGACGGTAATACCGGTACTTCTTGCTGATCGTGGATATTTTCACGCGATACGTTGAGTTGGCAGGAACAAAAAGCAGTAAACATCAAAGACTCGTTTATGAACGGCTGGATATATCGCCACGGTTTGCCTAGGATCCTAATCAGAGACGGAGGGAGGAATGTGAATGGAGATTTGATACGTCATCTGTGCATGGATTTAGGGATCGAGAAGAGAAATTCGTCCCCATACCACCCTGAGGGTAATGGTATGGCGGAAAAGATGATCGGGACCGTGAAGCAGATAATGCGCTGTCTCCTCGAGGAGAGACAACTACCCAAGTCGGGCTGGCCATCCCTCCTTCCAGAAGTACAGTTCACATGTAACGATCTAAGGAACCAGAGATTAATCCCCCACCAACTCGTCTTCGGTAGAATTCTCAGGGGCCCTCTGGAGGTGCTGCTGAAGGATAATACGGACATAAACGTAGACATCACCCAAGGAGAGTATTTCGCCCACTATCATAAATGCGTGTGAAGTTGCAGGAAATTGCCCTCCAAAATTCCGATGCATCGGCAAACGCGACAAGAAAGGCAACCGATAGGGGCAGGCACGAGAACCAAGTCATGCTGCGGAACGAGGTACGGAGAGACTCCCTAGACCCTATCTATACAGGACCATACCTCGTTAAAGAGAGGAGAGGCGCGAACGTCAAAGTTGAGCACCCGATGACGAACGCAACCAAGTGGGTACACCTGAATAGATGCAGGTCGCATGTCAGTGGCCCACTTACTCCCTCCAGATGCCTCGGAGCCGCCCAAGGCGTAGCTATTGACTGTGGTAGTGAGAATGAGGCAGAGACCATCGAACCTAACGAGTCGGAGCATGAAGACGCACCAGAAGAAGAACCACCTGAGCTGCGAAGATCTAACCGAGAGAGACGCAGGACAGAATTCTTCGGGGACCCATCCCCTGGGACTAGCGACCAGTTTCGCTGGAAGGGGGTGATGTTAAGGAGATTATTGTTAACCAACCATTTAGTGTAGTATCTAATCTATCACTGTATACGTAAAGTGACTGGCCCTAGTTATTTGTCCTCTTATTTAGATTGTATTTCTTTGGATTATTCCCATTAGAATCTCCTTACTAATACACTTGATCTTAACAATTCTATTAAAATTTCAGCCTTCTATTACCTCAAAGGGTTGAGTTATAGTCGAAAAAATATATAAATATATATACATACACTTTAATCGAGTTTTAATATTAACGATATACATATATCTGTAACGAATATATTGAGTTGAACTGCAAGGCACATAAAGCTGATTTTGGCATGTGGGGGTCTTTTGGCTTGGATCCACTAAGTTCTGACCTCAGACAATAATATCGACTCATGATGGAATTATGACGTCATTGTCACCTTTTTTATGACTGGAAATTTCAGTTTTTGACTATAACTCAGCCATTTTAGGTGCTAAAAGGCTGAAATTTTAATAGAATGTGTATATTACTATATATCTCAGATATGATACAACTATCATCAAAAAATGATGACTCATCACTGTTATGACGTCATCATTACACATCAAAAAAAATTTGAAACTGACAAATTTTGTGATTTTCGTGCGATTTTGATTATAACAGTAGGAGAGAAGTATTTATAGATGTTATCTACCTTATAATTGATCAATTTGATCACAGGCGCCCAAAGGGCACCTCTGGCGGAAACAGTGTTTGCCAGCTGCCCAGCGCAAGCAAGCGAAGCGCGCTTGTTATAATCAATTGCTCTGGGTTTACTTACACAAGACTACTGGCATTATTTAAATTCAATGTACTCTGGACTTTGCTAACTCAATTCCGATTAAGTCCTTTTAGGCGTGGAAACCTGTAATATGGGGTCGTTACTATAAATAAGAAAGTTTAGATAAGGCACCTAAAAACAGCCAATCAAATTCAAACATTTGTCCACCTACTCGATATCCATAGTACAAGCGAAAACTAGTCATTTGTAAGTCTTGTACTGCGACAGTTCGCAAATATTGTTAAATGTACTTATGTGATGGCCTTGCTGTTTTAATAAATATCATAAAAAAGTTATAAATAATAAGATTAAAATATAAGTAATATACTTAGCAATATAGTAAATTTATTTTAAATACCCTCAAAATTGTAATAATTACGTGACAGTCTGTATTTGTGGTTTCACTGGTTATTATCACCTAACCATAAATTTAAAGGTCAAAGTGGAATGATGTTACAAATAACCATTCATCACTTCTTTAGTCCCTTTTAAATAATTTCCTTAAAATAGTAGTATATGAAATTTACGCACTAAATCTCGAAAATATAGTTTTCAGATTGCCGACAATCTTTGGATAGAAAACAATATATCATAAGCAAGTATTGAGATATAATTAACCTTATGATTGATTAAAATAATGATCTCTCTAGTGCAAAGGACGAAATAATCTCCTTTAAAAAATCTGAATGTTAAAATCAAACCTATTCCTATTACTCACAAAAATTATCTGTCATTCACAAATAAAAATGTTCTTAAACGTTTCTACTTACGTAAATGTATACATGAGGTGATACAATTTTAGGGTAATTTCAAAATAATTAAAATTCAGGATCGATTTTGCTTACTCCTTGACATGTAACTAAGTCAGTCCCTCCAGGAATCAAATTATTTTAAAATAATTAATAAACCTTGGATTATTTCAGGAGCAATATAATCAGGAGTACCACAGAAGGTTGTAGTATGCTTGTTCAGTGAAACGTTCTCTTTACACATTCCAAAGTCTGCAATTTTAACATGACCATATGAATCTAAAAGAACATTATCCAGCTTTAAATCTCTGTAAACAATAGATTGACCATGCAGAAATTGTAGTCCACAAACAATTTCAGCCGAATAAAATTTGGTTCTAGATTCAGGAAATCGGGCTGAGAGTTGTATATGATACATTAAATCACCACCATTTAGGAATTCCATTACAAAAAATAAATGAGATTTTGTCTGGAATGTTGAATGTAGGTGCGTTAAGAAAGGACAATTGGTAGCAACGGATAGTGCACGTTTTTCTATAAGAGTGCACTCAACATCATCATCCTCGAGAACAACTTCTTTTTTTAGAGCTTTAATTGCGAAGAATTCAGTTGAACTCTTGAGTTGTGCAAGAAATACTTTGCCAAAACTCCCTTTACCAAGAAGCTTTAGCAAAACAAAGTCAGTAAACAAAAACTTTCGAACATCAACAGTAGAATCCTAAATTTAGAAGTAAATAATATATAAAAATCAAACCTGTTGAAACCACGACAGAAGATGGCTTCAAAAACTGAACCTCAACTGAGGTGTATGCATACTAGGGGTGATGATAGTTTGTCCAGAAGGAGTTTTAACAAATAATACGAAAGTATGTACTAAATCAAATATTTTCGTCCCCAAAAAAAGAAAATTAACCTGAAAACGTTTTCAATCATATTAATTCGGATACCATGTCAGGGAGAGTTCAAAGGGTCTGTTTTCAATGGTATCCAACTTAATCCCTTTAGATATTCTACAATAGACAAAAGAGTAACAGTACATACTGGAAAGTTGTCGAGCAACGGAATAAAAAGAAGCCAGTTCCTAAATATTTACCTCGGAAATCAAATAAGATTAAAATTAAAAAATCTCTATATACTATGAGCAATAAGGTATTCCAAATCTATCAGGATGATTTTGGTATTCAAAGGTGAGAGGTTTAGGCATTATTTAAAGGTGACTAAGAAATCTTATTTTCTTCGGTTATATTTTAACCTCAACTAGCTTTCTTTTTCATTTATAACTAACTAAAAGTATTTTGTGAGTAAACGGAAATGATACTACAAATTCTGATTGATATGGAATACAAACACTAATATTTAATAGTATCAATTATCCATTGATGATATTTCCGATTCAGAAAATATGTTTCAACCATACCAAATACTACAAATTAGCTCAGAACAGAGTCCAACCCTAGAGTGTCCTCCATTGCCTCCTAGCGCAGCGACTCAGTGCGGTTACTTTAATTTATGCTTGCAAAGCTAAGCCTTATCCTATTTCTACATAACAAAATATAATTAACACTAAATATATTATATATGATTCGGCTACTTACGACTAGGGGCGGTCCCAGGGGAGGGCATCCGGGGCATTTGCCCAGAGTTTGATTCTGCGGCCCCAGATTTCATTCGACCACCTTCATAGGAAGGCTCCGGATTTTTTTCTTTGGCCTCGCCTCGCCCTGGTTTGGAAAATTCCTGTCACCGCCCCTGCTTACGACATTTCTATGTATCAAAATTTCAAGTATAACGCGTAAAAAATTTGTAAACGAATTGTTAAAGTCTTATTTTGAAATAGGAAAAAGGCATGATGCCACTATATTTTTATGGAAAGGAATATGCCATTCTTGGAATTACAGGATGAAGATTATAAAATAGAAACAATTACCGTCCTACAAATATAAAAGAATTGTTACTGCTTATATAATGAAACCGGTGGATGTTACCAGAAGGCTTGATCTCCAAAGCACAGCCAACGTACTATTATACATTGAATTATCTCCAAATTTCAGCGTCAATACTACTCGGTTAAATAAAGACCACGCATAGCACAAACATAGATCGTGTAACCAGCTTTGAAAAATGCATAAAAATTATTAATAATGGGCGATTTCAATACTGTTCTTTTAAGGATAGCGCCAGCGAAGAATGCTTTGGTTTGGCTCACAGTATATGCTAAGAAGAGAGATGTATAAATTGTAAGAGAGGGCACGTACGGGCATCAAAAAATATTGATGCATGCCAAACCGTCTTTGGTTCTCATTTCTAATTTTTGAGTTACAGCGTCTCAAAGTCAATTTTCTTCGATTTTCGCTAGCACATCCTAATAGTATACATTTCTCCACTCTGTATATTTTTTGGAACATATAATAGGAACAAATGCTTCGAAAATTAATTCATACAGTCTATCATATATGCTATTCCATATGAACAAAATAAAGTTAAAAGAACCAAAATCGTTAATTTTATAGGGGTTTGCAAAAAAGTACCAAAAACCGGCGAAAAAAGTCCGGTATTTTTGCAAATCAGCAATAAAATCACAAAGTTATAAGATATCGAAAATCGAGTGGTCCTACTTTCATCACACAATGATATTGAACAACTCTTGAAAATTCAAACATTTATCCCAAAGCAATTTTGACTATTTCATTTTAAAGACGGTCAATTTTGAAATTTGTCCCGAGATATAGAGATTTCAAGTTTAAAAGTTAAGAACAATGTAAAATGAGTTAAAAGCATTCACAGGCATTTATTCGCATTTATAATGATGATTTAGACATATTCCAACATCTTTGGAAAAAAATAGCACAAGTACACAGAAAATCCACAAAATTCCTTGAGGCCCCTAACCCCGAATATTTTGAGATAATTGTGAATAATAATTCATATTCCTAGCACTACGAAGTATAATCCATCGGAAGCACGACAATTCATCGCAAACAATTCATCACAGTCAATTCATCACGGATGGTGACATTTCATCACTACACTACAATGTCTTCATGAATTAGATGCTACAAAGTAGCAAATGGTACACGGATGAGACTTTTAAAATTTTCCGAATATCTTTCAGCAGGTGTATACAATTCATGGTCAGCAAATTTTGGGAAGCAGATTTTTCCACTTATCTGCTGCCTTTTGCCGAACAAGACCTTTGCAACTTTTGAGGGCATGTTACAGGCACTGAAAGAACTACAACCTGGGCTCAATCCAAGTTGCCTAATGACTGACTTCGAAAATGGCGCAATTCGAACATTCCATGAAGCGTTTCCAGGGATACATTGTACGAGCTGCTTCTTTCATCTTAGTCAGAGTGTTTGGCGATGGATACAAGCCACAGCTTTACAGCACGACTACCAAACCGATCCTGGTTTTGCTTCATGGCTACGTTGTCTTTAAGATTTGACATTCCTACCACCTGGTGATGTAGAAAAGGCATTTGACGATCTGCTCTCGGCAGATGGGTTTGATCCACGTGCACAGGATATGCGATCTACTTCGAGGACACATACATTGGATATTATACAGGGACGAATTGTTTGTGATGAATTGTCACTGTGATGAATTGCTCGTGATGAATTGTCACGGTGATGAATTGCTCGTGATGAATTGTTGGTGATGAATTGTTCGTGACGAATTGTCGTAGATCCAATCCATCAGTTTAGAATGAATAAAGAACTTTTAAAAAGTATATTAGGAAGTTAGAACGGAAGTCTACGACTTTAAGTTTCCAAGTTAGGATTTTAGAAAAATGCTACGTCATCAGATGACAAAAATCTATAACTTAACATTACATAGGATGAAGTGCAATTATTGTCAATGAATTATATACTATATATACGAATATAAAAAGTATATTATGAGGTGAGAACTAGGAATTTGGGCTTATATTTACAGATATGGAGAGATATCTCTTTTTGGATCATAAATGCGAGTTTTGACCGAATCTGAGTTCCAAGGCCAGAACCATTAACGACAATTAAATTCATTATTTTGCATAATAGCCACATTTGAATACATATTTAATGATTGGATTCGCCATTTTCTAATATATTCAAAGTTCTTCTCCATTGAATTTGTATTACAACAAAGTCAATGATAAGTCGAGAAATATTTATTTTTTGACAAAGGGTTATTTGAGGAACCTATATATTTTTGCATATACCCTAACTTTTTGAAATATAACATAGGCCTCTTTCTGGACCACAGAGAGGTATTATGCCCGAATTTTTCCTATAATAACCGATATCTCACGAACAAATGGTCGGATCCACACCAATTGAAAAAAAAGATCATAATTTTATTTCTGTTACAATTATAGCCAAATATCTGATATCAATCTCGCTATTTCCCTAGCATTTATAGAAATGAACTCCATTATATAACTATTTTGATTGGATTTTACTGGTCTTTCTTCTATATATTTGTGCTATATAAACTCCAATCGGGCCAAAACACTTTTGAGGCCATTTCATTAAAAAATATCAAATAAGTTAGAAACTATTGATGAATATGTCGAAAAACCTCCAATAATTTTTCAATTTTAGTACGCTAAACTTTAGGGGGTTAACTCATAAAAATCAAAATAAATACGGTCCAACTAGTGCGATTAGATGGTAGACCACTCAGTGATACAATGGAATTAACAATAAAATAATTGGCGTTTTTTTACGTCAGGCAAAGTTTTTCGAAGGCGGCATCCTAAAAGCAAATTCATATCCAAAACAGACAGAATTATATAATCTTCATGGTCTAACCCAGGGGTTCTCAACGGGGGCGCTAGTGCCCCCCAGGAGGCGTTTGAAAAATCTAGGGGGGCGCTGAGGGGAACTTGGGCCCTGAAAGAAAAAGATAAATTTTAGGGGGTATTTTCCTTCTAAATAACATATTGGTCAAATTGTATTATGAAAGTATAACATAAATCACTTGTAGATGTGGTTTCAAGTAATATTTATCGAATTACAACAAACAATTGAACTCAAGTAAGATAAGGATTCTATTATTAACTTTATGTATTCTGTTATTGTCAAGAAGCGCTTGTTTGGATTCAAATAACGCCCACTTCCTCCCGAATCGTCTGTATTCCATTCATCAATAGTATAAAAGGAAAATGAAATTCGTAATATATAATTATCGTCCGGAATATATTTTAGATAAAGGCTGAATGACTGCTTCAATTAAAAGGAAATGTCGACAATATTCCATGGATTATTTGCGTTATGGATTTATCTCCTCACCATATAATTGTCAGCTTCCTATGTGTCTCCTTTGTGATCATGTTTTTTTCCAATGAAGCGATGAAGCCGTCCCGATTGAAAGAACATTTTTCTACAAAGCATAGTGATCACGTCAATAAAGACATTGCATTCTTTGAACATTTGAAAGATAAAGTCATTAAGCAAAAGCCTGTTTCTGATATGTTCAAGAAAGGCAATAATAAGAATAGAGATGGACTCGTAGTATCATATAACATTTCAAAATTAATTGCAAAATGTGGGAAACCACATAATATTGGAGAAAAGCTAATTCTACCTGCTATTACAGTTATGCAACAGAGTGCCCCAGAGATAGTCAGATCCATCCCTTTGAGCAATGATACTGTATCTAGGAGAATCGACGAGATGGCCATTGATGTGGAGAATCAGTTAATCATAACAAAGTGATGAGTCATCATTTTTTGATGATAGTTGCATCATATGTGAGGTATATTAGTATACAGATTTAATCAAAATTTCAGCCTTCTATCTCCTATAATGGCTGAGTTATGCCCGAATAACTGTATTGCTTAACTTTAAAAAATGTGACAATGACGTCATAATTCCATGATGAGTCTACATTTTGCTCTGAGCTCAGAACTTAGTGGAGCCATAGCCAAAAGACATGCCAAAAATCAGCTTTCTATTACTGGCAATTTCTTCAATCAATTCGTTACATATATATACAGTATGTCCCATAATTATTGGCAGTGATTTCAAATTGATAATATATTTCACAGGGGCTAGCATTATGATTCATATGCTAATATATAAGTAAGGTGGAGCAAAAAGGATTAATTTTATCTAAATCTGTTGAAAATAATTTTTCTACCCTTATTTTTCAGACAGAGGTCAATTCTCTTGTCCATTGAGAGGCAAAAAGGTTGAATGAACTCGGGTTCGAACGATAGCCAAATCTCTAAAATCCCAGTCCTTAACTGCTCAACTGTTTTAGGTGCTCGTATCATCAGTCTAGTCTTAAGGACTGCCCAGAGATTCCCAAATTTGAGCAAGATCAGGGCTGTTAGGGGGCCAATCGATCCTGAGGGGGACAAATTCGGTCTTCCATGCCTTTGCCGCCTTTCCTGTGTGGACAGGGCTATTATCCTCTTGTAGGGTCCATTCACTACCATAGAGCGCCTTAGCCTGTTCTATTAGGTAGCCGTTGAGAGTAGAAATATACCGTTGCTGATTAAAGTTCTCGGTAAAAATGCACAAAGGTGTAGTCCCCATTACAGAAATCCCACCCCAAACATGAACTTTGGATGGGTGTCGGTAGGAGGGTAATTGTACCCGCTGACCCTTCTTTGTCCACACTTTAACCTTTCCTGAGTCAAGTCAAATTGAGCATTCGTCCGTGAAGAATGTTTTGGACCAGTCAAATCCTTTCATTTCTCTACACCATTTAATACGCTTTTGGATCTGGAGATCGGTTAGGGCTGGAACTCGGATCACTGGGGATTTGACGAAATTTTCCCTCATTAGGTATCGATGCACCGTACTTTTCCCGACATTCAACTCCAATCGTGTTGTTAGCTATCGCACAGATATCCTAGGAGTTGACTTCAGGATATTTGATATCCTCCTCTTGTCGTTTGGAGGAATTTTCCTCGGGGCACCAGCACCCTGTCTGTGATCGAGACCTTTACTCTTTTTTATTAGGGCAAGAACCCGAAAAACCGTCCTCTCTGGGACATGAATCCTGGAGGAAATATCTTTGGCATTTGTAATTCCAGCATTGTAGAGAGTCTGAACTTCTAATCGGCGTTTTTGTTGTGTTTGTAAACTAGGCATAGGTCAAATAACAATGGGTTGATTGGAAAATAAAGGTGTAAAATATGTATCTCAAAAATAGGAAATAATAAAAGTTATGTAGTGCTGATACCGAATATTTCTAGTCACAATAGTTAAAGGGCGTATAAAATATGTTTCTTTTCCATACTCAGTTTAAGAATACGAATTAAACATTTGCTATGTCAAATAGAGGTTAAGTAACAATTAAAATTTAAAAATTCGATGTACTGCAAATAATTATGGGACATACTGTATATATATATATATATATATATATATATATATACACACACACATTAATCGAGTTTTAATAGTAAGGATTACAAATAATTTAACTCAACTCCACTTAATTGGGACACAAGTTAATGGACAACCGCTTAATTGGGACAAGTATCCAGGAACGGAATTTTACCCTTACATAGAAGCTAATACAATATTTCATCGGTTAATTGAGAACTTATCGGAACAGTATATCCAGAACCAAAGTGTCTTAATTAAGTGGAGTCGCCTGTATATAAAAAACAAATCATCAGAAAAAATAATTTGATTTCTGATGAACAAAGAAGCTCGATACGGATGTCGATTTTTTTTAATTAACTGGATATAAGGTGGTGACAGTCTTTTTCCTGAAAGATGGTGTATAAATATTGGTTTATCTATTTCTTTAATAAATGGCTCCATATACGACAAAAATTAAGCGAAAGTTCATAATACAATTTATTCAGATATACAGTCGAACCTGCTATAACGGTCACCTGTCTATAGCGGTCACCAATGAACAGTCCCGTCCGAAATTCCATACTATTAAACCTGTGTATAGCGGTCACCTGCTCAACGCGGCCAGCGGCCAGCGGCCACCCGTTTGTAGTCCCTTACTGACCCTAGAACTGTGTATAACTGCCACTACCTGTCTATAACGGCTATCATCTTTTTATGTGTTCATTGCAGGACCTGTTACGAACGATAAACAAGTTTCTTGTAATTACTTCAAATAAAGGTTTTCGAAAAACTTATATTTATTGCACTACGTTGCTACTTTTTGGGGAATAAGACAATCACCTGTATATAACGGCCAATTTTGTCCAGTCCCTTGGGTGGCCGTTATATACAGGTTCCACTGTATATCCTTACTATTAAAACTCGATTAATGTTTGTAGATGTAGTATAATATACTTGTATATACATATATATATATCTGTAACGAATTGATTGAAGAAATTGCCAGTCATAGAAAGCTGATTTTTGGCATGTGGGGGTCTTTTGGCTATGGCTCTACTAAGTTCCGACCTCAGACGAAAATGTCGACTCATCACAGAATTAAATTTTAATA
Organism: Aphrocallistes beatrix; assembly: GCA_963281255.1. Classification (NCBI taxonomy): domain Eukaryota; kingdom Metazoa; phylum Porifera; class Hexactinellida; order Sceptrulophora; family Aphrocallistidae; genus Aphrocallistes; species Aphrocallistes beatrix. Next base: position 3,622,125 of record OY725488.1, read on the forward strand.
GAATGTGTATATTAATATACCTCACATATGATGCAACTATCATCAAAAAATGATGACTCAGCACTTTGTTATGATGTCAACATTACGCATCAAAACTTAAAAATTGACAAATTTGATGATTTTAAACCGGGGTACCTCAGGACCCGAGCTGGGAGCACAGGTTTTATGGAGTGTCCCGATTTTCTAGTGATTAGATGTACTGTATCAATTTAGTAGAGCACGGAAAAAACAAAGCATTTTAAGGGAAATAATCTTGGGCCCGTGTAAACTAGAATTCTCAATCATTATACGATAGTAAAACCACTCCAAAAAGTGACACGGCTCTCACATACCAACCGAACCTGTTGTTTCGCCCTTGTATAGTACATACGTACATATGTACACACTGCACAGTAGTCTGGCTCATAGGTATTACATTGATTAAAGTAAAATTTGTACTAAATCTAATTCATCGTGGCCCCACACCCATAAATGCTGTGTGACAACTCTTCATACATTAAGCATATACAAATGGAATGTTTTAAACTAAAAACATAATTTTTAAAAGAAAAATATCATCCAAACTCGCCTAAACTAAAAATACTTGTTTTAGACTTGCGATAGGGGCGGTTAATGGAGTTTAAATATATGACTGTCCATTCTCCCATTATAAATTTCTCATGTCTAACTTCTAATGTTCCCAAGTTATCAAATATACCATATATTGAAAGGTGCAAAAACAGCTAAACTGAAAAACCAAGATTTGCGAAAATCCTATACGGCCCTTGAATTCAGCATATACGACTTCTCATTCAACATTAATAAATCTACCACAATACACTTAATATTGAAAAGATAATGATGGATCCAGGTTAAAAAAGAATCAATTTTGAAAGTTTATGGCACTATAATACAGTAGTATATGACATTTTGGTAAGATTCTAAAGGGTAATTGCGGTATTTCTAGTAGAAATACAATTTCAAAATGTTTAAAATGTCTATTTAGGAAAATTTACTCTGAATTAAGTACATATACCTTAATGACCCTTTTAATTATGTATACTCTAGTATACACTAATGAACCTTGGAATTATATCCCAAAAATGCATCTAGAAATATTGCTGAATTTTACATTGACTCTTTTATAACAGATTATTGATATTCAAAATGTGGAGGAAGAAAAAAAACTTTCGAGAATCAGCCCTCCAATTGACAAAGACGTCAAAAATGAAAACTATTGGTAACTTTTAGAAAAATGATATGTTTATGAGGTGTTTACTCAAAGGAAAAGATCATACGTATATTAACATAGCTTCAGATATATAAATTTCATTATTTCATTATCTTGTTGATTTACAAATCAATCACTTTTAATAAGTGGTAAATATGACGACTAAAATCTAAATGTAGCAGACCAGGAAGATAAAGGTTGGATATGAAATGGACAATTGACTTAAATTTCAAACTTTACATGGCGGATGGATTGGAAAAATATCCATGGAATTACCGGACATGGTGTTTATAATATAAAAGCGTGCTTTGCTTCCTTGCGGTGCGGGCTGGCTTGATTAATTATAAGGGAGATAACATCTCTAAATACTTCTGTTCTACTGTAATAATCAATATCGCACAAAAAACACCAAATTTGTCAATTTTAAAAATTTTGATGCGTAATGATGACGTCATAACAGTGATGAGTCATCGTTTTCTGATGATAGCTGTATCACATGTAAAATATATTAATATACACATTCTATTAAATTTCAGCCTTCTATCACCAAAATGGCTGAGTTTAGTCGAAAAACTGAAATTTCGAATTATAAAAAAGGTGAAATTGACGTCATATTTCCATGATGAGTCGACATTTGATCTGAACTCAGAACCTAGTGGATTCATAGCCAAAAGACTCCCACATGACAAAAACTTTGCGTTCTGTGCCTGGTAGTTTCTTCAATCAATTCGTTACAGATATATACATATATATATCCAAAAATCGGAAATAATATTTCACTAGCGCGGAACGCTTACTTGCGCTGCGTGTCCGCAGAATCGCCCTGCATTCAGCAAAAACATCATTCATATACGGTGAATCATGAATTCAGAAGTGGAGAAGAAAAGTTAGGTCTATAATAAAAAGAATTCGAAATCTCAATCTTTGGAAGATAGTGTCTAGCCTGTTTTTAGAATTCGTTTAGTTTATGTATCTTGCAAATAGAAAAAACAAATAATTTACCACATAGATTCGATGACAATATTCGAACTATACACTACCAAAAACTCAAGTCAACAATTGAAAGCTAGTTTCCAGCATATTTTTGAGATTTGTTTAGTTAACCCATCAATGAACATCTCTAAATACGTCCGCCTTAATATTTATAATTTGAAATCACTCGAAAAATCAAAAAATTTGTCAATTTTTCATGCGTAATGATGACGTTTTAATAGAGTGATGAGTCAGTATTTTTTGATGACAGTTCACGTGAAAAATATTAATAGACACATTTTATTAAAATTTCAGCCTTCTATGATAGCACCTAAATGGCTGAGTGATAGTTGAAAAACTGAAATTTCCAATTATAAAAAAGATGACAGTGATGTTTTAATTCCATGATGAGTGAACATTTTCGTCTGAGGTCACCATATAAAATTCAAGCAATTTGGAGATGATTTAGTGGTCGCGCAAGGTAGGCTTCTCCAAGTGCAGATTTATAATGGGATTTTCCGGTTTAGGGATAAAATTGCAAAAAGAGTACTTCTGATATAAGCAATGGATAACAACCTTGTATTGACTCTTGAGATATTTGAGCATGATTTTGTATCAGCCAATAATACATTTTGATCGGCTAAAATCTACCGGTTCGGAGATATTGGTGAAATCAGTTGGGACCAGCCTTCGTACATGTAGTTATTAATGGCCCCAACTGGTTTCACCAATATCTCCGAACCGGTGGATTTTAGCCCATCAAAATGTATTATTGACTGATATAAAACCATACCCAAGTATCTCAATACCAGCTTGCTGCAAGGTTGTGAAATATCTAATACTGAAAGTGATCGAGTCTTAACGTTGCAATAAATATCCCTAGTATTTCTATTGGCAAATTGAATTTAACTTTGGATGAATGGGAAAATATAGAAAGTTGCAGGAGGACCGAGAAATTGTCAATTTATAAATTTTGATCAGTAATGATAAGATCATAACAGAGTCATGATTCATTTTTTTATGATAATTGCATCATATGTGAAAAATATTCATATACACAGTCTATTATAATTTCGACCATCTATCAACTAAATGGCAGCGTTATATACTGCTTGGCCTTAAGTATTTGAACACCATATTGATTTACATTATAAATAATACAAAAATGAGTCTACTCATGGAGGCAAATTCATTCAAACGACGACAACCACTGAAAATCTGATATCAAATTTGATATCAACACACTAGAATTACTCTGTTTAGAAGTTTTCTATTAATTAATTATGCCTCAAAGTGAATTTATATCTTTTGTGCCATCTTGATCCACTTGCTCTTATTTTATCGAAAGCTTCTAAACCGAGTAATTCGAGTGTGCAGATTTCGAATTTGATGTTAGATCTTCAGTAACTGTCTTGGTTTGAATGAATTGACCTCCATAGGTAGACAAATTTTAGTACTATTTATGATTCAAAGCAATATGGTGTTCGAATACTTATGGCTAGGCAGTGTAGTCAAAAAAATAAAATTTCTAAGTTATAAAAAGGTGACAATAAGGTCATAATTCCGTGATAAATCGACATTTCTGTCTGAGGTCAGAACTTAGTAGAGCCAAATCCGTAAGACTCCCACATGCCAAAAATCAGCTTTCTGAGGCTGGCAGTTTCTTCAATCAATTCGTTACAGATTCAATACAAATAGTATTAAAGTGGATCTAGTACTCATAAAGGAATATGCACTCAAACTGTAAGAAATACTCTATTTTACATTTCAAATTCGTAAACAACACATCCGAATTAGTCTTTTTTAAAACTTTAAATACAAATACTTACCCTTTTTCGAAAATTATCAAACTGTGCCACTTTGTGTCACTAATCGCCATCAAATATAATGGCTGTGATTAGGAAACAAGTAGCATCAGGCAACAAATGTAGATTCTTTTAAAATTGTGAGTTAGTAATTGAGTTGAGGCTCTCAATTATGCATAATTAGAATGTGTAGATTACGAATTAGATATCAAAAATAGAATATTCATTACGGGTTGAGCACACATTTTCGGGCACATTTTGGGGTTTGGGGCGTATGGTTTGTCTGTGGCCGACTGCAGAGGCTTGGCAGAACGATTTGGGCTCCAGAGGGGTAGGGGTGTGTGATTCTCCATTTTTACTTGCATAGGAACTGAAGAATGCATTAGACATTCCAATTAATATTTTCAGAATTTTTGGATAAAGACCTTCCTATTGTTCTTCTTAAAAAAAATTAAGCATTAAAAATGCAGATAACAATGTTTAAAATGAGCTAGAATAGCAGCATTTTCGCTCTACAAAGTGCCAATTGCGGAACCACATGATGACATATCAACCTTTTGACAGTTGAATTGCATACCCTAATATGATGTTTGTATATGGTAATAATACATGTCAAAGGTCTATCGTATACAGTTTATTATTTATCGGAATAATTAATCATTTAACCCTTAAATTATCTGGAGTCATTTCTATTTATAGCAAAGACCCCACACTTCTAAGGTTTCCCCGCCCAAAATGACTTAACCGGAAATGAGTTAGCAAAAATCTAGCGCCATTTAAGGGTTAATTAACTATGTTAAAACTAGCCTTCTATTTTTCAGACCTTCTCGGTTGACATACAAGGCCGTGTATTATGTAGGCGATGATCAGAGTTATTTTAAGCGTATTAAAAATGGTAAATTTACAATTACACTTTATTATTCATGATTTTCAATTTAAAAGACAAAACCGTGTGATAAATACATTAAATTCATTATAGTGGAACGAAATCACCTGATAAGTTTATTAGAAAGTATTTGTTTACTATTAATGCTCGTTATAATAAGTATGAAAAATGTAAGAAACTTGTTTTCAACTGTTGATCTAAGGAATTTAGAGTGTAGTTTATAAATATCATCTTTTCGAAACTGCATGTATAAAATAACTATATCACAAAATGTCTAAAAACTAACTTTCAACTACTGACCTGTTGTTTGTAACGGAGTTCACTAGGCGTGTATCAAGTGTGCGATGCGCACATGTAATTATGGCAAGGAAAATGATTGATTGATCCAAATTAAATGCCTAATTGATAGTATTAACCAGTTTCTGCACTGGGATTTCCTGGATATATACATAGTTTGCACCGTACATTTAAAATTTTCAGGGATAATTAATTTTGGATTAAAACATACCATCTGGGCAGGATTAATTGCTGGAGGTTCTGGGAGTGGCATATTAGCACGACGTTCTTCAAATGCACCAGTTTTAGTTACATTAATAACAGCATTAGTGCTTGAGTCCTTTGATTTTGAATTCTTTTGAGATTTTATATCTAAAAGTGCTTCAGCAAGCAACTTTTGATTAACACCACATAGATTCGGCATGGCAGCCTTACAACGTCTATGGCAATTAACACCACAAACTTCACATTGTAAACCTTGGCGAAATAGTCCCCAAAGAATCTGACCACACAATTCACAAAAATTTGGAGATGAATAACTAAAAAGAATTATAATTAAATATAAAAATAATCAAAATCTTAAGCGTATAAAAGAGATTAATATATGTTAAACCCAAGCAAATTAGGTTACATTTTCAAAAATTAGAAAATTTGCTGCATTCAAAAAAAGTAAATTCTTGCTTCTCTTGTAACAAGCAGTAAGCTAGATAATTTATTCGCAGAAGGATTCGCTTATTAGCAACTCGAGTTTTGATCATAAAATTGTAGCTAATAGAGCAATATTGCGAATAAGAGAATTCCACTCAACAGTATTTTTGGATGATTTCTAAGGATTACTGAATTCCAAAGCTTGATGTATCTCTTAACTTGTATCACCTGCCACAATCATAGAGTGGTAGTGACTACTTTTAAATCCTTCTCAAAGTGTGTCTCAAGTAGGATGTGATAGCATTCATCCAAGGAACAATTAATTATCAGAAAATTTATTGTTAATTATGAACTTGAAAACATACTATACGCAGTTGCTGTAGTAGGTAGATAAACTAATTTGAATTCTATTTATGATAAAAATTTAGTTAGCAATATGATTATGGGTGCATGCAACTTCTAAAAATGTTTTTAAATAAACTGAGCTTTGCTTGCATATTCAGTCCGAATGGCGAACAAATGCCTGTTTTCATATGTTAAATATTAAATTAAATAAAAGTCACAATTACGTCATTATTCATGATCGGATAAGATTTGAACAACATAGAATAATAAATGAAAGAATGCAACGCGCTTCGCTTGTTTGCATTGCGCGACTGGCTGATGCAAAGTGCCCGCCAGAGGTGCTCTATATACGTCTGCTTTACTGTGATAATCAATATAACTTGAAAAATCATCAATTTTGTCTATTATTCAGTTTTTGAAGCGTATTGATGACGTCATGACAGAGCGATGAGTCAATATCTTTAATGATAATTGTATCAATTGTGAGATATATTAATATATACATTCTATTAAAATTTCAGCCTTCTATAACCTAAAATGGCTGAGTTATAGTCAAAAATGAAATTTCTAATTATAAAAGTTAACAATGACGTCATAATTCTTTGATAAGCCGAATTTTTCGTTTGAGGTCAGAACTAAGTGGGGCCATAGCCAAAATACTGTCAGAGGCCAAAATCAGCTCTCTGTGCTTAGCAGTTTCCTCAATCAATTCATTACATATATATGTGTATATATATTACACATTATTTTAGTTTTAATAGTAAGGATTAGGGATGTAAAGGTTGGGAAACTTTCGGGGAATATTCCCGGGAATTTTGGGAATTTTTGTTATTCTTTAACAATGAGAAATATCCAAAGATTTTACTGTGCCGACTATAATATTGTATAGTGGCCCAGTTCTAAAATTCATTATTTTGTTGGTTGGTTTGTATTTGTTAATAGACTTGTCCTGGCTACGCCATTATACATTAAATTTGGCAAGTAGATATGAAAAGTCCATCTAATTTGCATCTCGGTATACGATTTTCCAACCAGCCACAATTTTTGTTTTAATATTTTGAATTGTAATGTCATTCACGGGAATCACAAGATTCAGAACAATTATATTGAGGTTAAATAAAACTCGGTTAAATTTTTTCAGATATTTATTGACTGAAGCTGTAGCCAATATATTATACTAACTATAAACTTCTGTTTATCTCATATCAGTTTTAACTTAATAACTAGTCAGAAACGTATTGTTATACTATTTGATAGGTTTCCCGATTGTCAGACTTATATAGAAGAATCGGATAACTTATACTTGCAACTAGTATTCGATTTTGTATTACATTTATTATTGATCCATCTTGAATCAGTTCGGCACTGGTTGTATAATTTACATTTTGCAAACATCAACGATTCTGCTGGGTCATTTTAAGTTGTAAAGTCAAGATAGAACGTTAAGAATGATAATTACGATGTTAATTTTTCATTAGGACAAAAAAATCCATTTGTTAACATATAAGATAAAAAAAATTTATTTAAATGATAGATGCTTTGTATAATGTAATTCGAACAGGATTCATATTGTAAATACATCATTAGTGTCGCAAAAAAACCCAACTTCAGTCAACATTGATACCAATCGAATTAGTATATAGGATTGGAAGAATACTAGAAATATTCGAAATATTAGAGCTTTCCGAAATCTGGCGCCGAATTCACTAAGAACTTAAGATTGATCTTAAGTCGTATTCACTAAGATTTAAGTTCGGACTTAAGACCGAACTAAAGACCGAAATTTAAGCAACCTAGGGAGGTGTCTTAAGTATTTAATTGATTCAACTTCACTAATTACTCCATAAATGTTGTTCAAACTTACTTCTATCGAATATTTAATCTACCTTGATTGATAATAGACTTCAAATCAAATTTAAATATTTTTTAAATCATTTCTCTCATTATGTGTAACATCGCAACATGCATCACATGCTATAATTCGAGGCAAATTCTTCTTAGGTTTGTTCGAATGTACAAAATACATTTTTCGATTATATAATTATTTTACACTCATTCCAGTCTTTCTTGTTCCCATTATGCTTGCATCAACTTTAACTTTGCGTTTAGTTTTAGGTTTGTTCATTTTTTCCAACTGTATACAGCTCTGCCACTAAATTAAGTTTGGTTGCAATGTCTCTCTAGATTTATTTTCTCCTTTTGTTTTTGTGAGAAGAATTTCCTGAGCCTCTCAAAATTTCGCCTGCTGATTCAATTTCATTAATAAGAAGACACTCTTCTCTTCTGGTCCAATTTGCTTTGCGGGATTTGTCCATTTGTTTTGGTATTGTCACTGCAGGTACTCAGCAGCAATGTATATACACTGGAGGACGCTGACTTACCATAACCACTAATGACATCATTAATTTTCGTAAAACCAAATGACGCAGAAATTTTAACGTCGATTGATTCAATGTATTGTATTTCTCATAATAGAATTCAATCAAGTCAAAACAACATTCCACCACAGAAAATGTAGGAGACTCAACTACATAAATACTAGAAGTTTACAGGAGTGCGTTAATCAATCTTCAATACTCCTAATATTTTGACATTAATTACCTCAATTTTGCTCAAAAAGAAAAAATTAGTTTTATTTTTACTATATCAATAATAAATAACTACTTAACACTACTAATACTGAACTTTAGTTTTGTATTTGATTAGTATAATGCTATATTCTAATCATATCAACCTTAACGTTATTTTTAAGTTCGATCTTAATATCGATCTTAAGTTCGATCTTAATTCTTAGTGAATAGCTCTAAGTTTGGTCTGAAGATCGATCTTAGACTTAGATCGGTCTTAGTGCTTAATTAATAATCCCTAATTCTATGCATTTCTCAGTTGCTATGGAAATAAAAAATTGAATGTTTAAGCCATAATTCAAAGAATATTGGAAAAAAACAAGTGATCAGTATTATTGTCATATAGAAAGTAATAGTTTGCGGATTGAATGGTTTAATTTTTTAATTTCTACAATTTATGCTTTTTAAGTTATGAGTAAACATTCAATTTTTGCTCCATAGCAAATGAGGAATACATAGACAATCCAACTAAGATTAACAGATTCTTTGGATTAAGGCCTTCCTATTGTTGCCAAATCAAAATATTAAGCATTAAAAATGCAGATGACGATATTTAATATGAGCTAGAAAAGCAGCATTTTTCACTCTAGAGCCTATGCACAATAACATGATGATATATCAACTTTTGACAGTGACAGTCGAATTACATACTCTGAAATAATTTTTGTATATATGATAATAATAAATTATAAAGGTCTTTCGTATACGGTTTTTGATTTATCGGTCTAATTAAATTTTTCTGTGTTAAAACTGGTATTTTTAGTCACTCACATACACGGCCCTATATTAACGAGGCCATGGTTCTTTAGTTCTTTTGATGCACAACCTCAATTAGTTCACTTTGATTACCAAATATTGAACCACAAGAATTCTAGCAATTTTCAGATTATTTAGTGGTTCCACCAGGAAGAGTTCTTCTCGTGAAGATTATCTTGGTTAAAACAGTTGGGATCGTTAATAATTAAAAGTACGAATGCTGGTCCAAACTGTTTTCACCAATATCTCTAAAGCGGAAGATTTTATATGATTAGAAATTTATTATTAGCTAATATAAAACCGCACATAGAAATAGGCCTTTTTCAATTTTATGCACCAAACCCAAACCCTTAATCTGCACGAAGTGGAGCCTAGCTTGAGGGAAAACTAAATCAAATCCACATTGCTAAAACCTTTTTGATGTGATCAAAGTATACTATTTAAAGTATGTGTATATAAGAATTCAAACTTTGGATTGTGGGGACACCCTAACAACTATGAAATATAATAGTCCGATTTCTGAGCGGCCTTTGCGTGCCTAGGCTTACATTCATTAAGTATAAGCTAGATAACATCAGTAAATACGTCTGTCTTACTGTTAAAATCGATATCGCACGAAAAGTCACCAAATTTGTCAATTTTGAAATTTTTGATGCGTAGTGATGACGTCATAACAGAGTGATGAGTATTCATTTTTTTGATGAGAGTTGTATCATAGTCTGTTTCATAATTATTGGTACTATTTTTAAATATTATTTTGACTGATTAGATGTTTTAGATTGGCTAGTGATTAAATAAATGTAAATTTTGAATAAAGAAAAAACGTTTATGAGAGAAATTAATAGTTGATCTTCTTTCCTTTGCTTTGGATGCAAAGTTTCAATCTTTTAGTCAGGGAAAATGCAAAATTCCTGAGAAAATCTGGTGTAAAAGCCTCCCACTCTTTCAATATGGCATCTTTTAATTCAGACAAATTGGCGAAGTGTTCTATTGAGAGACGCTGCTTTAGTAGTCCCCAGAGGTTCTCAATTGGATGAAGATCAGGGAATTGCAAGGCCAAGCTAATTGAGCAATGTTTCTGTCGGACTTCCATGCTTTACTGAGGCTTGAAGTGTGAATTGGCGAGTTATCCTCCTGTAGTATCCAGCCTTTAGGATAGAAAAAACAGCAATTTCTTGCAGGCATTCATCTAGAGTATCAATGTAACAACCGGAGTTAAAATTTCCTTCGAAACCTTCAAAATAGTTGTTCCAGGAGCCAAAATGCCACCCCAGATGTGAATCTTCGATGTGTGTTGGGGGATTTTCTGAATTGTAGTTTGTGTTCCCTTGGTCCAGAATCGAGAACAATTCCGGTTTAACCAAACTGAGCACTCGTCTGTGAAGATTACTCTTTCCCAATCCTGTTTAAGATTATTTTTAGCCCAAACAACTCTCTTTTCGGCAGTTTAAGGTGTGATGAATGGCCCCCTGATAGGTTTCCTCGATCTGAAGCCGGATTTTCGAATAGTCCTATAAACAGTAGTAGTCGAAGGTGTATTGGGATGAGTAGCTGCTAATTTTTCTCTCAAATTACGAATAGACATCGTCGTGAGCGTTTTAGAGTTGTAATTAAGGATTGTTTCTTTCGAAAAGTGATAGTCAAAGGTCGACCTGTTCCCTGTTTATGCTCAAGTGACTTATTCTCGCGAATAAGTTTCAATGTGCGAAAACAGTCATTCTAGGGATGCCTGTTCTTCGGCAAATTTCTACCGGAGATGTTATTCCAGAGTCATAAAGGGTTTTAATAACATCCTTACGATCTTTTTGAGTCATTTTAGTTGCTAATTCATTGAAAGAAGTAAGAATTGTTAATTTTAAAACAAAATATAAAATAAAAATAGGCTGTAAAAAGACCATCGAAAAAACGGTTGCCGCCTCTCTCTATTTTGGATGCAAACTCGAAAATACGGATAATTTAGGTAATTTACAGCCTAGTGGGAGAGCATGAAGTAAAATAACTTCCTAAACCATTTATGGGTGAATTATAACACTGTTGAAGAAATACATAAAGAAATGATCTATTTCCTATGTAGTACCAATAATTATGAGACAGACTGTATGTGAGCTATGTTAATATACACATTCTATTAAAATTTCAGCTTTCTATCACCTAAATGGCTGAGTCATCGTCGAAAAACTGAAATTTCTAATTATTAAAAAGGTGTTCAGAACATAGTGGAGCCATAGCGAAAATACTGCCCCATGCCAAAAATCAGTTTTATGTGCCTGACAGTTTCTTCAATCCATTCGTTACATAGATATAAACACAGTCGAAACGGGTTTTTCTTAATATTTCTTTACATGTTCAAACAGTAAATCAGTCTACAAATTATGCGCACGAAAATTTACTACATCCAATGCATGTAAATGAATTAAAGAGAGAGGGAAATCCACAAATTATTAAAACATACCTAAATACAAGCATCAACATTTTCGGTTCTAAAACAACAATGAAATAACAAAATATTGCTCAAACATAAATAACTTCCAATAGTTCAGAAGCAGTTACTTTCTCTGTGAAGGCGAATGCTTCTAGATAGTATGGGATACAACTAATCTGGTTGCAGATTTGAAATATAAAATTAGCTCAAGTGACAAAGGTTGATAACTTTATTCATTGGGATGGGTAATTTATTATAATACTTCAAACTATGACTAATTCGAATGCGTAGATTCGGAACCTGAAATCACAATATATATAATTCAAGGATCTACAAGTTTGAAGCTCAGTGACAAAACTTACAAATGGCCCCTTTTAATCCTTTCCACGATACAAAATGTCCATTTGGTTCGGAAAATCTGAGAATTTCAAATAAAAAATCCTTCTTAGGATCATGACTAAAAAACTTATTTCATAATTTTCCGCTTGAAAATTTATTTTAGGAACTAGTAGTACAAATTGTCTAATCTGGGAGTCTTTTGAAAAACTTTTGCGTGCATATATTATCTTACTGGAAGCATACTCTCTTATACTTTTATTTTGGTCTGTTATGGCAGCTAAGAGGATGTTTTCAGGATAAGCAAAGAATCCATTTCTCTGAATTACCGGATATATAATCTGCTTGTCAGTTGGAGAAAGAAATCGTGTTAGAGTGATATAGTAGAATAGGTTATGACTCCCATCTGTACAATAAGGATTACTCTTGACTCGAAACCACATGGGGGCGTATATATTCAATACATAGTTGACTATCCTGGTTAGATTTATTGATGGTTCTCTACTGGACATGTACAGTCTTAAAGTACGATTTGCAAGAGTTAACCATCGAGAACGATTTAGTGGGCCAATTCTCTTCGATGCAAAGCTCATATCAGACAGTTCCGGACCTCCTTGAATAGCAAGACAAGCTTTATACAAATATAATTGGTCAGTACTAAGATCTTTTAGTATATCCTGTGAAATCGGCGCCACTCTCCCTGGAACCTGAATGAATTTTACAATAGGATATTTTTGAACTTCCCCATGAAGTTGTGATCCAATTTCCCCACTAAGTTGCCTAGGTCCAGAAGTCACACCGTCTACAGCTTCAAAAAATTTTCGAAAGGGAAGTTCATTGAAGTGGAGCAAACATGTGAGTCATTGGAGCGGGCGATCTAATTCAGATTCAATACGAGCAATGACTCCAGCATGTTTTCCAACATTAACATTCGTACCGTCAGCCAGTATTGAATGAATCGTTTTATCAGATTCCGTATTATAAATTACTGATATCAGTTCCTTTGAAATATCTTTAGAACATCCTGATTCAGGAGAGATATGGTAAACATAGTTTGACCCTGGTTCGGAAGTTATGACACAATGTTCTTCTTTAAGTGATGCACGACTCTGTTGTGTGACACCAAATGCGTCTTCTACATGTTTGATAGACAATGTTTCATCTTTGCGGCCATCAAATCCGATGCAAGTCAAATTTCTTCTGATCGTATTCGAATTTATTTATTTCTCCAATATTTCCTTTGATATCTAACCTTATCTCTAGAAAGAATCTTCTCAGTTGTCAGCAAATCAAGGTCCTGAAGAACTGCATTTGCAATTGCACAACCAGCAGTGTCACTTATTGAGAACCTGTCAAGTACTTTACACAAATGAGGATATGAAAATCGATTTTGTTTTCCACTTTGTGGCAATCTGCTAGAACATGGAGAAAATTCGTCATCATCTTCATCGCTCTCTTCTCCCTGAATCTCGCTGGGTATTTCATCATTCTCAATGCAAAACAGATCAAGAGTATTGTCTCTAACATTCCCGAAACTTTGTAATTGTCGTTGTTGCTCTCTGCTCTCTCGAGCTTGGATTTTGGCTGTAGTTAGATTATCAATACCCTCAATAAATTGATTTCTGATGGTCTTTTGATCGCAATAAAATTCCAACTCCATAATAGGGATTTTAACTTCGCATCTGCAATTCGCTCTGGTAATATTGTTATCGAAGCATCTGCAAGGGCTGACATCAAACAATAGTTTAAATTTGGATAATTCGTTCTCGAAGTTTCCCAAAATCCTATTGCTTTGAAAGCGCTTTGATAGAGTCTGAGCCGTACTATAGAGGGTTCTAATTTTGTTGGATATGCTGTGAGGTTTAATATTAGGAATACTTCCCATGTTCCACCTCTGCACAACTTCATCTGAAACATTTCGCAGATTTGGAATAAAGTGAATTTTCTGTAATCAAGATTCCGATAGTAAAAAATGATTTTACCACGTCATTACATGTTGGTAATTGGTTAATGGGCATTTCAGACGATGACCCGAATAAATTATGTTCGCATTGCTGCCGAGTTAGAGGCATTTGAAATCAATTATAGAAACAAGTAACAAATATGTATAAATATCAGAATTACGAGAGTGTGAAATTTAAACACTAAATACCTAACAAATAATGAAATAGGCATTGATAAATTCCTGTGATAAACTTCATTTTCCAAGTAGAGTGGGTCATATTACCTTTCACCACATGTAATATGATAATTCGCATTCCAAATATTTAAAATAGTATCGTGGTTGATAATTAAGAGGGAGAAAAATGTACTAGTACATGTAGTATATTCGTACAAACTATGATGTAACTGTTCAAACCCAAATCAAAGCAATAAATCTCAATATTGTGTAAATGTGCTGGTTATCCTGTATTTCTGTTTAAATTAGGCACATATTACCGGAATCACCTGTGTTTATTGTGTTAAACGTGATTATAAATTAGTATTACAAATATATTTACACTTAAAATTAAAATTATACACTTAGCATCCATTCTAATTGAGATATTGGCTTAAAAATACAAAAAATCGGACAAAAAACCCCTCAAATTATCCTACACACCGACTGTTGGAATGTGCAAGTTGTTAACATTGAACAAATTGAATGAAACTTTGGGAATTTACTCTAAATGTGCTAAGGCAACTTTCGCATACCTAAAGAACATGATCTAAAAAAAAAATGCATTTTTCCCCATCCCTACTACGCAGGCTACTATATCTCAACTTTATCCGTTAGTCTGGCAACGTTCCGTAACGGTCCACAATACATTCAGCCGCGAGAAAGACAGGCCGCACTCTTGAACATGGGATAGGTGCCGGCAGATCAGCAGTAAAGTACCAGGAAAAAAAAGGATGCAGCAGATCCGTAGGTCCAAAGGAGCAAAAACTATCAATGAATTTCATGCAATATTAAGTCTTGCCTTGAGAAAACGTCCTGTTGAGCGAGAACCTGCAAGACCAGTACAAGAAGCTCTTTCCTGTTAAAACCGTCATGCTATCTGAGAAGAACCATGTTAAAAGAGCTGATTGGGAAAGGAAATACGAGAATATATATACACTGCCTGGCCATAAGTATTCGAACCCCATATTGATTTACATTATAAATAATACTAAAATGGTACCCATGGAGGCCAATTCATTCAAACGACGACAACGACTGAAAATCTGATATCAAATTTGATATCTACACACTAGAATTACTCTGTTTAGAAGTTTTCTATTGATCAATTATGCTTCAAAGTAAATTTATATCGTTTGTGCCATCTTGATCCACTTGCTCTTATTTTATCGAAAGCTTCTAAACCGAGTAATTCGAGTGTGCAGATTTCGAATTTGATGCTAGATCTTCAGCAACTGTCTTGGTTTGAATGAATTGACCTCCATGAGTATACTCATTTTAGTACTATTTATGATGCAAAGCAATATGGTGTTCGAATACTTATGGCAAGGCAGTGTATATATATATCGTCATTACGCGTTGTACACGAGAGGATTTATATTAGTACAATACGTCAAAATTACTATTGAGATACTTGAAGATTTCAATTCAAATATCATTTTGAAATTGTATAGTAAATGAGTATTAGAAATAGTAATAGCAATCAATCTTTATCTAAGGAAAAGCGAGGTTTCGTGTAGGGTTGCATTTTAGATAGACAGTGTAACAAAAACGATTCTACCCGGCAAAAGGTCAAAACTGAATCGCGATCTTTTTATACCCTGATCACTTTGGAAATTTGTATATCTTCCATCCTCACATCATTGACTTAATCAGATTTAGCCTAGGAATCAATTCTATTTATGGTAACCCCACACATTTATGGTTTCCCCGCCTAAAAATGACTTACAGGAATGAGCAAAATTCCTAGCCCGACTCGGGTTAATCTATTTGTCTACGTTGTTACCAAATTGAATCTTTTCCAGTACTAAAAACTAAAACGCATTCTGATAACTAAGTTTGATTGGTATTCCGAATTTTAGTTCCATTAAAAATTATGTCAAGTGACAAAAATGATCTGAAAAATGATCGGGATCGCGATCTTCTTTTTCAAGATCCAATAGTATTCGGATAATTATAGACATTGATTAGTATTATCGAAATTTGCCTTTCTTGCAACAACTTTACAAGCTTGAGACAAAGGCAACACCATTCCAGCATCCGTATTTGAATGTATGGACACATTGGACCCGATAAATGGTGGTGGAAGATAACGAGTGTTATCTTAGTGGCCGATTCAGCGGCGGATTCGCATTTCACGTTAAAACATGAATAACTCAGCAAGCATATGTCGTAGATGAAATACAATTACATCATTGTGTAGAAGAGCATTGGTGCATTCATATTTGATATGTTAATTTTGATATCCCGCATGATGAGCAAGCAGTGACACTTTTAGTCCATGTCACGTATCAGGTGGAATAACTCAGTAAATATGAATGCTAGCAATTAGCCATTTTAACCACATGAAGATGAGTTTTGGTGCACCACTAAAATCCATTTTAGAGAAAAAATTGTAAAACTGGCAGAATGGCAGGGGGCCAAAATTGGTATATACTAGTTTGGTAAAGGCATAAACAACATACTGGTATCAACTAGGATGTGATCTAGACAAACTTCGCTATTTATCCATAGTAATCAACGCTCTTGATGCATGTGACTTAATTTGTTAACACAATTGATGCATAATCCCTGGTCAATTCATAATTAATTTAATATTCCTTTTTGATTAGATTCCACCCTAATTTTGTGTGTATGTATAAACGTAAGAACAGACCAAAATTTATTATTCATGAATAAAATTGTTAAGATGATTAGTATATAAGGATTTCCCGTTCAAATTCTGCGAAATGCTCTAAAAGGGTTGTCAGGTATGATAATGGAAAACCCAATGTTTGATTTGTGTTCGTATTCTCCGCATACAAAAGGTAATAATATCCGTAGACACTACCAAACCGCTCACGAGAGGTATACAAAATATGCAGGGGTGAATGGATTTCCGAGACAGGTATTGCAAACAGTCTCGAGAAAATCCTTTGATCTCACCAGTGTCTAGACGAGTTGAAGTAAGATAATTAGATAAAAGGGTGGGCTGAAAGGTTTTGAGAACTAATTCTATTATTGTAAGCTAGTCGATTTTAACAGCATTAAATCAACGACCCATATGTGTTTAGTGATTATAAAACATCACAAGTATCCTAAAGTACTCTTAACAAGTGAAATTTGACTTTTCTCTGTCTCGTGGTCAAATAATGTGGATTTTGAAAATTGTGCATCGTGCTGTGATCCTGTACACACATCTCGTGATTCATAAGCCGCAATTTAACATTTCAGTTTCGAAGAACTCAACCATTCCTCACACAGTACGGATTTGGCTCTAAGTGACTTTAATTGTTTGGAAAATTGAAATACTGCTTAAAGGGAACCCGATTTGAGGACGATGAGTCCTTGAGAACGGAGGTTGACATATAGTTAAAGCTCCAGTCAGAAAAGGTTTATTATTCTGGAACCCAGGTGTTAAAATCTAGATGTACTTAATGTATCAAAGAAAAGGGGTATTATATAGAAAATTAATGTTGCTATACTATGTGTTCTATTGTTGATAAAATATTTTGTTCACAAAAATTTTCATCTCAACCATGTAGACTTGTCATCAGTTCACTGACTGATATATTTTTTTAAAAAAAGCTATTATTGTTAATCATTTGAGAAATAATTGCCATATTATTTTCTACAAGCGCTTCGCTTGTTTGCGCTGCGCGACAGGCGGACACTTTGTATCCGCCGGGGAAGCCCTGCGGGCGCCTGGGGTCACATTGATTAATTATAAAGGAGATAGCATCTCGAAATACGTCTGTCCTACTGTTATAATCGTTATCGCAGGAAAAATTACCAAATTTATCAATTTTAAACATTTTGATGCGTATGATGACGTCATTACAGAGTGATGATGAGTCATCATTTTTTGATGATAGTAGCATTCTATGTGAGATATATTAATATACACATTCTATTAAAATTTCAGCCTTCTATCGCTTAAAATGGTTGAGTTATGGTCGAAAAACTGAAATTTCGAATTATTAAAAAGGTGAAAATGACGTCATAATTCCATGATGAGTCAACATTTTCGCCTGAGCTCAGAACTTACTGGAGCCATAGCCAAAAGACTCCAACATGCCAAAAATCAGCTTTCTGGGCCTCGCAGTTTCTTCAATCAATTCGTTACAGATATATATATAAATAAATAAATATTAATCGAGTTTTAATAGTAAGGATATATCATTATATATCCACATTAATCGAGTTTTAATAGTAAGGATTTTTTTCTGAATCTACATGTATATTGCGTCCCGTGATCCCAATCATGGAATGTGGCTGCCCGAGGAGATAGGGTTTGTACAGCCTTGCCATACACTGATGACATAAAATTCAAGCAATGGAAAACAGATTTCCAATCTCACAACTACACAGGCTAAGGCAAGAACTTCTCAAGGCCTCATAATGTTAAAATAGAAATTGGAATCGCCCCCGATTTTAATATTTTTATTATTCGCTTTAGGACATATTAAACTTTTGAAGTTTAATTTTGTATAACGAGCATAAATAGTAAACAAATACTTTACGTAAACACAAATACTTATCAGGTAATTTCTTCCCACTACAATGAATTTAGCATGTATTTACCGCACGGCTTTATCTTTTTGATAAATAATGAATAATAAATTGTAATTGTAAATTTACCATCTTTAATATGCTTAAATTAACTCTGATTAATAAAGTCAAATTAATTGAGGTTCTGGACTAAGCTATTGATTAATTAAAATATACAAGTATAGCACCCTGCCAGTGTTGTAATTGTAATGGACTTCCATTTTGAGCGAGTAAATCGTCTAATTTCCCTTGTTAGAAATCTCAAGTGTAATAACGTATGCGTGGAATGCTTCTTTCGAATCATCACATCTTTGTTGGTTCCAAATTTCGGGCAAGTCAAATATTTAATATATAAATAGACTATGTTGATTTCATGTGTGGTACATTTTTAGAAATGTGTGTTTGACGTAATATACGTACACTTCCAGGTTATGACAACAAATGAGAATAAGTTGATTGCATTTGAAAAAGAACACCAAGTGCTATGAAGAGGTAAAAACAAAAAAACAAAAAAAACATGAATCCTTACTATTAAAACGATTGTTATTTGTGTATATATATATATATATCTGTAACGAATTGATTGAAGAAACTGCCGGGCTCAGAAAGCTGATTTTTGGCATGTGGGAGTCTTTTGGCTATGGCTCCAGTAAGTTCTGAGTTCAGAGCAAAATGTCGACTCATCATGGAATTATGACGTCATTGTCACATTTTTAAAAGTTAAGCAACACAGTTATTCGGGCATAACTCAGCCATTATAGGAGATAGAAGGCTGAAATTTTAATAGAATCTGTGTACTAACATACCTCACATATGATGCAACTATTATAAAAAAATGATGACTCATCACTTTGTTATGACGTCATCATTACGCATCAAAAATTTTTAAATTCACAAATTTGGTGATTTTTCGAGTGATATCGATTAGCACAGTAGGACAGACATATTTAGAGATGTTATCTCCCTTATAATTAACCAATGTGACTCCAGGCGACCGAAGGGAGCCTCCGGCGGACACAAAGTGTCCGCCAGCCGCGCAGCGCAAGCAAGCGCGAAGCGCGCTTGTACATAATAAAAACAATAACAATGACAACAACAGCATGGATACAAAATACACTAAGGTCATATATAGAAGTTGAATCTATTTAATTAGCTTAATTGAAGAATTGGATGACATATTATTAACAGGCAAAAATAGGTTCATAATGACAGCCAGCATTTCCTGATATAATCTAAGTATAGTAGAGGGACAATCGAGAAATTCATGTAATTTTTTCCCTTTACCAGAAAATCTAACCCAGCGTGTACCTCCAGGCCCTAAATATACCAATATATCGGTTTCAAAAAGTAACGCTATTGAAAATACTTCCAAATCTGTTGCTCACTTCTTATCCATCCATGTCTTATTTACCCAATCCTTTACACTTCAGTAGTTATTTGCTGGTAAACATATTTAGTCCTTAAAAAAGCGTCACAACTAACTTTTTTAATCTACCTAACATGTAATTATCTATAATTGTGCGTAAATTAAAATGGTTTTCCTGACTACCAACCAGTGAGGATAAACGAAAGAGCTCGAAAGTAACAATTTCCAACACCCACTATTTTTTCAACAAGATTTTGTTGATCCAAATAATAAGATTTTGTTGATCCAAATAAGGATCGATTTCATAATTAATATACGTAATTAGAAACAAAAAGATTCCATTTACTATAAATACTTTTTTGCCAGTCTTTATTTGGCGGGCGGAAGGGAGGTAACTTTAAACGTAGATATTTTGTTCTACAAGATCTGAATCAGTGATAATATCGGCAGCGTCACTGTCGATATTATCACTGATTCGTGAGACAGAAAAGTCACTCCGTTTTTTCAAATCAGATAATCTCTGAAGCAACCTAGGTACAAATTTTAGCTTTTTTTTCATTTTTATCTACACTAATTTAACATATCTTTTTTCAGTTTCATATATATTATTACCTGAATCTAAATTTCTTTTATTTTGATTACTAATTGTCTAACTCAGTGGTTCTCAACGGGGGCGATACCGCCCGCTAGGAAAATATTTCTATCATAATAAAATATTATTAACTTTGGATTGAAGAATTATTTGATTGAGAGGATAATATAGAGGAGAGTATTATCATAAATTACTAATCCAGTTTGATATTTAACCAGTTAATTACTGAGGCACTTGTTGAATTCAAAATAGCATGAACAATTATAATCAAATAATGTGCGGTTAGCGTTTTAGACAATGGAATTCTAGCAGGATTCGTATTATGAATACAATATTAGTGTCATTAAAAAACAAATAAAAATCTCACATGGCATTGATATACCAAATCGAATCAGTATATATAGCATGGAGAAATATTAGAAATATAGAAATTCCCGAATACTATCCAAATTTTATATACACAAATTATATTATCATTTTACTAAAGAATTAAACGGCTACTTCTAGCAAAAAGAAATGTCGACAATATTCCGTTGATTATTTGCGCTATGGCTTTATCCCTTTACCATCTAATTGTCAACTTCCTATGTGTTTGATTTGCGAACATTTTTTTTCCAATGAAGCAATGAAACCGTCGCGATAGAAAGAACATTTTTCGATAATGCATCCTCATCATAGCAACAATGACATTGCTTTTTTCGAAAATTTAAAAGCTAAAGCAATGAAGCAAAATAGCTTTCCTAATATGTTCAAGAAAGGTATTACTAAGGCCAAGAAGGAATAGTAGCTCCATACAATATTTTAAAACTAATCACAAAAGATGGGAAACCACATAGTATTGGCGAGGCGCTAATTCTTCATGATATTACTGAAGTTATCTCAGAGAGTTGCGATAGTGCTATACGAAAATCAGTAATTGTTTTCATATTTGCTATTTTCATTTATATATAATATTTTAAACATTGTTATTAAAGTAGTATATGTGTTTTTTTTTGCCAGTTTTGTCGAGTTAGGAGGTGATGGACAAGAAGGTTTTAGCGATTTCATTGGTTTTTACTACATGGACATAAACATGCCAACCCTAGACTTTCGTCTGAGAGTCAGAGTAATTTGTATCATAGTATCGAATTAAAAATTTTGAAATAAAATATTTGAAAATAGATAAATTAGTGATAAGTTAATGTCATGAGATCTATTCAATTCTGAAATTAAAAAATATGAAACAAAGATAATATAATTTTTTCATTGAAATGTAGGAATATAACGATATCTGGGAAAATATAAATTGCATGTCTCTATACGTAAATGGTTAAAAAAAAGGCAGTCGCAGAAAACTGATTTTGGCACATCGGAGGTTTTTGCCATAGGCTCGAGAAAATTCAAGCTTCGAGACGAGACGAAAAGTACACCACATCAGGGAATTATGACATATTTGTTACACGTTTTAAAATTAGAAATTTCTAATTTTAGAAACAAATTTTTAAAAAAATTGCAAAACACTGATTCATATATAAGAGACGGTCGAAATACACTCAGTCAGCAACTATAAGCAGGTTTAGCACTTCACGCAGATTGTAAACCGCCTGAGAACATATCAGCATGGATTCGGGGGGTATATAAATCTATAAACTTTAACTTTTGACTTTTAACTTCACATGCGCACATAATAACATTATATACTACACCATCATTCTGTATTGATCAAAAATGTTTATTCAGCATGGATGATAATACTATTGTCATTTTTATTTATTTTGAATTTAACCTATGTATCCATGTACGTAGGGCACTCGAAAAGTTTTGACGTTTGCTATGAAACCATTGATCTAGAAGAAAGATTTATTGCTAATTCGTTTCATTCTGCGGTTATTAGTATACACTGAAAATTTCATTCATTTATCTTTTATACTTCCAGAAATATTTGACTAGTTAGTCTGCATGGCTTCTAACTTGCTTACATCATCCTCAGATTTCACAAGACGAGATTTTCGTGCAATGATTTTGATTTTATTCAAAATGAAGAAGACGAGGCAGGAGATCCATGAAACTTTACAGGAACATTTCCCAGATGATGCTCCTTCTTTGAGTACAGTTGAGCGATGGTACAGAGAATTTACTCATGGGAACTTCGTTCTAGAGGATGCTCCTCGTGCAGGGAGGCCGAGTGTTTCCCACAATGAGCAAAATGTGGATCAAGTATTGGAACTAGTGATCCAGGATTCTCATGTTACATACGCTCAGTTAGAGCATGAAACTGGCCTCTCATCGGGGACTATTAATGCCATTATACATAAAGAACTTTGTCTACGAAAGTTGTGTGCCCGCTGGATCCCCCATTCTTTGACTTTAGAGCAAAAATCGGCCCGAATTGACTTTTGCAAAATTATGCTCAAAAGATTTGATAATGGAACTGCAAGGGCTGTTTCTGATATTCTTACAGGGGATGAAACATGGATATACCATTATGATCCGGAAACAAAACAACAATCGAAGGAGTGGGTGGAAGAAGATGCTCCACCTCCAACAAAAGTACGAAGGGCGAAATCTGTAGGGAAGCAAATGTGGGCAATTTTTTTCAGATCCAGTGGGTTTGTAGTAGCTGTGGCGCTTGAGGATAGAAAAACAGTTACTGCCGATTGGTACACCACAGTATGCCTCCCCAAAGTCATCACAGAAATAAATTCTCAGCGTGAAAAGACGGGTATCAGGGGAATTTTGCTCCATCATGATAACGCATCATCTCACACCGCACTCAGAACTCGCGAGTTTTTGGAAGATTGTGGACTTAGAACACTGCCCCATCCTCCGTACAGTCCAGACCTAGCCCCTTGCGACTTCTGGCTGTTCCCTACGATTAAGAATGAGTTGCGTGGAAGGAGATTTTCATCGAATGAGGAGCTGGCGGGGGCACTTTTCAAGGTAATCGAAGCCATACCCAAAGATGAGTGGAAAATGTGTTTTCAGAAGTGGTTTAGTAGAATGAAAAAATGTATAGAGTCTCATGGAGAGTATTTTGAAAAAATGTAATATAAATCTTCATACTAACTATTTGATATGTAGGTGAACGTCAAAACTTTCCGAGTGCCCCTCGTATTAGTGGAGATATATCAATATTAGGCGCCCACAGAACGACGCTGATGACACGAAGTGCTCGTTAATCCAGCAATAAAAGTTCGAGAAGCGGGCTTGTTTTGAAAAAAATCGAAACTTAGGGGGGTTGAAAGAAATATGTTTCTCAAAACTTCAATTCTATCAGTAAAGACACATTTAGTAAACCAATAATAACGAATTCAAAATTCCAAAAACAGATCGATAAATTCACATTTGAACATTTGACAATGTAAGATTAATTTTGAAGACAAAGTATAAATCAAAAAAATTACAACAAGTAAATCTTGTTATAATTTAGACCTAAAATAGTGGACGAATTTTAATAACCTGTGGATGACAAAACGATGAGGAACATCGAGCTTGAAACGCTCCTTCAAAAACATCGTAGCTTGGCTACGATTTGTAGCTTTTGGACATTTTGTAAGAATTAAATCCAAACATCGCCGATGAGCAACATATGCACAAAGTTTACATTGCCATCCCTAAAGAAAAACAGGATATAAATAAAATAAGCAATTTGTAGCAAACAAAGAATGAAAGGTTAAGGTTGGTGTTTCCCATGGGACACTGGTTTTTACTAAAAATGTGCCCAAATTGCTTTTTCATCATTTTTAGATCCTTATAGGGATTCTAAACAATAATTCCGATTTTCATAGCTCCAGCCCCAATATTTTGCCACCTTGAGCCACTTGTATCACCTGGTGTCGCTCTAAAAACAACACATTTTAAATGCGAAATGTCCCACAGTTATAACTTCTTTTAACAGTGCCAGATCATCTTTTTAATGCTGAATTCATGCTCAGCACTAGATTTCCAGCAATTTGGTATATATATTGACCATATTTGGATACATTTTTGTTTGACCGTGCCTAGCAACGGCCAGGAATTTTTTAACATTCCTGACCATTGTTAGGAAAAGGCAACCAAAAATGTTTCCAAATATGGTCAATATATATATCAAATTGCAGGAAATTTAGTGCTGAGCGGTAAAATAACGACCTGGCATACTCAAATAAAGTAATATATATGGGATTTTGGCGGATACTATCGGACATGGTCATTTTTGGGTCCCCAGTGATAACAGACAACTTTTTCACACTTTTTTTTGAAGGTGTCATGATGTGAAAATATTTGATATGCCATATTTTGAAGTTAAGTACTGCTATAAGTTGTTGATTTAGGATGTTTGGATGTTATTTATTATCAGAATACAGTAAAAACTAATGGAAATCAAGCCTTTCCAAAGAAAATTGCTTTGTAGCCTCAATTTTACAAAGGAGGAATCTCTAGTTACAAAGGTCGTAGAGTAAAAACTCGACGGTTTTAGAAAGATCTCGTCACGTAGAACAAAATGATAGAGACAGATTTTCGATATTTTACTTGAAAAAAGTTAAAATATTTTTCCTCACGAAAATCTGTCTCTAAATATTGTAGCAACGAAATTTGAAAGAAAAAAAAATTGAAAATTATATCCTATTATTTTCTTTATTCAACCATTCCGTGCAAGAATAATTGAGTAAAAGTGACATAAGCCATTGAAGTTTCCTTGAATGTCCTCTTTAAATTAGGTGATTTGAGAAAAAAAAAATTTTTCCCTGCTTCTTGAGCTTCCGAAAAGTGTATTTTTGCAGATAACTCATCGAGAATAGTTTCCACAAAAAATTTCAAGAGAAAATAATGAAAACTTTTAAAGTTAGTTCTGGAAGGAAACACCACCCTTAACGACCGGACTGAATAAACGCAATTCAGTTCATCT
Organism: Aphrocallistes beatrix; assembly: GCA_963281255.1. NCBI lineage: Eukaryota > Metazoa > Porifera > Hexactinellida > Sceptrulophora > Aphrocallistidae > Aphrocallistes > Aphrocallistes beatrix. The sequence continues at coordinate 3,647,921 of OY725488.1, forward strand.
CAAATCGACGCGAATTCAGTTTATTCATATTGACTTCCTAACTACAACTCTACTATGATTCGTTCAGTTCGTTTAATTCTAGACTGTGTCGCACCGGCCGCGGAAAGATGTCTGTAGATCTTCTTCATACCCTAGTGGTAATTAAGTACAACAAGCAGACATGAGTCCACGAAAGATGTCTGAAATTAGCACTCTTAGAGATCCAGTTCACGTTCAAAGGGTACGGATTATTCGTCTGTTCGTTCAGTACGTTCAGTATAAATCCCTTAAAAGCTTTGTGTTCAGTTCGTTCAGTTCAAGTTCAATAGTTCGTTCGAGGACCTTTCATTCCCTAGTGGCAAACTCTACGTGCTTACGAGTAAATTCAAACATGTAAAATACGCAAAGAATATGCGGGTAAAATTGATCTAGAATTCGACTGAGCATCGTTAGAGTAAGATTTAACTCACTTCCCATCATTTGATTTAAAAAATATAAATGATCTGCCTTTTGTATGAATTTGATTATCAAACTTTGTAGGAATGTTTCTTTATGATAGTGCTTTGTTGAGCATAAATAAAAAGATAATTATGATTTGAGGAAAGACTTGGGAAAGTTGGAGTTTGGACAAATTCACCCCCACTAATGTACTGAATGAGCACGTAGAGATTCTTCACAGCTATATTTGAAAAGATTTGTCTGAATTTAGCATCATTAGATTAAAGAGACACAATGCTCTACTTTGACCTAATATATTGAAATACCTTCCCAGATCTCAATGGAGTTATTGAAATTCCATATTATTCTCAATTCAGGTTTTCAATAAAACGTTGTGTTTCTGTTACTAATCCCTAAATTTATAAGCCCTGGTACAGTATAACTTCGTTAATACAAACACGGATAATACGAAACTCAAATTAATACGAACAGATATTTCATGCCCTACGGAAGATAATACATGTCAATCACTCTTACGGTTAATACAAATATATTTTAACCATCCCCTGGTGTTCGTAACGAGGTTCAAATGCACATATCCCTGATATATTAACCAATTAGTTGAGAAGGTTTCAAATCATATTCAGAACATTATATCCCCCAGATTGTTCGAATTATAAACTAAAAGTTGCTAGATCAAAATAGGCATACATATTTAAAAGCGAGACATCCAAATCAAAAATAAACCTTTATGAATTAAATTTCTCAAATTAAGGATTATCTCCTGATCCTATCGATTTCGAAATCTTGAATTATTGGTTTCTTGGAGAAAACAGTAAGCGATATAATTCTACGCTCTTAGTATATTCTAATCGAAAAATTCAATTCTTAGCCAGATTTTTCAATTTGTAACACAAGTGTTTCGAAAATGGAACTATTTCTACTGGTATGTATGTGATAAACTAACAAATACTTTATTAGTTAAGCTCCATCAACCATTTTTTAGGCTTAAAATAGCATTTGAATATACATAATTAATTAGATTCAGTTATAGATTAACCTTTTTGACTACAAAAATTATAAGATACTCATTTTTAAAGATTTCAGTCATTCTCCGGTCTAGATGGAAAACTCATTATTCAGAACAAAATTCAAAATGGGTCACATTTTCTAAAGAAATTTATGGCCGCAACAGGATTTCTTGAAAGCATATATTTTACCTGAAGTGTATATAAATAACTTTGGCATTCTGCTAGTACTGAAACAAAGCTTTGCCGTTACTCTATCTAACAAAAATCTTAGGGTATGTAAATGTTTTTATTTGCACTTGAAGGTAATAAGAACTACTTTGGATTATTTATGATTTAATAAATGAGAAAGAGCGACGCTAATTAACTCTGAATTGGTTTTGGAGTCAGTAAATTAAATTTACTTAGGGCATTCAATTAGTTCGTAACCCTTGATTTTACTTATATTGTTTAACCACATTTCTCCCCTATTTGCTTCCAATTATATAGCTTATATATTCTTCTAGTAGGAACAATTTAGTTTGATAGAATCGATTGATTAATTTCCAAGTTACGCTTTCCTAAAGATTGGCTATAGTAACCACAGAAGAATTTATGGCTTCTAAATCGAGCGAAATTTTACTTGGAGCAGAGAGCCTACAACAAAATTCGCTCATTACTTAGCGAGACTCCAAGGAATATTCACCAAGATTTGGTTACCGTATTTGGGGAAGAGGCCTGTTCGGAATCGACGGTTAAGAAGTGGAGTCTTCGTTTTCGTGGAGGTAGGGAGTCGATAGAAGATGACCCTCGGATGGGACAACCTGTTACTGCTACTACCTCCAACAATATTGCTATTGTAGCTGAAATGTGTGATTCTGATCCGCATATTACAGTAGAACAGTTAGCTGGCACCTTGGACTTGTCAACGGGAAGTGCATACTATTCTGACAAAGCATCTCGGTATGTCAAAGGTTTGTTCACGTTGGGTCCCACATTTCTTAACACAAGCTCAAAAGAAGAACCGATTGAGAATGGCCAAAAATTTGCTTGAAAAATATGAGCATTGCGATGAGAGGCGATTATCTGAAATATGTACCGGGGATGAAACTTGGATAAGATATTCAGAACCTCCACGCAAGCAACAGAATAAGGTATGGGTGGCAAAAGGGAGTACTCCCCCAGGATTACCGAGACCCGATCGCTGGGCCCCCAAGGTTATGTACACAATTTTTTTTGATGCGTATGGTCCAGTGTGCCAAATCTGTGCCCCAAAGGGGCAAACAATTACTGGCAACTGCTACGCAACAATTGTTCTTCCTGAGAGCCAAAAACATTATTTTAAGCGTCGACTAGCCACCGGACTCAAAGGAATCAAACTTTTGCACGATAATGCCAGACCACACAAATCTAAGGAGGTGAAGGAAACAATTGCTTCTATGGGTCTTGAGGAATTAGAACATCCACCATATAGTTCTGACCTAGCACCCTGCGACTTTTGGCTCTTCGATGGGCTCAAAAGACATCTAGTTGGATCAGTTTTTGAGGAAGATGTACGAATTGAAAGGGCAATTCGTCTGTATCTCGCAAGAGGAGTATAAGAAGACTTTTTTTAAGTGGATTGGACGTTTAAAGCTAGTAATTGAGCAGATGGGAGACTACTCTGAACATTTAATTTATTTTTTGATGTTTAGGTTTCCAAATAATAAAAATAATTGCAGGGTTACTAAGTAATTGAATGCCCTAAGTATATAATGATAAATTGAAAATTTACAAGATTTTTGCTCGTCCAGCATCTGATACAATAAATAAAAGATTCGTGTTAGTATTGATATTGAAAATGAAAGTGGATAAAGTGTATATTATACGTATATTAATCTTGAGTCTAAATAATAGGTTGATGGAGTTCAGACCAAAATGTCGACTCATCACTCTGTTATGACGTCATCATTACGCATCAAAATATTAAAAATGGACAAATTTGGTGATTTTTCGTGCGATATCGATTATAACAGTAGGACAGAAGTATCTAGAGATGTTATTCCCTTATAATTAATCAATGTTACCCCAGGCACCTGCAGGGCGCCTCTGGCGGACACAAAGTGTCCATCAGGCGCACAGCGCAAGCAAGCGAATACTATTTTAAAATGCTAGGATTTTTCTTTTTTTGAATCCATTGAAAAAATGACAAGTGGTTAAGTTCAAAGATCTAAGCGAAATTTCCATTCTTTTAAAAAAATCCAACTATTGCTAATTTGAATACTTTTGTGTGGTTAGAGTATGTTGATATTCTCAAGCAAGATCTTTCAAGTTTAGTTCTGTAAAAAGAGTGTTTGCCAGTCGTGGTACTAATATCCTTCCAAACGACCAAACTGGAGGGCTGTATTCAACCGGGAAAACCAGCTTAGTCCAATAATTTGGAAGCGTTGTTTTTTTTCAAAACTTCTGGATACAAATCTTTCCTTCATCAAAACATTTTCAAAATTTTCATTTTATAAACTGGCGCCAATTTGACAAATTTTCTCCGCTTTCAGATAAGTGGTTCAATATAGATAGTTTTGGCAAGTTAAGTTAAAATTAGCATATCGCAACTCTGATTACTCATTTGAAAAAAGATATCTCAGAGTCGATTGACAGGAGAAATTTTAGCATAAAAATATTTCCAGAATATTGAAACAAGTTGGCTTTTTAGAATATAGTCCCCAAAGGGAAGGATCATTTGAGGAATTTACAAATATTGAGCTCTTTTTGCAGAATAAAAACTTAAGTGGTGGTTCAATCACGAAATCTTTTCTTAGATAAAAGATTGAAAATTGTCAAAAATAATAATCATAGGATTAATGTAGTGAGAGCACTGAATATAGCCGCCCCTGACCTCCCTCCCTTCCCTATGTCCAAGTCTTATTACGATAAAATTATTCCAAGAAATATCTGTGATTTAAGGAAAATTTAGATCTTTTCTGTCATAGAAATCAGGAATCGATTAGTGGTATTTCGATATGTAAACCTGCTATTTATATTTTTGGCGTGCTTCTTATAAGGTTCTATGAATATTTTTAATAGGATAGGTTCACAGTAATAAAATGAGCAGTGGTCTTTAGTCGTATTGCCTCCTCTGACAACAGTATAAAATTTCATGATTTGATCTAATATTTGTGATGGAGATAATATATAGAAATTCACACCTAACACTTCGATTTTCAAAATAAGTAAAATCATCATGATGACTAAAATCGAAAATCCGACTCAATATTTTATAACAAGATTTATGTGTCTCGCGAATAAGATAAGATGGAAGCGAACAAATGATTGATTGAAATAATATTCAGCATGGATGTTTCTACAATATTAGGTAACGTTCTCATGCACATCTAATATCTTGACATTTAGACTTTTAAGAATTGTTTCGTAATATGTTCATTTAGGGCAAAAATGCTACTGTCCTAGCTCAATTTAATCGTTATCTGCATTTCTAATGTTTGACTTTTGAATTAGACAACAACAGGATAACTTTAATCCAAAAAATTTGAAAATATTAATTGGAATTTCCATTCATTCCTCGATTGCCTTGGAAACAAATAGTTGAATTTTTAACCCACAACTTAAAAAGTATAGATCGTAGACAATAAGATATTATATCATTCAAACCGCAAGCTAGTACTTCTTATATGTTGATAATATTATGCATGTGATTATTTTCAATATTTTCGGAATAAATAACTAGGATTTTGTCAGATCTCATACTTCTCTATAGATCGTGATAAAATCCTAGAAAACTCAGAGAAATCAGACCGTGAACAGTATTATTAACATATATGAAGTACTAGCTGGTGGTTTGAATAGTATAACTTTCTTAGTGTCTACTATCTATATTTTTTGAGTTATTAAACATTCAATTTTTTTCCCATAACAAATGGGGAATGCATAAACATTTCAATTAAGATATTGAAATTTTTTTGAATTAAGACATTCTTATTGTTGTACTGTCAACAAATCAAGCACTAAAAATACACATAACGATGTTCAAAATAAGCTATAACAGACGCATTTTTGGCTCTAGAAAGAGCATATTGTGTAATCACATGATGACATACAGTGAGTGATCATAATTATTTAGAATATGGAGAATTCCAGGTCAATTAATCCATTCAATTCACCAACATCAACTGATTTGCCAGAAAGTTGGTGAATTAGATTGAGATAGACACATCAAATATAATATCAATGTATAGTATATCGACCATAAATAATCGTTTGACCAAGTCAAATTAAGTCTATTACTTTTTATTCATTCATTATGACGTCATCACATTCGAATCAGAATATGATAAACAGGTGAAACGGTTATTTACGATTGAGAGAGACGCATCAAATAAATTATCATTGCCTAGTATTTCGACAATAAACAATCGTTTAAGCTTTCGTTCTATTCCGTAAATAGACATTAGTAGATCTATTTTGAATGCAGATGTTAGTTCTACTCCCAAAATTGGCGTTAGTTTTACTTTTTGAGCATGTAAACGCTAGTGATACTTCCAAAATGGGAGTTGGTTCAACATTTTGAATCCGTAAAGTCGTAGACATTAGCTCTACTTTAAAATTCGATCTGAAATGCTTCTTTCACAGTATTTAGGTTAGTATTCTCAACTTAAAATGCTGCTTTCAGCTATTTCTTTACATATTTCATCCAAAATGCTTCATACTTTCTTTTGATTCCTTCCCAAAAAGGTACAATTATTCCACATTATTCACTGTAACTCACTTAAAATGCCACTCAACCACCTCTCCATACAGAAATTCATATTTCACTCTTTGGCTAATATTCTCAACCGAAAATGCACCTCTTCGCTTTCTTCTTGCTGATATAGCATACGAGATGCAGGACAATTGTGGAAAAGAACAAACGCAAATATTCAAAAAGTAAAACCAACGCCAATTTTTGGAGTAGAACTAACGTCTACATTCAAAATAGATCTAATGTCTAGATACGGAATAGAACGAATGTATGCGCCCCTCCATAAACTGCCTCTGAAAATCACTAAATTCGCCACAGATATGACTAATCAAAATTTTAACAATGAATATTGATACTTTGATACCGTTTGTATATATGCTGGTAATACATTCATAATCTCTACCCTGCATGGTTACTGATTCCAAACAGATCATGTGTTTGTTCAACCATCTCTTGCCGTATCCCTAGTCCAAAATCTACAAGTTACTTTATGGAATTATATGTAGTAGATCATATATTAGCCTAATGATTAACACGAACTAGTGTATATATTAGAGTTGAAACCACGACTTGGGTTTACTAAAAATAAGTACTCTACGAAAACATAATATGTACGTAGTGAACACTAACATCATATAGAAGGTGCTATGGCATCATCATGAGTAAATGAAAAGAGCTAGAAGTGATCTGACTTGGTTAAACGATTGTTTATGGTCGATATACTATACAATGATAATATATTTGATGAATCTATTTCAATCTCAATTAACCGTTTCGCCAATTTTTCATTTTTTGATTCGAATGTGACGACGTCATAATGAATGAATAAAAAGTGTTAGAATTGATCTGACTAGGTCAAACGATTGTTTATTGTCGCTATACTATATATTGATAACAAGCGCGATTCGCTTGCTTGCGCTGCGCGGCTGGCGGACACTTTGTGTCCACCGGAGGCTCCCTTCGATCGCCTGGGGTCACATTGGTTAATTATAAGGGAGATAACATCTCTAAATATGTCCATAGTGTTAAAATCAATTATAACTCGAAAAATCACCAAATTTGTCAATTTTTGAAATTTGATGCATTATGATGACGTCATAACAGTGATGAGTCATCATTTGTTGATGATAGTTGTAACATCATAACTGGGATATGTTAATATACAAATTCTATTAAAATTTCAACTTTCTACGACTTAAAATGGCTGAGATATAGCCGAAAAACTGAAATTTATAATTATGAAAAAGGCAACAATGACATCATAATTCCATGATGAGTTGACATTTTCGTCTGAACTCAGAACTTACCGGAGCCATAGCCAAAAGACTTCCACATGCCAAAAATCAGCTTTCTACGCCTGGCAGTTTCACCAATCAATTCGTTACATATATATATATATATATATATATATATATATATATATATATATATATATATATATATATATACAAGGTGGCTTTTAAGTTCTTTCCCAAGCTTGATTAGGTATAAAATTTCTAATAATCAAACAATCTTACAGGGTGGCTCATAAGTTCTGATACAAGCTTCATTATGTGTAAAATGATTTATACTCAACAATCTTAGCTATTATGGTCTTTAGAGATTCTAAATCGAATATTCTCGATGATTTTAGAAGACTTTTTCAGTGTAAGACCTGGAACTGTGTTTTGTGTGGTGACTTTTATGGGGAAAAAATGTGTCCTGGCACGCAGCGAAAATCGAGAATCAAGGTCGCTACTTCTGTAAAAAATGTCTTTATCATCGATGTCCTATGACGATTTAGCACCAGATAACTTTCATTCACCATTGAAATATTTCATAAATCCATTGAATTTATTATCAAAAACGAGATAAAGTTATTATTTTACGAGATCAAATTAGGTACATTTCGCAAAATCACCCAAAATTTCACTTTTTTTCACATCTCTAGAAATCTGATCCAAATGGTTTTCAATATGTACTGATATAAACATCCTATATTTCTACAAATTTAGAGTGTTCGAGGGAAATGTGAGAGCCAATTTTTCGTAGAATTTGAAGACTCTAGAAAGATCATGCCTCGTCATTTCAACAGAGATTTTTTGAAAACTTGTCCGTGGATACGATATGATCTTGAAATGGAAAAAGCTTTCTGCAGCTTTTGCAAGAGAGCTAAAGATGGAGGTTTGAAGCTGTATAAGGAACCAGGATCCAAGCAAGTGAAGTGGTCGAGTGCCTGGGTTGAAGAAGGATGGAATACATGGGGAAGGTCAAGTGAGCTGATGAGCAAACACCAGGATAGTTCTAGTCATCGACATGCTGTGATTTTTGTAAATAGACTTAAATTCTATAGGCAACCAATTGACAGATCATTTCAGCGAACAGCAGCGGGAAAACCGAATAGCGCTTCGTGCAATTATTCAAGTAGTATAATTCCTCGGTAAACAGGGATTACCGTTTCGCGGTATTCTGATGAAGGGGGAACTTCAGGCAGCTAGTGTCATTACTTGGCCAGTATTCTACTTCTCTTGATAAGTATCTAGTTAGAAAAGGATTCAAATGGTTGAGTTGGGAGACTCAAAACACTCTCATTAGTCTCTTGGTGACGGGATTCTCGTGAATTTGGTGAAGGAGGTAATTTGTAATGGACTTTTCGGGGTAAATATGGACGAGACAACTGACTGCGCGACAGTTGAACAGGTGTCTATAGTCTTAAGAATAGTCTCGAGGGATCTTGAGGTTTCAGAACATTTTGTTGGGTTATATGATACCAAGGACGCAACTGCTCAGACTTTAACGGAGCTTCTAGTCAATACATTGGGAGAGATCAGCAAAGGCTTGCTCAACTTAGAGAACTATCGGGCCCAAAGCTATGATGGGGAAGCAAACATGAAGGGGCACCTCACTGGGGTACAGACAAGAGTTAGGGTAATTCAACCAAAGGCAGTCTTCTCATATTGCAGTGGTCACATGCTTAACCTTGTTCTCAAGGACGCGGCTGAGAAAGTGGACATATTCGCTAATGCAATCGAATTTGCTCGTGCACTCGGAAACTTCTGTAAGGACAGTGCAAAACGCAAGCTGAGGTTCCAAAACACGCCGATCAACTCAGAAATATTTGGTGAGTTGGTTACCGATGATGAGACACAAACAACGAGTCGGCGAGGTCCAACCATCCGTCCACTATGCCCCACACGTTGGGTCATGAGACAGGCAATCCTCGATTCGATAAATTTCGAGGATTCTTGGAGCATCACTAGCCACAGTTTACAATACCCTGAAAATAATTCGAAATGGAAAAGATCTAGAACTTCAAAAAAGAGGTGGGTGAAAGGCAGTGAAATCAACAGCCATTGAGAATACCCTGAGACAGAATATCCGCAGATCTTTTGGAGTAATTACTTTGGATGAGCTCCATTCAAAAGTAACTAAACTTTGTGTTAACCTAAAATATTTCCAAAACTTTTAAATGCTTAAAATTGAATGTTTGTAAATAACCATAAATCGTAATTGATTATCAGACAGTCTTACACTATGCATGCATTAGTCAGAAGTTACAAGTAGATGACTAGTAAGTTTATGTTACCAATTGCATCTAGTGGTATGTTAGATTTTGAAGTACTAGCTAGAAAGGAGAAAAACAAAAATACTTCATAATGTTCCTGAATAAGGAATAATGAAGCTTTAGAACATGTAGAAGAGAAGGTGGGATTTATTTAATTTATTCATTTATTAAATTTATCTCAGAGCCATATCAACAACGACTATTAGTGGTGCGGCATAGCATGAAATTTATAACAATTGTGCATTTTGTGATAAAAGCACCAAAATTGGTACACATGTACTTTGATATACTATGAACATTTTAGATATTGGGCCACCTGAAACGATGCCTATGTCAGCCATGACAGCTGGCCCCAAATTACCACGTCCGATAGTATTGCTGGAATGGTCCCCTATCAATAACTTCTTTTAATCACAACAGATCATATTTTGAAATTAGTGTCCAGCACGAAATTTCCAGCAATTTGATATATATATTGACCATATTTGGAAAATTTTTTTGGCTGCCTGTCCCTAGCAATGACCAGGAATGTTGAAAAATTCCGATCTCCAAATTTTGGAGGAACCATATCTGACCATATCTATGACCCCTTGTTATTCTCGGCTAGGTTCAGCGAGTACGAATATGCAAATTAGAATGCTCTGAAATGTCATATGTGGAATATATGAAAGTTTTGTGGTATGCCATAGTGGAAGGTATAGTTGAATGTGGTCAAACATTCATATATTCTACATATGATATATCAGAGCGTTCTAATTAGCATATTCGTACTCGCTGAACCTAGCCGAGAAGAACAAGGGTCACTCGCTATGGTTCCTCAAAAATTTAGAGATCGGAATTTTTCAACATTCCAGGCCGTTGCTAGGAACGGGCAACCAAAATGATTCTCCAAATATGGTCAATATATATATAAAAATGCTGAAAATTTCGTGCTGGACACGAATTTAACAATCAAAATATGATCTGGTGTGATTAAAAGAAGTAATTGATAGAGGACAATTCTGGCAATACTATCGGACGTGATAATTAGGGGCCAGCTGTCATGGCTGACATAGGCATCGTTTCATGTGGCCCAATATCCAAAAATGTTCATAGTATATCAATGTACATGTGTACCAATTTTGTTGCTTTTATCACAAAATGCACAATTGTTTTGCTATGCCGCACCACTATATATAAGATGCATAGATAATAGCTTGCTACATTTAAGTTTCTCAGGAACTTGCAATTTTGGAATAGGGATACGGTAGAAAATGGAAGAATTAATACATGAGCTATCATAAATCATAAACCCATGCACAATTTAACCCATTACCAGCATATATAAATATTGTGTCAAAGTGCCCATATCCGTTGTTAAAATTTAGATGAGTCATTATATATAATTGCGGAAAAAGGTCACATTTGTGACAAATTTATTGAATTCCTAGGTCGTTTAAGAGCACTTTAAAGTTTTGTTGTTTTTTTCCATCGAAAAGAGCTATCAATGGGTTGATGCAAAAAATAAGAAATTTTTCTTGGACTGTTGCTACATTCCAGTGTTGCTGTGGAAGCGTATTTTTTCAATTTGGGTCATATCTTGAAAACTGCAAGAGCTAGACATTAAAATTTAACTCATTTGATAGCGAATAGATAACTTCTTATGAAGGCTCTTTAAATAATCCGAAATAAAAATAGAGCAGGTGATTATGTTTATTCTACGACTCTAAGCGTGACTCTGTGTTGATAGGACGTAGGTACAACAATAGCGGTCTTGGACAATGTTCTGATCTAAGCGAAGTAAGCACTTCATAGAAAGAATGATATTCTCTTAAGTGACCCATTTCACGACATTTTGCCGTAGATGAGAATCAAATCACAAGTCTAGTTTTTTAAAGTTTGTCCTTGCATCAGTACAAATGTATCATTATGATCTCAATAAAGAAAGGAAAAGAAATCTTGGGATTTTCCGATTCGGTTTTGGTCGCAATGCCAATACCGAGGCATACATGGATAATAACTATCAATATCAACAGTGAACCTCAGGACACTTTAATAAATAAATAACCCTCAGAGTGTCTTGAGAGTTTAAGGGGCAGAGTTAGGGTGGTATACAATTCGTGCAGATCATATAAAGAGTCTAAATAGCCTGCTAAGAAATTACTACGTCGATTCTTTTGTTCACCAACTGATGTTGAAATCGACTAAACTATGTCAGGGATATGCTCAATGCACCAGCTTCCTGAAAAGTCCCGATCAAGTCTTTCGTCAAAGAGAGACTTGAAAGTAAATTTTAAGACGTTTTTGATCCAATCAAGAAGCTGAATTTGAACAACTGATGGAAGAAGAATAAAACAACCCCCCAAAACGGTATCTTTACTAAAAGAATATCGCAGTCCTTCGGTATTACCGTTGCAAAACTAGTCATCTTGAAAGGAGCAATTCAATACTCATATCAGAATCAACACTCAGGTCGTCAAATAAGAAACCGCTGAAATATTATTTGAAGGACGAAGGCCCACTTTCTGAAGACACACTCAAAAAATTGTCCATGGCTCATAAATGGCCTCACTGTAATTCGAACCATACAGGTAGAGAAAACTGATCCAAATGGCTGAAGATTAGTTGCAATTTATAATCCATCTGAATCAGGGATTTTCGACCCGTAGGTCACGACCCACTGGTGGTCGCGAGAGATCTTTCGGGTCGCGGGATAGTACATTTTCCCACGGAACACACAATAACAATTTGAACATGAATTTCGGATATTAGTCCTAATTCACTTGATTGTGGTGTTTTATTTAAATGTTCTAATTGTTTATATACTGTATTATAGATACGCGTATAACACTACAGGGTGTTCAATAAGTTCGTGGAAAATAGTATTTAGAATACTAATAGAGGGTATCTTTAGCTTGGGATGCTTTAATCATATATTTTTGTATTTACTTAGATTTTTTAGTATTTCTAGCAGCGATATTCTGATCAATATTCAGATCTTCCTTTGTGTTGTTTGAAAAAAAATGAATTTTGAGAATTTAGAGCATCGGGCAGTCATTAAATTCCTCTGTAAAAAAGGATTAAGCGCTACAGAAACGTTTAAAGAGATGAAAGAGGTCCTCAATGACAATGCCCCAAGTCAATCTATGTTTGCAAAATGGCATGCTGAATTCAAACGTGGAAGACAAAGCATAACAGATGACCCTCGATCAGGAAGACCCCCATTTTCACACAATCCAGACACGATCCACTCTATTACCGATATGATACAAAAGGATCACTGCATATCGATAAGAAATATTGCGAATAGAGTAGATTTATCTATTGGGACTATTCACTCAATTATTCATGACCAACTTGGGCTCAAGAAATTCAAAGCAAAGTGGATACCAAAAATGTTATCTGAAGATCAAATGCGGATCAGAGTGGAGACTAGTAAGAGAATGTTTGACCTGTATATGTCCAATCCAGAAGATTTTCATGCAAGGCTGGTTACAGGAGATGAAACCTGGATATACTACCATGATCCTTTAACTGTTAACGAGGCCGTAGAATGGAGACATAAAGATTCTCCAAAGCCCAAAGTCCCTCGACTTGGTAATCCTTGTCCAAAGTCGAAATCAAAGGTGATGCTATCAATATTTTGGGATTCTAAGGGATCATTGTTGCTTGATTATCTGCCAAAGAATACAACTGTTACTGGAGCATATTATGCTGATCTAATGACGAGATTACGTGATTCAATAAAGACGAATAGGCGTGGGATGCTTAAGAAAATTCCACTCCTTTTACACGATAATGCCCCATCCCACAAAAGCCATATTGCACAAGAGGCAATAAGAAATTGTGGCTTTAAACAGGCTGAACACCCACCCTACAGTCCTGATTTAGCTCCCAGTGACTTTTATCTATTTCCTATTGCTAAGCAAGCACTACGTGGAAAGAGTTTTGACGAAGATGATGCCTTGGAATCGTGTTTTGAAGACTGGCTGGACGCTCAAGACAAAAAATTCTTTCATCATGGTATAGAGAAACTTAAAGATAGATGGCTTAAATGTATTGAACTAAAAGGGAATTATGTTGAAAATTAACAATTAACAATTACTATACTAGTTACATAAATGCTAAATTCCACGAACTTATTGAACACCCTGTATATGCATACGTAAATGGAATGAGTACTAGAAGAATTATTTATTGAAGTACGAAACTGTCACTGATAAATTATTAGAACCTGGGATAGTCAGCCATAGTATATTACATACCTAAAAATGTGCATTAATATTCTAATTTCTAATATTTTTGTGCTATGACATCAAAACGTGCTGCGAATCGTGCTTATCTTATATATTAAAATGCTAGGATTTTTTTGTTTGTTTGTTTGTTTGTTTGAATTGATTGAAGAATTGGCAAGTCGTAGAGATACGAAAATTGGCATGTAGGTTTCAAATGATGAATCTACGATTAAGTTCTAAGATCTAAGCGAAATTTTCACACCTCTCAAAAAAAATGGTGAAGCCGTACAATACTATGTACGGCTTCACTCTCACAATAGAAATCATTATACGACAATATTGTAGGCTGTAATTGTAATTAATACTTCAAAGCAATAAGTTTTATGAATGTCTCAATTATATATTATAGTGTATAGCAGTTAAAAAGGTTATTTCTATATTTTCACACCTTTATATACATATTTTCACAAGATTTGACGAATTTTGAAAATTATGCTAGAAACTAGCTTCCAACAGTTGACATGGGGTTTTTAGGGGTGTAGATTTCGAATATCATATTTTCAGATCGATATGATAAATTATTTGTTTACTTTTGTTTACAATGGAGACATAAAGTAAACAAATGACAAAAATAGGCTAGAAACTAGCTTCCAACAGTTGACATGGGATTTTAGGGGTGTAGATTTCGAATATCATATTTTCAGATCGATATGATAAATTATTTGTTTACTTTTGTTTACAATATATATATAAAGGAAAAAATTCCAAAAATAGTTTAGATTGAGTAACTCCAGTTGCATAGAAAATGGCTGGGATACATCCGCGATATCGGGGATACTGTGTCCCCTCTGGGCATTCTACGTTTAAATTTGTTTCATGCTCGTTACCAATCCAATGGTATATAATATTACTCCGAAGTTACTCATATCATTCCCATCAACATATCGATGTGAAACTGCGTTTTCTACCATGCTAGTAAAGAAGAATAAGGCTCAAAATAACTTTTTTTTAAATTTGAAGCAGATCTCCGTTGCTGCTTATAAAGAACACAGCCCATATTTGAAATGCTCGTCAATCAGAAACAGTGTAGTAAAATTAGCATTCACAGGGAGTGGGTCGCGAACATTTCGAACATTAGAAAATTGGGTCAAGGTCCTAGAAAGGTTGAAAACCTCTGATCTAAAAAATCTGACGCAATTCCAATGGCACTCATTAACGACACCTATAGGGAGACAGCATAAAGGAGGCAAAAGAAAGGAAATGGGCGTTTCAGGAACAAAGGTTAGAGTAGAAGGGTTTGATCAACTCTGTATAATGACGGCTGGAGACAAGATGTATTCCATGAGAAATGGACATATTATAAGGTTCTTAAGTGCAATTAGGAAGCTGGCGCGCATGAGCTACACCTGCATTTGGTCCTGGTACCTCTCAGTGGACTTCTTCTATCTCCCTGTACACTATACTGCTACCACTTTATCTGGCTGTTGGACCTTTCGTAGGCCAATATCAAGAGGAGGAGAACCGGAATATGTTCAGACCGGAGGCACACTAGCGTTTTCTGGGGACTGCAAATTAGGTGTTTATCCAGGATGTCGTGCAAATTGCATAACCACGGTAAGAGCTAATCCAGTAGAGGATCGCAATGGAATAGGAGTGGGAAATGTGAAGAGGCATTCCAATGCCTACGTAGTACCTTGTCGCGGGACCCGGTGGTATTGGCGTTCCCAGACATGAGTAAACTTGTACACATTAAAACAGACGCAATTGGAACCGGGATAGGAGTTGTCGGGGGAAAAGGATGTAGTCAACGGGAAAGTGAGACCCCTTGACTGCTATTCGGCGGCACTGAGTCCCAATCAGATAAATTATTCAGTAGGGCAGCTGGGGAACTGGGCTGTCATAATTGCTACCAGAAAATGGTCCCAGTACTGAATTCGATTATATAGGGGAGTGCTTCGAAATTTATTAATAATCTTAAAATGTTCGCTTAAGGTAATGCTGCTACCCAAACCACTGAGGTTGCTTGTGGTTGGTTAGGAAAACAACGGAGGGTGTAACCTTAAGATACACATATGTAACCTTCTCAAGTTGACCAGCGGAGTAGTTTGCTTGAAGTCCGTTAAGCGACGATGAAAAGAAAGAATGGGGACTACTCTCGTTCTTATGCGGTCATTTCCACGTCGGTTAGGCCTTTTACCTTTTCTAGCGTTTCTAGCTCTGAGACTAGCGCTTCCAGCTCTGAGTCTGCTTAGCGAAAAAATCATATACTTGTTCTCCTGGGGGCCAAACCATCTATCTAAATCGCTCTGCTGCTTCAAACATTTATATCCTGGCATCCAGACTGTCTCTGAGGATTTTGAACGCAGCACTTACCGTTTCCTGCTCGATGGCTCTCAATAAGACCATTTTTTCCGAGCTTCCGCGCTTCACGAATGCCAGGGGTATTTGATTGCCGACCTTCCGCCTTCCCCTTTGACGAGAGAGGACACAGCAGCTCGGAATTTGGGTTCCCAAATTGCAAGTTTGTTTCTATTGTAAGGGAGAAATCGGAACAGCAAGTGCAGCAGCCATCTTTATATGGCCAAAATGAATTATAAGGTTGTGATAAACCTGCGCACCCTAACTAGAACTATGAAAGCGTGTAGCCTTTAACTAGTGATAGGCTGTTTTCAATAGAGACAAAAAGGGTAAAGCTCCGGCAAACATAATGCTTATTGATAATCCTTAATATTAAAACTCGATTAATGTTTGTGTATGTGTGTGTGTATATAAATATATATATCTGTAACGAATTGATTGAAGGAGCTGCCAAGCACAGATAGCTGATTTTTGGCATGTGGGAGTCTTTGGGCTATGGCTCCACTAAGTTCAGAGCTCAGACGAAAATGTCGACTCATCATGGAATTATGACGTCATTATCACCTTTTTACAATTAGAAATTTCAGGCCAACGCCAATGTTAGGAATTTGGTCAGCATTTTTTCAGAGTTAGGAATTTAGTCAACGCCATAGTTAGGAATTTGGTCAACGGTTACTAATTTGACTGTGAATTTACTACATGACACTAGTGAGAGGTTTCATATTTTCACAAATAGTAAACTATATGTTATTAAAAGGAAGACAGAAGCTCTATTCTTTCCTGGTTATTGATATATAGTTGTAATCTTAATAATATATTTCATTGATAATAATGGAATTTAAAATTGTTGAAGGAAAAAAACTCAACTCTTTTATCTCTGAGTCAGATGAATATCAATACAAAAAGTTCGACCTTCAGAAAACTGTACCTACCTTAGCAGTACACTGAGTAGACACTCAGGGCGTGATTCGCGAAAATAGAGCATGCATCAAATACGCTGATCACAACTAATGAGCATGACCATGATCAAACTGTCTATAAAAGGGTGAGTCACTATTGAGAAATAAATTAAAACGAGCTGCTGATTATTCGTCAGATAGACTTCGAGAAGTTTTCAATGAAACTTGTCGAAGTGATCCATGCAGTTCATCGGTAACATTTAGACAAATGGAAAGTAATATGCATAAACGAAGACGAAAAATATTTCCACCTCACCACTTGGAGCCTCAAGATTTATGTCAGCTTATTCAAGACTCCCCTTTAGTGCATTTATATAGAGGAAGCGTATGTAGTGAAGGATCATATGCAATGGTATTTGTATCGGATTTCATGCTACAGAAGATTAAAGATGTTGAACAAATCCAATTTGATGGAACGTTTTATACAGTATAGTCGATTTTCTATCAACTATATACAATATTAATAGCGGTTCATGGACATTGTATTCCAGCTATGCACATTTTGATGCAGAATAAAACTGAGGACCTATATACACACTTGTTGTACAAAACTATGTGGGGTATTTCCAGATTTTTCTCCTAAAACAGTGATTTCGAAAAAGCACCTAGAAATGTATTCACACATTTTTTCAATGGAATGAAAGTATTTGGGCGTTGGTTCCATTTAACTCAAGCCATCTGGAAGAAAACACAATCCTTAGGCCTAGGAAAATTTAACAAAAGTAATAATACGTTTGCAAATCTTCTCAGGAAACTAATGGCATTGCCTTTATTACCCGAGGATAAATTACTAAGAGTTTTCTCAATCTTGGAACAAGAAAATTTAATCTTAATGAAATTGAGAATGAGCTAGCTAAAAAGTTATAGTATAAATACAAAAAGACATGGATCGTTGGAGAAATAGAATTGCTAATCTTTTCTGCTGAGAATGCAACAAATAATGGTGCTGAGACATATCATAAATCTCTCAAGGACAAATTAAGAGATGGAACATTCTCAACTACTCAATATCCCAACGCTATTTCACTAAATATAGGGCATACTTCTTAAAGTTCCCAGGACAATTCAATTCTTGAATCAATTCACAGTGACAATGACACACTCAAAAATACTTGTCTATTTTTTTGCTAAACAATAAAAGAAATATTTGGATTGTGCCCGCCGCCGCCGCAGGGTTGATAAAAATCATGATTTTTTTTAAAAATCAAAAAAATCGGATTTTTTTAATTTAAATCAGATTTTTTGATTTTTACAATTCATTTCACATTTTGTCATTTTATTTTGTTAATAAATCCACAATATAATAATACACAATAAGAAATTAAAAAAATCCTAGCATTTTAATATATAAGATTATCGATTTAATTTTGCTTGAATTCAGCATATTTATGATTAATTGCAATAGGAAAATGTAGAAGAGAAAATTTAGTACGAAGTTTTATATAGATAGATTGAGCATTCTGTAGATAAATACAATCTTGGCCGCCTTATCGATTCCAAGTCTATTCCTTATTTTGGAATGTATATAGTCAAATGTTGAAAATATCCGGTCAACTCCTGCGATTGATGCCAGAGCTGAATAATTTAATTTTTGATTGTAAAAAAGCCATTGATGAATATTGTTCACAATAATATGTGTGATCATTATAATTCGAATAGAGTCGAGTCTCGTTAATACGAATCAGGGAAACTTCAAAACTTGAACGTATTATCCCGAATTCGTATTACCCGAAGTTAATTTCATCCATTTGTACAGGCTGGGGAATCAAACCTTGTTCGCTTTAACCTTATCCGTGTTCGTATTAGCGAAAGGTTACTTTACTTTATTATATGATTTAAATCATGATTTTTATTAATAAAACTCATTGATTTAAATCATGATTTAAATCACTTGATTTAAATCAAACAACTCTGGATTGTGTAATAACAGAAATTTATTGATGAAAACATGTACTGTCCCATTTGCCGCAGTGAGTTACTGAGATTAATTCAGATTTTCCAGTAATAATCTTTGTATGACTCAATTAATATAAATTTCACTTCATTGTTATTCCATTTCATGCACATCATACTGTATTTCATCACTATTTCATTTCATAATTAAATTTCTTTCTTCGTCTAATGCTCACATTCACAACTCCAGCGTTAATAAATTAGTAAAAATACATTGTAATTTTCATTAAATTTTAGCGTTCACCAAATTCCTAACTATCGCGTCGACCAAATTCCTAACTCTCAAAAAGGGTTGACCAAATTACGCGTTCCCATCTGTATCAGTTGTGCAAATGTCGCAATTTTAACACTTCTACTTGTTAGAAATGTAGACGACTTGGGTACCACACAGGTAGGTGGTATGTAGTATAAGTACCTATCTCTATTAATCTCCGAGAGATTTCGACATTGCTATCTACCGACCGAAATCACCTCAAAGAATCAACGAATCATATAGGGCTGGTTTAGCGGAAATTTTGTATCGGCTCTTCTATCATTAGGAAACATACGCTCTGGCGAACGAAATAGAAACCCTAGTAGAAATTTAGGTAATTACTTAGTGTTAGTACTATTCGATTAAGTGAAATTCTGCATGGATCAAATTTGTCAAACCAAGCGAGCTCAACCCAAATATTATTCATAATGACAATAAAATAACAGGAAAAAGTTAGTGTATAGGTATATACACGAGTGAGTGTACTGAATTACAATTATAAATGCAGCAGCTTGGGAAGTGATCATTAGCAATTTACTTAACCTGCGGTTGGCTAAGTGATTTTTTCTATTTATAGTCAGACCCCAAACTTGTATGGCTTCCCCGCCCAAAATGGCTTAAACAGGAAATGCAGCAACAAAACACCTCGCCAAGCGCGGGTTTTAATATTCGATAGGTTGGTTAATTGAGGGTAACAACCGGTAAAATTGACATAATTTCGAAATTCACATAGCCTTTTGGCAATGGATATAATAAAAAAGTTCAACAAGTTTAACACCGAAAACTAGGCTGGTTTGGAATTTTGAGATACTGTTCAATTTAATGAATGTTGCCTTTAATTAGTGATGATTTTTTTTCCGTGCAGCGCAAGCAAGCTAAGCGGCATGTAATTATTAAATAATGATGACATATCAAAAAATCGAAATTCATGCGAAATTCAGGAGATTGACAAACGTAGAGTATCGTCTGAAACACGTCAAAAAACATCAGAACGACTAAATCTGAAGAAAGCTACTATCTCTTGCTGGAATGATCTCGTGAAATACTGTCGATCTCTACCCGTGGCCTTTCAAGATTTGAAGGATTCCATAAGGTTGGTAAAACTGGATGACTAACTTGTTCCTGTCGAATACTCACTTGTTATTTCTAATGATCTTCAAGTTAGTGCTAATAAAGGGTCAAAAAAAATTCCGGTTCGCCATCTCCTTAATTAACTCTCTATCGCACAAATTGACACAATATGCACAACTCCATAATATCCTGGACAATCTTGATAAAAATTTAATTTAGCTTCAGAATTGGAATCTAGCGGAAACAGAATTTTTGTATACAACCTTGGGGATAATTCAGACGTTGATCAAGTAAAAGAAAAGCAAATTAAATTTTATCATTATGGATTTATCATTATGGAGTCGATGTGCATACAAATCCCTTCGAGATATTCTCATTCTTCCTTCACAAAAGTATTTACGGTCATATTTTGGAAAGCCGGGTTCTCCTGGAAGTTTTAACGAATGCAAAGAAGTTATCAATATAAACTTCCTTAAACTGGATGATAATTAAAAAATCTGTTTCATATCGGCAGATTAAATTTACGTGAAACCTGCAATTAGATTCAGAGGAAATCATTTCGTTGGTATGGCAGTTAATCAAGATCAACCCTGCCCTGCTAAAACTATTTTAACACCAATGGTTAACCCTATTTTTGGTGCTTCTGCATTTGTAGCTCGATTACTTCCAGTATTGAATTTAACAACGCAATTTCTGTTTGAAGAATTGCAGATTATTATTAACAAGCGCGCTTCGCTTGCTTGCGCTGCGCGGCTGGCGGACACTTTGTGTCCGCCGGAGGCTCCCTTCGGTCACATTGGTTAATTATAAGGGATATAGTATCTCCAAATATGTCTGTCCTACTGTGGTAATCGATATCACTCGAAAAATCACCAAATTTGTCAATTTAAAAATTTTTGTTACGTAATGATGACGTCATAACAAAATGATGAGTAATCATTTTTTGATGATAGTTGCATCATATGTGAGACATGTTAGTATACAGATTCTATTATAATTTCAGCCTTCTATCTCCTATAATGGCTGAGTTATGCTCGAATAACTCTGTTGCTTAACTTTTTAAAATGTGACAATGACGTCATAATTCCATGATGAGTCGACATTTTCGTATGAGCTCAGAACTTACTGGACCCATAGCCAAAAGACTCCCACATGCCAAAAATTAGCTTTCTATGACCGGCAGTTTCTTCAATCAATTCGTTACAGAGATATATATATATACTACACATTAATCGAGTTTTAATAGTAAGGATATCATCCATGAATCTGGTGGTGTAGTGTTCTCCGTGATGACTGATAATTTAAGTGTCAATCAAAAAACATTCAGATTGTATCATGATCGGCACGTTAGTTCATATATTACTTCCATAGATCACCTAAATCGAAACTCTTCCTTTCCTTCCCTATTTTTACACTACGATCCTATCCATTTGATGAAAAATATTCGGAATAATTGGTTAACGGAGAAAACGCAAACGTTAGAATTCAAAGATCCAGAGGTTCAGACGCAGTAGTTCAAGCTAAATGGAAAGATATAATATATATATACCAAGCTGAACAAGCAAATATCATAAAAACAACTCAGTTAAATCACCAGACTTTATATCCAAGCAATTTTAACAAACAAAAGTGCAATTAGTTTTCAATGTTTTTAATGATAAAACAGTGGCCCGTTTACAAGAGCAGCAAAATAATGACACAGCAGCATTCGTCAGAAAAGTTACACGACTAATCAAGATTATAAATGTTAAATCTCCTCAAACTGGATGGAACACGACTTATTGATGACGACTGACGACCAATCACGGATCCTGAAGACCCTCGGTTAACTTTCATACTTCAAATGGCAACCAGTTTTAAGGAAATGGACAACTGTCTGCGTGGTAAACGGATTCGTGGTTTGACGAGTGACACAGCAATTGCGTTACATCGTTCATTGAACGGCCTGTTTGAGGTTCCCATGCAATTCCTATCTTTAGGTATGGCATATGTGATTCCTGGCAACTACAATCTGATCGTTTGGAAGCCGAGTTCGGTATATACTGCCAATCGAGTGGAGGTAATTATTTAATATTAGTAGCAAGTGCTCAGTAGTTTGAGTTTTCAAAGACTCAAACTGTTCCACAAATTGGATATTGCAACAACGAACAGCAATCAAGTTGACGACTGTTGCAAAGCGGATTTGTTAAATAATGAAGATGATATTGAATTAATTGAAAAATGCTTTGAGGAATCCTCCAATCTTAACGATTCAGAACGCTCGACGTTATATTACATTTGTGGGCATATTACACGTAAAGAAAAACTTCCTGTGACAGACACATTGATTCCGTCAAACTCTTTACCTGCTAGTAAATTCACCAATCTCGTATCAAGAGGTAATTTGAGCCACCCTCAATCAGACTTATTTGACTTGTCTTTATACCTCTACACATTTTTCAAAAACAGACCAAAGAAATGTTGCAGCAATGTCTTTTTAAGAGCCTACAAGGAAATTTACATGGCAACGGAGTATGAGTTTTCAAACCCTGACAATATATTTCGCCACCTAAATAACTGCTTTATGAAAGCATTCGCCAAGAATGAAACAGATAAAATCAAAGGGGCAAAGGGGAGTCTGCGAAGAAGAACTAGAAGAGACGAAAACTAAATCCAATATAAATCGTTAAATATACAATTTGATACCGTTTCTGCATTATTTACTTTATATTTTAGATCGCTTGGGTAGTTTCAGACCACCTTGTACCACCTCAGTGTCAATATTTTTCGATTACATTTTATAGAAACAATGTATCATTACCACAAGGCCTGATATATCGCATGATCTTTCCTTTTAGAATTATATAATTGCCGATACGTCTAGAAAATGTTGATAATCGGCTTTAATTTGTTTCAGGATTTAATTTGTTTCAGCCCCTTAAGAAATTTCTTTTTGATTGTTCATAGTAAAAACTACGATTTAAATGCACATGACTCGCTTCAAAGTGATAAATTCTAGACTGTGAGGTGAAATCATTTAGCACATATATGGAGCGATTAGCATGGAATAAATGGCATTAATAAGCAATATGGTGATGATAAATTAGCTTGTTCGCTCATTCTTTGGGATGGTTTCGGCTTTACAAGGTCATAAAGGTATAAAATTGTCAGGAGTTACTTTCCTAAAAATATCCACCCAATTTTTAAAAAAAAGCGCGCTTCCCGTTGCTTGCGATCCGCGGCTGGCGGACACTTTATGTCCGCCGGAGGCGCCTTTGGGCGCCTGTGGTCACCATTGATTAATTATAAGGAAGAAAAAATCTCTAAATACTTCTGTCCTGCTGTTATAATCAATACAAAATTTGTCAATTTTTAAAATTTTGATGCGTAATGATGACGTCATAACAGAGTGATGAGTCATCATTTTTTGATGATAGTTCCATATGTGGGACATATTAATATACATATTCTATTAAAATTTCAGCCTTCTATCGCCTAAAATGGCTGAGTTAAAGTCGAAAAACTGAAATTTCAAATTATAAAAAAGGTGGCGTGACGTCATAATTCCATGATGAGCCAACATTTTCGTCAGAGCTCAGAAATTAGTGGAGCCATAGCCAAAAGACTCCCGCATGCCAAAAATCAGCTTTCTGTGACTGGCTGTTTCTTCAATCAATTCGTTACAGATATATATATGTATATATTCATAGCCTACTGTATATAAGGCCTCACAGTAACTTGCGGATTTGAGACTAGGGATGCGCAGGAAGACCGTTGAACTAATACATGAGTTGCCTTAAATCATTTACAAAGCACAATAGAGCTTAGGAATGTATTATCAGCATATATAAATATGGTGTCAAAGTACCCATATCCGTTGTTAAAAATTTGTGACAAATTTGGTGATTTTCAGAGGCCGTTTAGGGGCACTTCTAACTGTTTTTATTGTAAAATGTTTCTCATAGAACTGAGATGTAAATGGGTTAATACGAAAAATTTGTAATTTTTTCATGGAATGTTGGTACATTCCAGTGTTGCTATGGAAACGTGTTTTGGTCAGTTGGCGTTATATCTTGAAAACTGCAATGGCTACACATTCAAATGTAATTCCATTTGATAGCGAAAATAGTAGTACTACTTCCAATTAAGTGATAATATAATTTCGACGTCTAAATTCAATGGTTTACGAGATATTCGAAAATTTATCAAATGTGACCAATATGGTACATTGTCGAATATCTCGTAAACCATTGAATTTAGACGTCGAAATTATATTATCACTTAATAGGAAGTAGTATATTCGCTATCAAATGGAATTACATTTGAATGTGTCGCCATTGCAGTTTTCAACGCCAACTGACCAAAACACGTTTCCATAGCAACACTGGAATGTACCAACATTCCATGAAAAAATTCCAAATTTTTCGTATTAACCCATTCACATCTCAGTTCTATGCGAAAAATTTTACAATAAAAACACTTAGAAGTGCCCCTAAACGGCCTCTGAAAATCACCAAATTTGTCACAATATAACCTATTCCGCAACCATATGGTGACTAATCAAATTTTTAACAATGGATATGGGTACTTTGACACCATATTTATATATGCTGATAATACATTCCTAAGCTCTATTGTGCTTTGTAAATGATTTAAGGCAACTCATGTATTAGTTCAACGGTCTTCCTCCGCATCCCTAGTCCCAAATCCGCAAATTACTGTGAGGCCTTATATACAGTAGGCTATGATATATTATATGTTAGGACAAATTTGCGAAATCAACAATTATGCATAATTGTCGACAATTATGCACAATTGTTCATTTCGCAACAATTATGCATAATTGTTTATTTAATACGACAATTATGCATATTTTTACAATTTCGTAGATATTTCCTGCACTTTTCGAGCCATTCTTTTTAATTTATTATGCTATCCCTCTAGTTTATTATTAGTTCTAGGACAGTGTGTGTGTTCGTCGAATACATTCCACAAAATGAGTGAAAACTGCCCTACCAACTAAGTCTCTTCAAATTATTTTATAAATCCTTATAGGAAGATTCAGGTCTAAATGCTAGGTTAAAATTCATTTAGACCCAAAACTTCTGGGTGAAGATGTTACCAGTAATATCGAAAATCAACAGAATGGTTATTCTGTTTCTCATTGAGTATCTAATTAGAATTCTAATTAGATATACTACATGTTTAGCTTGTCTAACTTTTTGATACAATACATACATCCTCAATTGGAGAAATCAGGTTAACTGTGAAAAAATGGTCCCCCGAACCAATATTCCATGGAAAATTTGTCCATGCAGGATCAAAACTTTCAGCATAGGACCTTGTCGCATTAGATGAACAATTATCCATAATTGTCATATTAGATGAACAATTATGCATAATTGTTGCGAAATGAACAATTATGCATAATTGTTGATTTCGCAAATTTGTCCTAACATATACACACATATACAGGGTGGTCAAAAAAAAGTGTACCCGTACATATTTTGGACCACCCACACTGCAACTTTTGTTTCAAATTTAATACCGTTTTAACATTTCAAGTACTACTAGCTATGTCCAAGAAAAACTTTCTGTGGACTGTCGAAATGAGAGCATTCGCAGTTGAGAAGTACTTGGAGACGATAAGCTTCGATGCAGCGATACGTGATTTTGTTACCAAGTTCAACCCCCCTAAACCACCATACAAATCTCTCATTGTCAAGTGGGTAGCCAAGTTTAGGACAGAAGGGACAGTCAGGAATCTTAACTCGATAAACCCTGGTCGAAAAAGTCACTCAGGACGAAAGAGAAAGCGGAATGAGGAGTTTATCGAGCGCCTGCGAGAATCCGTCCAAGTCACTTCACAAATCGATGAGGAGGAGGTGTCAGGAGCTGGCTTCCTCACGCTCTACGATGTTGAGAGCTATCAAAGAAGACCTCAACTTGTTTGCCTATCGTATTAGCATTCATCAGAAGCTCACAGAAAAGGATAAGAAGAACAGGCTGGTCAAGGCAAAAATATGTAGGGTACACTTTTTTTTTTGACCACCCTGTATAAACATTCATCGAGCTTAAATAAATAAATAAATAAATAAATAAATAAATAAATAAATAAATAAATAAATAAATAAATAAATAAATAAATAAATAAATAAATAAATAAATAAATAAATAAATAAATAAATAAATAAATAAATAAATAAATAAATAAATAAATAAATAAATAAATAAATAAATAAATAAATAAATAAATAAATAAATAAATAAATAAATAAATAAATAAATAAATAAATAAATAAATAAATAAATAAATAAATAAATAAATAAATAAATAAATAAATAAATAAATAAATAAATAAATAAATAAATAAATAAATAAATAAATAAATAAATAAATAAATAAATAAATAAATAAATAAATAAATAAATAAATAAATAAATAAATAAATAAATAAATAAATAAATAAATAAATAAATAAATAAATAAATAAATAAATAAATAAATAAATAAATACTAAAATCATTACGCCAAAAATCCGAAAAAGATCAAGCATTTATCGCCATTCCTCATCTGAAATGTCTAATAATGCCTCACAGTAGACTGAAAATTATGGACTAGGGATGAAGGGATGAAGTAGTAGCCGAATGGATTAAAACACGATTAGCCTAAAATCGTTAACCATGCAGAATATGTATTAAGAATGTATTACCAGCATATATAAACATGGTATCAAAGTACATATATCCGTTGGAAAAATTTCGATTAGTCATCATATCATTGCGGAACAGGTCACTCTAAGAACAATTTTAGCGATTTTCTAAGCTGTTTTAACCCTATTTCTAAATGGTATTAAGGTGTGATTTTGTGTAATACTAAGAGTGGTACGAGTTGATTTGAAAAATTTAGAATTTTTCAATGGAATGTTATTACATTCCTGCGTTGCTATGGTAAAGCATTTTGGTCAGTTTGGGCCATTTCGTGCAAACTGTAGTAACTAGATCTTCAAATTTGATCGTGTTTGATAGGCAATGGACTACTTCCTATTAGGTGATAATACGACTTGAACTTCTAAATTCAACGTGTTTTGAGTTATGGGTTGATTTTAAGAACACCCACACTTTATTAGTTCAGCGCAAGCTTTTTGTTGTGGAATGTTGTTGTGGAGGGGGCGAAGTGGAGTGTTTTTGTGGAGAGGCAGTAAGCCTCATAAAATAGGTAATTTGTGCGTTTTTGCAGCGAGATAAAATTGTAACGTTTATAGATAGGTAGGTATTTTAATAGAAAGTGAACATAGTACAGAAATTGATTTGTAGAGAAAAGTTACAATAATAGGACTTTCGGCTAATTTATAGTTTTCATCAGTTCTGTAAGGTGTGAGAGGTTGATAGTAAGAATGAAATCCGATGAATTGTATGGGTGCTGTTGTTAGGGAATGGTAAGAGTGACGATGCAAGTAATTTAAAGGAATGTAGATACGAACTGTGGATAAGACGAGTATTTTAATAGTGAGTTACGTTGCTAAGGAGCTAATCTAAGGCATTTTTGTATGAAACTGTGGAAACTAAGCTAATTTAAGGCATTTTTGTGAAACTAATCGAATCCAAGGAGTAATTTAAGGCATTTTTAATAGGAAATTGTTGAAACTAGTAGAAACGGTGCTTTTAAGTTGCGAATATGGGAATCAGTGGCGAATCGAGGCATTTTTGATTGGGAATTGGTTGCTAAGGGACGAATTGTAGAATTTTGGCGAGAAATGGAATAAAAGTGGACGAAACGAGAAATTTTATGCAAAATATGGAAGAAACGAATGGAAATGGATCAAATGGAATGGAAATTAATGGAAACTAATGGAAACGGTTGCGAGTAGGGTTTAGGAATGGAATGTAGATAATTCGAGGATTCGATGAGCATTTTAGGCCAGAAATTTAGAATAAGTGACGGTTAAGCAACGCTTTTAGGTAGGAAACGAAACACAGGAAAGGAAGCGCGCAGTCCAAGGCATCTTAGGGTCGGTTGATAGGCACGGGAGCGAGTAAAGATGCGTTTTAGACTGACGCTTCACAGTAATTCTTTACAACATAACCAGCGGACTGGAAAGCGTTGATGAAGCAAGGATGGAATTATTCTGTCACGGGAACAAAACAATGGAGAAAATCCCACCTACTAAAGCAGCTCTTATACAGCACTCGAAACGTGCAGCATATCAAGCTGGTGTCTGGACCACTAGTGAACTGACAAAACAGGATAGGCCTAGCCCAGAGGATTGGGGCTGGAGTTGGGACAACGAAATCCTATCTTGGACTCCTGTTTGGACAACTCTACCTCTTGCTAGCAAAGCTTGCGCTGAACTAATGAAGTGTGGGTGCAAGAATAACAATGGTTGTGGTGCCAGATGTGGCTGTAAAAAGGCTAACTGGTCATGTACTGAACTCTGTAGTTGTAACTGTATGAATTAGAGTTGTTTTGCTAAGCCACCTGAATGTATTCAGACATTTTTAAATTTTTAAACATAGCAACGATATAGCAACAATGGAATGTTACCACATTCCATTCTCAAAAGTGGTCGGAATCTATTCGTGTGACCTATCAAATTGCATGAAATTCATTATAGATAAAGAATATCACCAATAATAAATGATTAGATTTGATTTAATGAAGTTAAATATTTTTTAAAAACACCCTAATTTTGGGAAAGGAGGCAGAATTAAAAATAAAATTTTGACACGAAAAAATGATATTTGAACTTGGGGCCTATTAAAAAGTTAAAGTACTACATCTAAAGATGTCGTGAAAAAAATTTGGTGCTTTTGTCCAGGGTGTCCCCATTATTTCACTAAGCCACCTGACTAATAAGTAGATATTAAAAGAGAACCGAACCAAAATAGCAATTTAACACTCAATATAAGAAGTATTAAAGGTCAAACTGTCTGTATATGAGTAAATTATTGTCCAACCTGGTTCATAAAGCTCTACAATTAATAAATAAATCTCTACATAGCCTTTACACCAGCGGTGGGCAACCTGGGGCCCGCGAGACAAAACTTGATGGCCCCATGACCTCTTTTCAAACTCTCTACAATGGGACCCGCATGTTAGTGATTGTTATACAAAATGGGCCCGCATAATTATTGTGAGAAATTGATACAAAATATAAATATATTTTCTGCCATCATAATAGAATTGAAGGACTCGATAACATGTATTTTAAACTTAGATTAAATGTAAGTATAATATATGTTGTTATAGCTTCCATTGGTCTAGTGAGGCGACTTACTATAGTAGTACCACAAAGACCAATCAATATATGAAATGACTAGTATTTTCCTCCTTCATATCTTAACTGCTAAATATCTTATGACATTTATATATAATTCGTATACTTTGTTGTAAGTTCTACGTAGTACATAATATTAAAATCTAGCAGTGCTTGCCACGGCATAGTGATATAACCGTAGCAAGAACTGACTAATTTTGGGTCCTGCGAGACCCCAATTGTTGCCCAAACAGGTAATAAGGTTACCCGCCACTGCCCTATACAATATAATGCCTCACAGTAAATAACCAAGGATAGAGTAATAGCAGAATAGATTAATACACGATTAGCTTAAAATCATTAACCGTTGAGAATAGACCTTAAGAAGTATGACCAGCATAAAGAAACATGGCATCAGAGGATATACAGGGTGCGATTTAAGTTCTGTCCCATTTACAATTACCTATAACTTTGCGAATAATCACTTTGTATCATTGAAAATTCACGTATAGCTTAGAGATCATGCTATAATACGAATTATTAAGCTATTCAATGTATCCGCATTTGTTTTTAATTACAGCTTTTATTCTGCCTGGTAAAGTCCCTACGGCGGCACGTAAGACCTCTTGGGGAACTTTCGCCCATTCTGCTACCAAATATCATTTCAAAGACTCAATATTTTAGTGAGATTTACTACAGGCATTTGTTTCGAGAATGGGCCAATCGAATAGCGAATGGGGTTTAGCTCTGGGCTGTACGAAGTCTATTTATCATCACTGATGAACCCCGGAATATTGCTGCGAAGCCAATCTTGAGTACAATTTTCGGGATGGCCTTGAGCTCTAACTTGTTGGAAGACGAAGGACCTCCCTTTTAATATTGTTTGCCGTAGGTTCTTCACAACCCGCTGTAAAATCAACTCACGGTGGGTGGGAGCATTGACTTTAACCCCACTGGGGACAAAAACCCGATGTGTCCGTCCACTAGCGGATATTCCAGGTCAAGCCATCACTGAGAGAGGCTTTTGCAACCTAGGGACATATCTGAACATCTCTTTATTGCTACATGTCGTGAGTGATATTATTCTGTCATTTTGACTGTTAGAAACCTCGTGGATTGTGAAAATTTTCTCATCTGATAGCAGGATATTTTCCAGACCACAAGTAGCGTGCCGACCAAGTTCTCCCTCACTTCTCAGTAATCTCTTTTCTTTAACCTGCTCACTAAGGAAATGGATCTTCTTTCTTTTATAACCTCGCATCCCTAAACAGATTTTCACAACTTTGCGGATTGAAAACTCGGAAACTTTGAGTTCTAGAGTCATTTTTCTCAGCGAACGCCGGGAATTTCGAAGAATCCGCTCCCACACAGCCTTCTAGAGTTGAAGAACCCTTATTGATGGCGGACAACTACTTCTTGCCCTGTCCGCAGCTCCTCCGGTGCCCTTGTATCTCCTAATAGTACGATGGACGAACTTTTGGCTGGTTTTAGGAAAATTCAACAATTTCATTATTTCTGCATGTGTCCCGCCGGTTTTGAATAATTAATAATTCCACACGAATAAAATTTCGGAATCTGGTTATTTTGTGCAATTAAGTTAGATGTTTACAGTAAAGTGTCATTATAACCTAAAAATAGCATGTATAATAACTAATACACTGGTTATGCTTGGATTGGTAGTAGTCTAAATTGTGGACAGAACTTAAATCGCACCCTGTATATCCGTTGTCAAAATTTCGATTGGTCATCATACCGGATGGGCCAAAATAAACAGAACCCAAGTAATTTCGAGTTCACTATTCCTATATTTTTAAATAAATTTTAGAATATGGTAGAGATATACCCTAGGAGCATTTTTGGCAAGCAGTGGACAACAGAGAAGAGGATCTATTGTGTCAAGTTATACTAAAAGTTATCTCTTAAACTTCTATACAGAAAAAATTTCGCAAAACTCGTATACAGCTACACCAGAATATGATATCACTACTACTTACAAAGTGAAGAGATCTGGAATGGCGAACTGGTTACTGGCTAAGATTGAGGCTTCAAAGATTTTGAATCACCTATGGACAACGTATGAGGCTCATTTTGATCTAAATGGGCAGGTGAATTCTAAAAACAACGTCTCCTGGGGTTCAGAACGTTCAACAGAAGTTACAGAAAAAACCTCTCCATTCTCAGAAGCATACAGTTTGGGCAGCGTTCTCAATGAAGGGGGTCGTTGGTCCGCTGTTCTTCGAGGAGAGTGGAAAGACAGTGACGATTAACACCGACCGTTATCTCAAGATTATTCAGGTCTTTTGGAAGGAACTTGAAGAGAACTACAGAGGATACCTAGCCAAGTTCTGGTTTCAACAAGATGCAGCAACCCCTGATATTTCCAACAAAAGCATGGAATGGATCAAGAACCACTTTGGAAGCCAAGTGATCAGCCGGAGAAGTGAACATGAGTGGGCCCCTACTCGCCGGGTCTCAGTACTCCAGATTTTGATCTCTGGGGATTCCTGAAGGACAGAGTGTATGCTACAAAGCCCAGGATACGCACTGAACTCAAAACGAAGATCCAGGAGGAGATAAGAAACATCTCAAGGACAACTTCCAAATCTGTGATGGAGAACTTTGTTCTTCGAATGAAGAATGCACAAATCTAAATGGAAACCATCTCGAACATATTCTATGGATAAAAAACTACTTGAGTTAAGATATTATAGACTTGTATTACGATTTTTAAAACTTTAAAGTAAATAATAGAGAAATGTTGATGCTGTACTGTCTAAAGTTGAGAAATAGTACCTTTGTTACGGGGTCTGGTTTTTTTTGCCCACTCGGTATCATTGCGAAACAGGTAATTTTAAACACCATTTTGGCGGGTTTCTGAGCTATTTTAGCCATACTTCTGAATATTATTAATGTATGATTTATATGTAGAAACAAGATTAGTAGTAGTAATTTTGCAAAATTTATAATTTTCAATGGTTGTTGTTACATTCCTACGTTGCTATTGTTTTTGTTCAGTTTAAGCCAAGTCCTGCAAACTGTAATAACTAGGTCTTCAAATTTGATCGTTTGATATGCAATAGGCTAATTACTATCAGGTGATAATACAAATCGAACTTATATTCATAGACTATTAAGTTATCCAGCAATTTAGCATTTTGGACGAGTGTTATCTTAGCGACGGATTCAAAATCCTCACTAAAACGCAAATAACTCAAAAAGTATGCGTTCTATGTTAAAAATAATTATACCAGTGTAAAGAAGAGCATTTGGGGATTTCATAAAACGCCTCAAATGTGTCAAATTTCCTAAGGTAACTTAGCATTTTGAAAGTGAATTCTTGTCTCAGTTTTTTGTGAATATCTCTGAAAGTAATTAGAAGAAATAGTTTTCCTTTGAATGACACTTATTTCTCAAAATGGGTATTGCGCATTTTAAATTTCAAACAAAAATATTAACTTTTGAGAAAATTATTAACGTTTAAATTTTTGCATTATAAATCCCATTAAAGTTTCAGCGACGGATTCAAAATCCTCACTAAACGCAAATAACTCAAAAAGTATGCGTTCTATGTTAAAAATAATTATACCAGTGTAAAGAAGAGCATTTGGGTATTTCATAAAACGCCTCAAATGTGTCAAATTTCCTAAGGTGACTTAGCATTTTGAAAGTGAATTCTTGTCTCAGTTTTTTGTGAATATCTCTGAAAGTAATTGGAAGAAATAGTTTTCCTTTGGATGACACATATTTCTCAAAATGGGTATTGCGCATTTTAAATTTCAAACAAAAATATTAACTTTTGAGAAAATTATTAACGTTTGAATTTTTGCATTATAAATCCCATTAAAGTTTCAGCGACGGATTCAAAATCCTCACTAAAACGCAAATAACTCAAAAAGTATGCGTTCTATGTTAAAAATAATTACACCAGTGTAAAGAAGAGCATTTGGGTATTTCATAAAACGCCTCAAATGTGTCAAATTTCCTAAGGTGACTTAGCATTTTGATAGTGAATTCTTGTCTCGAGTTAAAAGTAAGGTTATCAATTAGAATCAATAACTTGTATTTTTCATTAATTTGTAATAATAATATTGGTCATTACATCAAAGCACTACTATGTCAGTTATTATTCAGTACCTTCCATGTTTACCTAAGATATTGAGTGATGAAGACATTCTTATGCAGTGTAAATCAAATCAATGTCTTAAAACCATACTACAGCTAATTGTGACTACAACAAATAAATAGAGTTCTAATTGCGATAAATTGGATCGTATTGTTCTTAGCAATAATTAATAATATTGGTCATCGCATCAAAGCACTACTATGTCAGTTATTATTCAGTAGCTTCATGTTTACGTAAGATGTTGAGTATAAGCTTACTACTACTATAGTATATATAGAATATCTCGCAAATTCTTGGAATATTTCAATTCTGATCATTTTTAGCTTCCACAATATTTTTCGACATTTTCTTTGAAGAGCAATTATTTTCAAGTTTCAACCCAGGTAAACCGTTAATTAGAATTGAAAATTATTAATTAATGTACTCCCCCAATAATCCACTACCGTGTATTTTTACGAACCCCGGTGATTATTTAAAACCTGCAATTATTAATTATTTAACACCATATAACACATGACATATTTATCTCATTGGCTGTTCTAAATCAAACAAATCTACTTACATACGTTTTGTATGCAGTAAGCTTACAAATATGTGTTACAAATACAATGTTTCCATATGATTCCAACCGGAGTGTATTTAACCTGACAATTTTACGAGACCCGCCGATTGTTCATCGAGATTTTAGTCAATATGATATCTTAATGAAAAGTAATTGAGTGTTTGTTGACGGAAGACTATTTATATATAATACATCTTATTTAGTAATATACAAGATTCAATCCATGGCTTCTCCTGATGAATTCACCCGTGCCCTTCTTCAGTTGGGATACAGGGATTTCGGGACCGTGAAACTTGCTCTGGACAAAGGATGTAGGAGTAGTCCGAAGTCTATCTGGGGGAAATTATCAACTCTAATATTTGGGAAAAACAAAGACTCAAAGCGCAATTCCCTCTCGATCAAATGGAGAATGAACCGAGCTAACTTTCAGCAGCTCGTTAAATCAGGACTTGAAAAAGTTACTCCCAGCAACAGTAGTAAGCCCATTACTAGCTATTCTGATATTCCCTGTTTGGCCATCGAACACATCTCTCCTAAATTAGAATCAGCTCCTTATTATAATGATAGTTTAGATCTCAGTAGTAATAGGTTTCGTGAATTAGTTTTTAGTAGTAATAGGTTTCGTAAATTAGATTTTAGTATTAGTAGTTTATAGAGAGTAGTGTTTGATGACCAATTTTTAGCATTGTTGGCATCTGGTTGTAGAGATCCTGGCCTCCATAGTATGAGGATTGCAATGGCTTCATCCCCTCCTCATTCAGGGACCACTGATACTCACCATTGGACCTACGCTAACTGCGATAATCTGTTATGGTTGAGTGCAGTCAATTTTTTGGCTTAGACTGCCCCTATATTAATGGCGAGTTTATTCTAGTGAATGATGAACTCTACGAAAGTTCCCATAAGTTTAGCGATCTTTTGTTCGAAAATTTTGAACATGTTAGTTTAGTTAAGGGAAATAATAGTCTACTAACTGCCTGGGTATTGGTTGAAAAAATACGTTGTCAAGTGTTGGAACTTTTTGACAATCCTATATATTAATTCCTGTTGAAAAACTAGAATTGTTAGTTAATTTTATCATGTCAGCACGAGATAATTTGTGCTTATTAACATCTTTTCATTTATCACTTACTGAACTGATTAAGTGTAATTCTTCTGTTTTCCAACCAACCTCGCTGCCTACTGATTTGAGTCCAGCTGCAGATATATTGGATATAACACCAGATATTAATGTTATATCCAATATATCTGCAGGTCCTGAATTGTTTGTAACACTAGGAGATGATGCTGTCGTCAATGAAATTATTGTTGAAGACGAATTAATTTGCAATGAAAATCGAGGTGAATTTTTAATTGGCTTAGATGAATGGAATAAGGTTTGCCATATTAAGGGCGATTCAGTCATATTTTCAAAAGACTGGACTAACTTGTTTAATTCCAAATTAGAAGGAATTGTTATATGCGTACTTAGTTTTAAATACAAAAGAATTAATAAGCTGAATAGTAGGAAAAATAATAACTGTTTTTTCAGAGCGAAAGCTGAATGTAAATTCAAAAACTGCCTCAAGTATACTTTCACAATTAAAAAGGATACATTTGAGCTTAAACCTAATAACTATATAGTTGTAGAATATCTAGTTTCTGGTTCCTTATCTGAGGAGCATTCGGATGACAAAATTGTTCATTCTCGAAATTTATCAAATACACTTAGGTTAGAAGTTGCAACACAATTGACAGAAAAATCCATAAGTAAATACTTTTACAATCAATTCGAATTAAGTAAGAATACTCAATTTGCCCTTAATAGCGGGAATTTTAATAAAATAAAAAGTGCATCTGTTCTTAGAAAAGCTAAATTTGATTTGTCTAGCTTACAAAGATATTCAAATGATAATTGGAGTGATTTGATTAATTTGCAGCAACACTATCAGGAAACTTTAGTTGGTTGCCATGTAAGGGGTTACATCCAGTATTTGGGACATAATTCTTTCATTATTCATCTGTACACAGAAGAACAAATAAACTTTTTGAAAAGTTTTAAAAAAACAAGTATAATTCTCCATTTAGATGCTACCGGGTCAATTGTTAGAAGGATTGAACCCTCTCAGAAAAAGGTATTTTACTACGCTTTAACTGTACAACACCCTACTTATACCACTAGCCCAGTCCCCCTAGCTGAGATGATCAGTTCATCTCATACTAGTGCTGAAATAAGCTATTTCTTGCATAAATGGTTCCTTGATGCCAAGAAAATTTTATGTGGAAATTTTAATATAGGACAAATAGAAGTAGATTTTAGCTGGGCTTTAATTCGCAGTACTTGTAATGTTTTTCTCAATTGTAACATAGAAAGCTATCTTGATACTTGTTGGAATTGCTCAGGTTTAAACTCTTCTGTTAAAGATTTAAACGTTATTGTACATTTATGTTCTGCTCATCTAATGCACGGCATCGGATTTCACATAAATAAGAAATTTAAAATAAATAAAGATGTAAGGAGACTATTTCTACATGTAATAGGATTTATGGTGCGCTGTACTGAATTATCTAAAATAAATGATATATTTAATTCCTTATGTCGAGTATTTATGAGTAAATATCTTGATGAATCAGTTTTGTCTAATATTGATAAGTTAGAAACTTACATTAGTGAGGATTCCCAAATTTCACCTGATATAAGTAATAATTTAGAAACTGATATAACAGATACCAATTCAATAATAGATAAGGATGTTAAAACTTATAAAGAGAAGTCTCCATTTGGTAGACATTTCGTAAAAATAGCCAGAAATTGTCAAGATGATATCAAAAATACCATTTCCAATACTGCCGAAAAATTTGATTCAAATATTTGTTATCATCCTGATATCATAGAATATTTATTAACTTTCTATTTGCCAATTTTACCATTATGGAGTGGAATTATATTAGGCCCCAAAAGTATTTCAGTTGGTAATAATTACTCACATTATAGTAACGCAACAGTTGAAAACTGGATGCGTATTCTTAGGTTAGACATTTTAAGATCAAAAACAAATTTGAGGCCTGGGGATCTGATTAAAATATTGTATCCAAGTATTGAAAGTAGGATTTCAGCCTTTAACTTTGCTTTCCATCCTAGAGCAACTAAAGTATTTTAAAATCTTAAACGCCCAAGAGACGTTTCAGAAGAACACTGTAGTGAAGAGTGGTCAAGGAAAAATAAACGTCATTGTGGTTATTTAAATTCAAAACAATTTAAATTCTCTCTAAAAAATAAAACTAAAAGAGAAAATACATATAAAAATAATATAGATAAAAAGAAAATATCTAAATTTATCCCAAAGAAGCGTGAAAAGTTGTCAAAGCTACGTAAGGATATTGAAGTAACTGACACAAAAATAGCTTCCGTAATAACTGATGACGAAATAATTGAAATAGGAATTGAAGTGGTTCACTACCATTTTTGTCCCACTTTTTGAGTGGCGAAAATTGACAAAATTTCCACTAAAAGTGGCATGATATTTTTTCAAATCGAGCAATACTGTTGAACACCTCCCGTTTATTTTTTCACATCGGTTCTTAATTATTTAACCTTTTAATGACCTTATTCTACGATTTTCACAACTTTTATTCTCCAAATTTAGTTTTAAGTCATTTTCAATGGGAAGAATCCAACTTTTCGACACTACCCTAAACCGATGCACAAATATCTAATATAGGAACCACAATAATTGTCCTTTTAAAATAAAGCAATATATAAATTGGAAGCTGATCCCTTAAGGAATACAATGGACAAATTGAAAATATCCTATTTTCACTCTCATTTGAGATACAGATTTGGGACGAGAACTTTTGGAATGCCCTATGTAAATAGATCAACGCATTATTAATTTTAAGAGATACCATTTTGTTGTTAAATATTGTTTTTATTTCCAAACATTAAAACCGTCTTATCACACAATCATTCAATTATCACTATTCTTTTGATGGTTTTAGATTTGGATATGATGACAAGATGACTCCTCGACTTATTTTCTGTTTATACATTCCAGAAATGATTGACGCATTTCACAACGAAGATGATTACTACCTTCTTGTTCTGAGAATTCGTATCTGTATTAACCCTTGAAAGCATTTGGGATTTTTCTATTTATAGTAGTAACCCCAAACTTGTATGGCTTCCCCATTGAAAATGGCTTAAACCGGAAATGACGCAACACATTCCTGTGGCAAGCGTGGGTTAATGCAATCCAACTTTTATTTCAAGCTGACCGATGCGACGTTAACATTTACTTCTGATTATTCATTTATTGATTTGTTTGAACAGTTTGCTCATGCTTGTTTACATGTTCTAATATTGTTTTTATGCATAATAAAAATTGAGATTATACATACTGTGTCAATTTAAATACGTTACTCAATTAATCTGGACAACTTGGTTCCGGAAATTTTGTCCCGATTAAGCAGGGATTCCAATTAACCGTTGAAATTTAGTTTTGGCTTATAAGTATGGGGACCATTCCGTTCCAGGAGACTTGTCCCAATAATCGGTTGTCCTGATTGACCGATTTCCTCCAATTGAGCATATTCACTAACATTTCAAATGTTCATAATTCTTTTAAAAATCAATATTTTGAGACAATATTTGAAATATAAAATAGATCGAAACGTAAATAAATGTGTTCCAAAGGAAATATTTCTAGCATCAATATTTCAAGAGTTTGATGGAAAAACTGGGGCAAATTATTTCTATGTGATTTATATTGCAAAAATTCAGACGTTAATAATTTTCTCAAAAGTTAATATTTTTGTTTGAAAATTAAAATGCGGAATACCCATTTTGAGAAATAAGTGTCATCCAAAGGAAAAACTATTTCTTCCAATTACTTTCAGAGATATTCACAAAAAACTGAGACAAGAATTCACTTTCAAAATGCTAAGTCACCTTAGGAAATTTGACACATTTGAGGCGTTTTATGAAATACCCAAATGCTCTTCTTTACACTGGTATAATTATTTTTAACATAGAACGCATACTTTTTGAGTTATTTGCGTTTTAGTGAGGATTTTGAATCCGTCGCTGAATCCGTCGCTAAGATAACACTCGTGCATTTTGGTCTCATTTTAAAAATCAACCCATAACTTGAAATCCGTTGAATTTGAATTGTCTATTCATATCAAAAGGTTCACATTTGAATACCTAGTTGTACAATATGGCCTAAACTGACAAAATATATTTACCATAGCAACGTAGGAATGTAGCACCATTCCATTGAAAAAAATTAAATTTTCAAATCAATTAGTACTAATCTCGGTTTTGCACATAAATCATACCTTAATAATATTTAGAAGTAGGATCCA
The DNA here is from genome assembly GCA_963281255.1 of Aphrocallistes beatrix. Taxonomy (NCBI): domain Eukaryota; kingdom Metazoa; phylum Porifera; class Hexactinellida; order Sceptrulophora; family Aphrocallistidae; genus Aphrocallistes; species Aphrocallistes beatrix. The sequence continues at coordinate 3,687,696 of OY725488.1, forward strand.
TACATGATTTTGTAAGATATTTCACAAAATTTACAATTAAATTTGTTAGATGTTGTATTAGTTTTTTGGAATTTATTTGTAAAAATATACATCATTATGCATACTTGTCAACATTATCAGATTTTTATCACTTTATATGATCTATTTCTATTTTTCGGCAATTTTTATATTTTATAGTAATCAAAACAATGCAAAAATAAAAATATAAGTATGGTACTTGTAAAAAAGGAAAATAGAATTAAAATATAGCCTGTTGTAGGTGTTAAATAAATAATTGAATACTATTTTGAGAAATACCAATAATGATCAATTTTAAACACAATGAATATGCCCATGCAATATAATAATGGAGTATAATTTATATACTAATCGAAAGTTAATTTGTGTAAACGAGTATAAAAATACAAAAAGATAGAATTACATCAGTGATTACCTCTTTACTAAATCCCCACATGAGTTCGTGACATAGAGAACAGTAGGCTGGTTGACGAAATATCTTTTTGAAAAATTGATGACACTGGACTTCATTTACATTGCCAAATTTAATGGCACCTCTTCTACCACGAAGAGCAGTAGCATTCTTAGGAAGATCCTCAGTAAATGGAATTGGATTCGACTCAGAAAAAACATCTTCATCACCTTTATCACCATAAACTTTAACCTAATTGAAGAAAATTGTCAATATCCAACCCTCAGATTATCCATGCAAGTATTTTAAACAAAATAATATCAATATGATTATCTGCACTATTAGCATTCGATATATTTTGTACTATTTAAAATGTGGATTAATTACAATTTTGATTTTAAATACGAGCGACACAAATACATTTATTGTTGTGTCACTTTTCATTTAATTTAGATACTTAAGTGTAGTTGTATAGTTTTTGAGTTATTGATGCCTGACTATTTCACAAGTGTAGATAATGAAATCAAAGTCAAATATTATTGCAGTTTACCTAGTGCATAATCCTTGATGATAAACCCATTATAGACATGATATTTCTATAAACCATTTGTTGGTGGATGAATATCTCTGTCAAGTATTTACTAACCATGAAATTATCCATAGAAATAAAGTTCAAGGGGACATATTTCTGGTCTCACAGTTGAAGGTTATGAAGTTAAAGTGCAGAGAGGCTAGATAATTGATCTTAATTGTTATTTATGCTATCAAAATTAAAACTTTTCACATTTTGCCATACACATCACCATTAATAAATTTCAGATTAGTGAGGATCCTGCTATTCAGAATTACAATCACTATTTTAGAACGAAAACCCATAATTTTCACTACGGATTTACAACCAATATTCCAAACAATTAGTATACTATGTACGCGCACATGCGTAAATATTCTCTATTGAATTGTTGAAATGTAAACAATCACATGAAGAGAGTCCATATAGTAGCTGAGGTACAGGTAATAACCAGGTAATAACTTAACAAACAACATTACAAAATGATCAACTTATAAAGGAATGCAAAGCCCATTGAAATGGTTTCAAATAGTTAGAAAGAGTCGCTGGAATAAGACCTAATTCGAAGTCGGAATAAGACCAAAAACGTGCGAAGTAGGAATAAGATCTAAAATATGTTCGCAGTAGGAATAAGATCTAAAACGTGCGAAGTAGGAAAAAGACTTAAAATTTGCGAAATGGGAATAAGACCAAAACGTGCGAAGTAAGAATAAGATCTAAAACGTGCGAAGGAGGAATAAGAACTAAAATATTTCCGAAGTAGGAATAAGACCTGAAAACTGCTAAGTAGGATTAAGACCTAAAATGCCAAACAGTACCCCCCTTACGAATAGAAATGCCACTTTACACTCAATTGAACACTATTTCAAACCTAAATGCTCACTATCTCTCTCCCTCCAATTTTAGGTCATATTCCTACTTCACACTTTTTAGGTCTTATTCCTACTTCGAATGGTTTAGGTCTTATCCCTAATTCGAAAATATTTTAATGTCTTATTCCTAATTCACACGTTTTAGGTCTTATTTCTACATAGTATGTTTTTGGTCTTATTCCAACATCAATTTAGGTGTAATTCCGATTCCCCATAGAAACAGCCTAATTTGAATTCATAAAGTAATTAAATAAATTTTCAAATCAAGTTAAGGATACCGCCCTCGAAAAACCATATGATTTGGCTTACAGCATAGGATAAAAGTAGAGCTATAAGAGATGTTAAGCGTGGGCAGGTATCTCCGTCAAGAAATATTCGCACATCCCAAACCGTTTTTCATTCTCCTTTCTAGTTTTTGAGATACAGTGTCTCAAAGTCTGTTTTTTTCGTTTATCGCTAGCACATTTTAATGGTAGAAATCCGGTCACTCAAGTAATTGTTTAGGACATACCAAGGAAACAAATGCTTCTAAAATCAAAAAATAGATAGTATATCATATTTGCCACTTCATAGGACCAAAAGAAAGTTAAAATGACAAAAATTGCAAATTTTATCAGTATACGAAAAAAAAGGAGAAAAATGTCTGTTTTTTGGGAAATCAGGAATCACCAAGTTATAAGAAATCGAAAATAATGTGGTCCTACGTCCATCGCTTAATGATATGGAATAACTCTTGAAAATTTCAAACCTCTATCTCAAACCAATTTTGAGATAAAATCTGGAAAGACGGTCAGTTTTGAAATTTTAAAGTCCCGAGATATAGAGATTTTAAGTTTGGATGTTAAGAAGAATGTAAAATGAGTTATTAAAAATGAACAAAAGCATTCACAGACATTATTCACATTTACACTGCTGATTTAGGTATATTTGAACCAAATATTTACATAAAATAGCAAGAGTACCCTGAAAATCCACAAATTTACTTGAGCCCCCTAACCCCTAATATTTTGAGATAAATGTTAATAATAATTCATATTCCTAGCACTACGAAGTATAATCTATCAGTTTAGAATGAATAAAGAGCTTCCAAAAAGTATATTAGGAAGTTAGAGCGAAAGTCTATGACTTATAGTTTCCAAGTTAGGATTTTCAAAAATGCTACGTCATCATACGCTAAAAATCTAAAACTTACATTCCATAGGATGTAGTGTAATTATTATCAATGAATCATAAATGTACCCTCATAAAAAGTATATTAGGAAGTGAGAACTAAGAATTTGGGCATATAATTACAACGATAGAGAGATATCTCTTTTTGGACCCTAAATGGGGGTTTTTGAACGAAAATAATTATCAAAAGTTTCCAATTTTTCTGGACACATTATTAGCGACAATTGTATTCAATATTTGCATAATAGCCACATTTGGATACATGTTTAATGATTAGATTCGGCATTTTCTAATTTATTGAAAGTTCTCCATAGAATTAGTATTACAATTAAATCAATGATAAGTCGATAAATATTTATTTTTTGACAAAGGATTGTTTGAGGAACCTATATACTTTCGCATATATCCTTTTATTTAAGATTATAATATATTATATATCTCCAATAGATTTTAAGGTATGACATCGGCCTCTTTCGGGAACATAGAGAGATATTATTCCCGAACTTGACCTATAATATGTAAAATATCACGAACAAATGGTCGGATCCGAACAAATTTTTTTCTTGAAATGATCAGAATTTTATTTCTGATCCAGTGATCGCTAAATATCTGATATCAAACAGGCGATTTCCCGAGCATTATATAAATGAACTCCCTTATAGAGCTATTTTGTTTGGATTTTATTTGGCCATTCTAAAAATTATCAAATAAGTTAAAAACTAATTGGTGAATGCGTCAAAAACCTCCACTAATTTTTAGTAACGCTAAACTTTAGGAGGTTAACTCATAAAAATCAAAATAAATATCGTCCAACTAGCACTATCTAGTGGTGCGGCATAGCAAACAATTGTGCATTTTGTGATAAAAGCACCAAAATTGGTACACATGTAGTACATTGAAATACTATGAACATTTTTGGATATTGGACCACATGAAACGATGTCAGCAATGACAGCTGGCCCCAAATTATCACGTCCAATAGTATTGCCGGAATTGTCCTCTATCATTAACTTCTTTTAATCACACCAGATCATATTTTGATTGTTAAATTCGTGTCCAGCACAAAATTTCCAGCAATTTGATATATGTATATATTGACCATATTTGGAGAATCTTTTAGGTTGCCCGTTCCTAGCAACGGCCTGGAATGTTGAAAAATTCCTAATTAAATTTTTGAGGAACCATATCGAGTGACCCCTTGTTCTTCTCGGCTAGGTTCAGCGAGTACGAATATGCTAATTAGAACGCTCTGATATATCATATATAGAATATATAAATGTTTTAGCACATTCAACAATACCTTCCACTATGGCATACCACAAAACTTTCATATACTCCACATATGACATATCAGAGCATTCTAATTAGCATATTCGTACTCGCTGAACCTAGCCGAGAAGAACAAGGGGTCACTCGATATGGTTCCTCCAAAATTTGGAGATCGGAATTTTTCAACATTCCTGGCCATTGCTAGGGACAGACAACCAAAAAAATTCCTCAAATATGGTCAATATATATATCAAATTGCTGAAAATTTCGTGCTGGACACGAATTTAACAATTAAAATATGATCTGTTGTGATTAAAAGAAGTTATTGATAGGGGACCATTCTAGCAATACTATCGGACGTGGTAATTTGGGGCCAGCTGTCATGCCTGAAATAGGCATCGTTTCAGGTGGCCCAATATCCAAAAATGTTCATAGTATATCAAAGTACATGTGTACCAATTTTGGTGTTTTTATCACAAAATGCACAATTGTTATAAATTTCATGCTATGCCGCACCACTAATCAGATGGTAGACCGCTCAGACTCAGTAATACAATGAAATTAACAATAAAAACTTTTTTTTACGCAGTCAAAGTTTTTCGAGGGCGGTATCCTTAATTAGTAGTGAAGTAGGTCTTTTCTCAGTAAATTTAATTTTGAACAGAACCCCATTAAGAATATCCCAATTAAGTGAAACAATTTGAACGTATTGTTTGGGTATAACCCTACGGATTGTTTTCACAATACTGTGTCATCTGAGTAACTAGTAAGTATATATTTCAATTCATAATTCTGATTTACTTGATAAGTTACAAGTAAATAAATATGTACAATGTCGGAGTAGAGAACCCGAGAAGAAAAGTCTGGTATGCTTTTTGTGACTCTAGACAATATTAAATATTGATTATTCGATTCCCTTTGTAAGAAATTTTCTCAAATAATAAAAGAAATATGAGTAAATTAATTGAATTCAAATAAACATATTTCTTCTAACATTTGAGAAAAATTCTTACAAAGGAATTGAGTAACCAATCTTTATTATTATATTACCTTTGGTATGCGTAGAAATTGGTTAATACATAGCCTACTGTATATAAGGCCTCACAGTAACTTGCGGATTTGGGACTAGGGATGCGGAGGAAGACCGTTGAACTAATACATGAGCTGCCTTAGATCATTTACAAAGCACAATAGAGCTTAGGAATGTATTATCAGCATATATAAATATGGTGTCAAAGTACCCATATCCGTTGTAAAAAAATTGATTAGTCACCATATGGTTGCGCAATAGGTTATATTTGACAAATTTGGTGATTTTCAGAAGCCGTTTAGGGGCACTTCTAAGTGTTTTTATAGTAAAATTTTTCGCATAGAACTGAGATGTGAATGGGTTAAACGAAAAATTTGGAAGTTTCTCATGTAATGTTGGTACATTTCAGTGTTGCTATGGAAACGTGTTTTGGTCAGTTGGCGTTATATCTTGAAAACTGCAAAGGCTACACATTCAAATGTAATTCCATCTGATAGCGAATATACTACTTCCTATTAAGTGATAAATTAATTTCGACCTCTAAATTCAATAGTTTATGAGATATTCGACAAATTATCAAATGTGACCAATATGGTACATGCCCCTAAACGGCCCCTAAACGGCCTCTGAAAATCACCAAATTTGTCACAAATATAACCTATTGCGCAACCATATGGTGACTAATCAACTTTTTAACAACTGATATGGATACTTTGACACCATATTTATATATGCTGATAATACATTCCTAAGCTCTATTGTGCTTTATAAATGATCTAAGGCAGCTCATGTATTAGTTCAACGGTCTTCGTTCGCATCCCTAGTCCCAAATCTGCAAGTTACTGTGAGGCCTTATATACAGTAGGCTATGGTTAATATAAAATTATATCTCCTTACAGATTTTTGCGAAGTATTTACTATTTATCCTGATTGGAAAAGTAAACATATAGAAACATCTATGAGAAGTATTTTATGTAGAGGACATTTAAATATTGACGAAATTATATTTGTGATAAATTATTAAGCATTATTATCACACATAAAATATTGGACGTTGGTCTCGTGATGACATTGGTTCTAAAGACACAAACTGGTGGATAAATTATTCAAAATCAAAAATATGGAACACCATATCCATTAAGAAAACCTGCATTATTAGTTGACCAGTAGGAATAAGATCTAATGCGAGTTTTACAGCATTACCACTCATATCAGAACGATAATGATCGGCAAGCATCAGTAATTCTACAGTTACTTCTAAAAGTGCATTCTCGGGCCCGTCCATAATTATAATTTGAATTCTCCGCCCATCATGAATATGAGAATCGAAACATCGTCCCCATTGAGGGTAGAAAGTTTTTTTCTTCTGTGCATATTCTGCTGTGCCATCAATTTTGAATTCCTTTTCTTTAACAGAAACCGCAGCAAAAGGTTCATGTGTAAATAGGTTTCCAGAATTTGAAAGTTTAACTTCAATAAGCTTAATTCTTATAAATGATCTTGACATCGGGATTGATAATTCATAGACATAAAAAGGGGCTTTCAGATGTCAACACTTCTACGATAACTATATTTAAAGGAGGTTATTGGTACTATATACTGGGAAATATTGGGAAAATATAAGTGAAAATTAAGTTGGACAAACATTGTATTTATTTAAGGTTGGTGTTTCCCATGCGAAACTTGTTTTTTATTATAAATGTGCCCAAATTGCTTTTTGAACATTTTTAGATCCTTATAGGGGTTCTAAAAAATAAACCCGATTTTTATAACTCCAGCCCCAATATTTCGCCACTTTGAGCCACTTGTATCACCTGGTGTCGCTCTAAAAACGACACATTTTAAATGCGAAATGTCTCACAGCTATAACTTCTTACAACAGTGTCAGATCATCTTTTTAATGCTGAATTCATGCTCAGAACTAGATTTCCAGCAATTTGATATATATATTGGCCATATTTGGAAACATTTTTGTTTGACCGTGCCTAGCAACGGACAGGAATTTTTTAACATTCCTGACCGTTGCTAGGAAAAGGCAACCAAAAATATTTCCAAAATATGGTCAATATATATATCAAATTGCTGGAAATTTAGTGCTGAGTACGAATTCAGTATTCAAATAACGACCTGGCATAGTCAAATAAAGTTATAGGTATGGGATTTCGGCGGAAACAGTCGGACATGGTCATTTTTGGGCCCCCAGTGATAACTGTCAACTTTTTCACACTTTTGAAGGTGACATGATGTTAAAATATTTGATATGTCATATTTTGAAGTTAAGTATTACTATAAGTTGTTGATTTAGGATGTTTTGATGTTATTTATTATCACAATACAGTAAAAACAAATGGAAATCAAGCCTTTCCGAAGAAAATTGCTTTGTAGCCAGTTTTTAGCACTTAAAAAAATCAATTTACAAAGGAGGAATCTCTAGCTACAAAGATCGTAGAGTTTGTCACGTAGAACAAAATGATAGAGACAGATTTTTGATATTCTATACTTTAGAAAAAAGTTAAAATATTTTTCCTTACGAAAATCTGCCTCTAAATTTTGTATAAACGAAATTTGAAAGAAAAAATTATTTGGGTTAAAATTGAAAATTCTATTCCTATTATTTTCTTAATTTAACCATTTCGTGCAAGAATAATTGAGTAAAAGAGGTATAAGGCATTAAAGTTTCTTTGAATGTCCTCTATAAATTAGGTCATTTGGGAAAAAAAAAATTTTTCTCTTACTTCTTGGGCTCCCGAAAAGTGTATTTTTGCAGATAACTCATCGAGAATAGTTTCCACCAAAAATTTCAGGATAAAATAATGAAAACTTTTAAAGTTAGTTCTGGAAGGAAACACCAACCTTAATAATAGCAATATTCGATTAAAACCCCTTCGTTGCTTAGCAATATTGCTGCGTCATTCCGGTTTAAGCGATTTAGTAGGGAAGGCAAACAAGTTTGGGGTAGTTACTACAAATAGAAAAATCCAAGGTGTAAATTGAGGTTAAAAGATAAATTTGGACAATTTAAAAAAACCGACCGCAAAAAATCTAAGATTTTGCCAGCACACATCTTAAAAAAAAGAGATGCATAAGATGTTAAGCGTGGGGAGGTATCGCCACAAAACCATAGTGACGCATTCAAAACCATTTAGGTTTGCATTTCTAGTTTTTTAGTATCAGAAACTCAAAGTCGGTTTGTTTAGTTTATAGCTAGCAAATCTTAATGGTAGACCCCACTCCACTCTGTATAAAGTTTGGAACATACTATAAGAACCAAATGCTTCCAAAATTGAATGATAGAAAAGTAACCATATTGCTATTCATAGGACCAGAAGATAATTAAAAAGAAAAAAATTGTAAAATATATAGGGGTCTGAAAAAAAGCACCAAAAAACACTTTTCGGTAATCAACAATAAAATATCCAAGTTATATGATATCGAAAATCGAGTGTTCCTTGTTTCTCACATAAGGATAAGGGATAGCTATTGAAATTTTCAGCCTTATATCTCAAACCAATGTTAACTTTTTTATTCCGAAAACTGTCAATTTTGAAATTTAAACTCCCGAGAAATAAGCTTTTAAAATTTAAATTATAAGGAGCTTGCTCGAGAAAAACAATTGGATTTAGCTAACAGGATACGATGAAAGGAAAGCTATGAGATGTTAAGCGTGGGCACGTATCTCCTAGAAATACTAACGCATTCTAAACCGATTTTAATTTTCATTTCAAGTTTTTGAGATAAGCTGTCTCAAAGTTAGTTTAATTTTTACGCTAGCACATCCTAACGGTAGACCCCCGGACATTAATAATATTTTTAGGACAAGCCAAGGAAACAAATGCTTCCAAAATAGAACCATAGATAGTCTATCATATTTGCTACTTCATTATATCAAAAGAAAGTTAAGGTTGGTGTTTCCTTCCAGAACTAAATCAAAAATATTTCATTATTTTCTCCTGAATTTTTTTGTGGAAACTGTTCTCGATGAGTTATCTGCAAAAATACACTTTTCGGGACCTCAAGAAGCAAGAAAAATTTTTATTTCCCTCAAATCACCTAAATTATAGAGGACATTCAAGGAAACTTCAATGGCTTATGCCTCTTTTACTCAATTATTCTTTCACGATATGGTTGAATAAAGAAAATAATAGGAATAGAATTTTAACCCAATTAAAGAAATTATAGATGTGGAACATTTCGTTCTTAAGGTTGGTGTTTCCCATGCGAAACTTTTTTATTATAAATGTGCCCAAATTGCTTTTTGATCATTTTTAGATCCTTATAGGGGTTCTAAAAATCATCCCGATTTTTATAACTCCAGCCCCAATATTTCGCCACTTTGAGCCACTTGTATCACCTGGTGTCGCTCTAAAAACGACACATTTTAAATGCGAAATGTCCCACAGCTATAACTTCTTTCAACAGTGTCAGATCATCTTTTTAATGCTGAATTCATGCTCAGAACTAGATTTCCAGCAATTTGATATATATATTGGCCATATTTGGAAACATTTTTGTTTGACCGTGCCTAGCAACGGCCAGGAATTTTTAACATTCCTGACCGTTGCTAGGAAAAGGCAACCAAAAATATTTCCAAATATGGTCAATATATATATCAAATTGCTGGAAATTTAGTGCTGAGTACGATTTCAGTATTCAAATAACGACCTGGCATAGTCAAATAAAGTTATAGGTATGGGATTTCGGCGGAAACTGTCGGACATGGGCATTTTTGGGCCCCCAGTGATAACTGTCAACTTTTTCACACTTTTGAAGGTGACATGATGTTAAAATATTTGATATGTCATATTTTGAAGTTAAGTACTACTATAAGTTGTTGATTTAGGATGTTTTAATGTTATTTATTATCAGAATACAGTAAAAACTAATGGAAATCAAGCCTTTCTGAAGAAAATTGCTTTGTAGCCAGTTTTTAGCACTTAAAAAAATCAATTTACAAAGGAGGAATCTCTAGTTACAAAGGTCGTAGAGTTAAAAACTAGACGGTTTTAGAAAGATCTCGTCATGTAGAACAAAATGATAGAGACAGATTTTTGATATTCTACTTTAGAAAAAAGTTAAAATATTTTTCCTTACGAAAATCTGCCTCTAAATTTGTATAAACGAAATTTGAAAGAAAAAATTATTTGGGTTAAAATTGAAAATTCTATTCCAATTATTTTCTTAATTTAACCATTTCGTGCAAGAATAATTGAGTAAAAGAGGCATAAGGCATTGAAGTTTCTTTGAATGTCCTCTATAAATTATGTAGGTCATTTGGGAAAAAAAAATTTTTCTCTTACTTCTTGGGCTCTCGAAAAGTGTATTTTTGCAGATAACTCATCGAGAATAGTTTCCACCAAAAATTTCAGGATAAAATAATGAAAACTTTTAAAGTTAGTTCTGGAAGGAAACACCAACCTTAAAATGTGTCGTTTTTAGAGCGAGACCTGGTGATACAAGTAGCTCCAAGTGGCGAAATATTGGCATTGGAGTTATAAAAATCGAAAATAATATTGAGAACCCCTATAAGGATCAAGAAACGATAAAAAAAGCACTTTGGGGAAATTTTTATAAAAAACAAATGTCCCATGGGAAACACCACCCTTAAGGATTCCGCCCTCGAAAAATCTTGCCTGGCGTAAAAAAAACCAGCAAAATGTGTTATTGCTAATTTCATTGTATTACTGATCGGTCTACCATCTGATAGCACTATTTGAACGGCATTTTCTTTCATTTTTTGCTAAATAACCCCCTAAAGTTTAGCGTTAATAAAAATTGAAAAATTATTAGAGGATTTTAACTCATTTACCAATTAGTTTTTAACTTATTTGATATTTTTTTAATGATATGAACCTTAAAATTGTTTTAGCACCTTTGGAGATTATAAAACACAAAGATTTAAAAGATTGTGCAAATAAAATCCAAACAAAATAGCTCTATAAGGGAGTTCATTTATATAATCCTCGGGAAATCGCAAGTTTGATCTCAGATATTTAGCGATCCCTGGGTCAGAAATAAAATTCTGATCGTTTCAAAAAAAAAATTTTTCAGATCCGACCATTTGTTCTTGAGATATCGCATATTATAGGTAAAGTTCGGCCATAATATCCCTCTAAGGTCCCGAAAGAGGCTGATGTCATATCTTAACCCGAGCACGTCCAGGAATGTTGAATTGAAAGTGAAAGTTAATTGAAAGTAAACTGAAAATGAAAGTGAAAGCTGGGTCATTTCTATTTATACCTTTGACCCCAAGTAATCCTCGGGTTAAAAACTATTGTAAATATATAATATATTATATCCTTAAATAAAAGGATATATGCAAAAATATATAGGTTCCTCGACCATTCCTTTGTCAAAAAATAAATAATTCTCGACTTATCATTGATTTAATTGTAATACAAATTCTATGGAGAACTTTGAATCTATTAGAAAATGGCGAATCTAATCATTAAATACGTGTCCAAATTTAGCTATTATGCTAAATAGTGAATACAATTGCCGTTAATAATATGTACAGAAAAATTGGAGAACTTTTGATAATTATTTTGAAAGTTCTGGCCTTGGACCTCGCAGATTCGGTCAAAAACCCCGATTTAGGGTCCAAAAAGAGATATCTATCTTTATAAATACAAGTCCAAATTCTTAGTTCTCACTTCCTAATATACTTTTTATGAGTGTGCATATATGATTCTTTGATAATAATTGCTCTACACCCTATGGAATGTTAAGTTTTAAATTTTTGTCATATGATGACGTAGCATTTTTCGAAAATCCTAACTTCGAAACTAAAAGTCGTAGACTTTCGCTCTAATTTCCTAATATACTTTTTGGAACCTTTTTTATTCATTCTAAACTGATAGATTATACTTCGCAGTGCCAGGAATATGAAATATTATCTACAATTATCTCAAAATATTCGGAGTTAGGGGCCTCAAGGAAATTTGTGGATTTTCAGGGTACTTTTGCTGTTTTTGGTAAATATTTGGCTTTCATATACCTAAATCAGCAGTATGGATGCGAATAAATGTCTGTGGATGCTTATGTGCATTATTAACCCGAGCACGTCCAGGAATGTTGAATTGAAAGTGAAAGTTAATTGAAAGTAAACTGAAAATGAAAGTGAAAGCTGGGTCATTTCTATTTATACCTTTGACCCCAAGTAATCCTCGGGTTAATAACTCATTTACATTCTTCTTAATACCTAAACTTAAAATCTCTATATCTCGGGACTTTAAAATTTCAAAATTGACCGTCTTTACAGAATTATTTCTCAAATTTGGTTGAGATAGAGGTTTGAAAATTTCAAGAGTTGTTTCATATCATTTGGCGATGAACGTAGGACCACCATTTTTTGGATATATTCTAACTCGGTGATTTTATTCATGATTTCCCCAAAAAAAACATTTTTCGCCCTTTTTTTTCGGACACCGATAAAATTTACAATATTTGTCATTTTAACTTTCTTCTGGTCCTATGAATTTGCAAATTTGGTAGACTATCTATGATTCGATTTTGGAAGCGTTTGATTCCTTGGTATGTCCTAAACAATTCATTGAGTGCCTAAATTTCTACCATTAAGATGTGCTAGCAGAAAATTAAAAAAACAGACTTTGAGACACTGTATCTCAAAATCTAGAAATGAGAATCAAAAACGGTTTGGAATGTGCCAGTATTTCTTGATGGAGATACCTCCCCACGCTTAACATCTCTTATAGCTCTACTTTCATCGTATGCTGTAATGCAAATCATATGTTTTTTCGAGTGCGGTATCCTTAAGGTTGGTGTTTCCCATGGGACACTTGTTTTTACTAAAAATGTACTCAAAATGCTTTTTTATCATTTTTAGATCCTTATAGGGGTTCTAAAAATAATTCCGATTTTTATAACTCCAGGCCCAATATTTCACCAATTTGAGCCACTTGTATCACCTGCGGCCGTATTTACTATGAACTTAAGATCGATCTTAGTGCAAAGTTCGATCTTAAGTAGTATTCACTAAGATTTAAGTTCGATCTTAAGACCGAACTTAAGACCGAACTTTATCAACCTAGTGAGGTGTCTTAAGTATTGGAATTGATTCGATTTCCACTAATTACTCCATAAATGTTATTCAAATTTACTTCTATCGAACATTGAATCTACCTTGATTGATATTAGACTTCAAATAAAATTTAAATATTTTAAAAAACATTTCTCTTATTGTGTGTAACATCGCAACATGTATCACATGCTATAATTCGTGGCAGATTCTTCTTGGGTTTGTATGAATAAACAAACATACATTCTTTGATTATATATCTTACACTCATTCTAACATGCATAATTATAGAGATACGCTCTATATATTGATTCACATGACTGATAATCACTTTGATCATAAGATTTTCCCATTTACAAGGATTTTTCCAACAGTCTCTGACGTTACAATTTATAAGTCCCTCTGCTCCTCTATCAACTGTAGCTGTGCTGAGAATACAGCCATATATTGAAACAAAACTTCCTGAATTCGACCGACTCATCTTGCTCATCAACAGTTCGCCTTCTCTTCCGACTTTTCTTTGATGTCTTACGAGTATATGTTGTCGGGATTTCAACTTCTGAAGACTCTAAAATTGGAGTACTGTACTTTCAAATTCAACGGGACCTGCAGCTGATACTGTTGATGCTATTGGAATTTCGTTGTTCTCAGCTGGTGCTTTGAAAAAGATCAACAGCACCTGTAATTCCGCGAAAAGCAAGGATGTTTTGAAACATCTTTGTTACCCGATCTGCAGTCAGAATACTTCTATCAGCTGATATAATTGCATGTCCTCGTCTTCTACCTGTCCAGCAGTGTTTGTATCCCCTCCAGTCTTTCTGGCTTCCTGTTTTTGTTAGCAGAATTTCCTGAGCCTCTCAAAATATCACCTGCTGATTCAATTTCATTAATAATACTGCACTCTTCTTCTCTGTTCTAATTTGCTTTGCGGGATTTGTCCATTTGTTTCGGTAATATTAAAGCAAGTAATCAGCAGCAAATTATATACACGGGAGGACGCCGACTTACCATAACCACTAATGACACCATTTATTTTTGTAACACCAAATGACGCAGAAATTTTAACGTCGCTCGAGTTCAATTTATTGTACTTCTCATATCCAGTGTTTATAATTTGTTTTTATGTTTAATGTTACAATATACAAAGACAGTTGTTGTTTATGTTTTGTTTAATATAATATTATGAATGCATGAGATATGTACAACTTATGCTCTTTGATAGCTCTACCTTTGATATTGACTAGTGTAGAATAATTATAGATTACATGCATGAAACATTGAATTTCATAATATAATTCAATCAAGTCAAAAACAACGATTTACCACAGATATTGTAAGAGAGACTCACCAGGCATTCCAGGCGGTACAACTACATAGATAGAAGCTATGTCTTACAGTAGTGGGTTAATCAATCTTCATCTAATATTTTGACATTAATTGCCTCAATTTTGCTCAAAAAGAAGAAATATAGTTTATTTTCACTAGATCAATGATAAATGACTACTTACCATTACTACTAATATTATACTCTAGTTTTGTATTTTATTAGTATAATGCTATATTCTAATCATATTAACCTTAACGTTATTTCCAAGTTCGATCTTAAGGTGACAGGCCCTCAAATTTCGAAAAAAATTGCCAGAACCAAATATATTGTAATTTAGTTTTTATTCAATTCTAAGATGTCTAAATAATCCGATAATCAGATATTTTGTCAATCCGATGATTGTTTATGTACTTGTAGCAGGTAGAATCTGGCCTTTCTCAATCAAAATCTATTAATTTAAATTTTTTAAATTTTCAATTGGCGCACATCCGTTTGATTACCCTAACTCAAAAAATATTCACATTATAAACGCAAACATATTGTTAAAAACACGCTAAATCCTCTGATTAAGCTAGTAGCGAAGCCCGATTTTCAAATAAAAGAAACGTTTAAAAACTGAAAATTATTTTGTCCCAAAAATTCCTGAGTAAATGGCTCGACAAAATATTTTTCAACATAAAAAATTATTAAAGTTAAAATTGAACAAAATAGCTTCGCTACTAGCTCAACCATTCGCTAATAATGATATTTGAACAGTAAAATCAACCTGATCCTAGTCAATAGTTAGTTATGACGAACGGCACAACCACGGATATTGTATAGGATTTAGACTTTGAGTGACTATAACTTCATATTTATTCCTAGTTCGCAACTCATATTATGCATTAATTATTGTACTAACTAGTACTATCCAAAAACAGTATAACAATGGTTGAATTAAGACTTTGATTTTTTGGGGTTTTGTCTCCTTAACTAAGATCGATCTTAAGTTCGATCTTAATTCTTAGTGAATAGCTCTAAGTTTGGTCTTAAGATCGATCTTAGTGCTTAATAAGATCTTAGTGAATACGGCTGCTGGCGTCGCTCTAAAAAATACACTTTTTAGATGCGAAATGACCCACAGCTGTAACTTCTTTTAACAGTGCCAGATCATCTTTTTAATGCTGAATTCATGCTCAGCACTAGATTTCCAGCAATTTGAAATATATATATTGGACATATTTGGAAACATTTTCTTTTGACCGTGCCTAGTAACGGTCAGGAATTTTTTCACATTCCTGGCCGTTGCTAGGAAAAAGCAACCAAAATATTTTCCAAATATGGTCAATATATATATCAAATTGCTGGAAATTTAGTGCTGAGCACGAATTCAGTATTAAAATAACGACCTGGCATAGTCAAATAAAGTTATAGATATGGGATTTCGGCGGATAGTATCGGACATGGTCATTTTTGGGTCCCCAGTCATAACTGACATCTTTTTCACACTTTTGAAGGTGTCATGATGTGAAAATATTTGATATTCCATATTTTGAAGTACTACTATAAGTTGTTGATTTAGGATATTTGGATGTTATTTAATACAAGGATCCCGTAAAAACTAATGGAAATCAAGCCTTTCCAAACAAAATTGCTTTGTAGCCTGTTTTTGCACTTAAAAAAATTTTTACAAAGGAGGAATCTTGAGTTACAAAGGTCGTAGAGTAAAAAACTCGACGGTTTTGGAAAGATCTCGTCACGTAGAACAAAATGATAGAGACAGATTTTCGATATTCATCTGCTTCTAAATATTGTAGCAACGAAATTGGAAAGAAAAAATTAATTGGGTTAAAATTGAAAATTCTATTCCTATTACACTGCAGTATCGATTTACGAACTATTTGGAACCTAAACTGTTCGTAAAATAGAATAATTCGTAAAATCGATCATCTTTTATAACTTAATTTAAAATTTTGTTCAAGACTTGTGGTTGGAAATAAATACAAATATTTTTGTATTTTATAACACCGTTCAATTCTCTGATCCGAAATGTAATACAGGTGACTCCGCTTAATCGGGACACTTTGCTCCCGGATATTTTGTCCCGATTAACCGATGAAATATAGTATTAGCATCTATGTATGAGAACCATTTCATGACTTGGAGACTTGTCCTAATTAAGCGGTTGTCCTGATTAACCGGTGTCCCGATTAAGTGGAGTTGCCCTGTATAGAGTTATACATATACGAGTAGTATTATTCATTAAACAAACATTATTTCGCTCAATAAACTGGATGCTGAACTAGTCCTAGAAAAGTTGTAACCATTTTATATTTCTAATTTAGGCTTGTTTGGAACTACAAACTTCAAGTTTCAGATTACGCAATGCATTGTATATTTCAATCTTCATTTCTAAGCCAACCATGACTTCATCAGAATCATGTATCTATTGATATGAATTAGTAAAATCAATACCTAGTTTGAGTTCGTAAAATCGATAGTTCGAGTTCGTAAAATCGATAATTTCAGTTCGTAAAATTTATAATTTCAGTTCGTAAAATCGATAATTTCAGTACGTAAAATCGATAGTGTGAGTTCTTAAAATCGATAGTTTGAGTTCGTAAAATCGATAATTTCAGTACGTAAAATCGATAGTTTGAGTTCGTAAAATCGATAGTTTGAGTTTGTAAATACTACGTAATTTGTATACATACTACGTATGCAATATTGATATAAAAGACAACCAAAATTGTTTTACAAGATACAAATATTATAAGTATTATTAAAATGAATTTGGAGAGGGAAATTCAAAAAATCGATAAATACGCAAAAAATTTCAGGAGAAAATAATGAAAATTTTTGAGTTAGTTCTGGAAGGAAACACCAACATTAAGGATACCGCCCTCGAAAAACTTTGCCGGGCGTAAAAAACGCCAAAATTTTTAATTGTTCATTTCATTGTATTACTGAGCGATCTACCATCTGATAGTACTAGTTGGACGGTATTTATTTTGATTTTTATGAGTTAATTAACCCCCTAAAGTCTAGCGTTAGTAAAAATTGAATTTTTTAATGATATGGACCTAAACATTGTTTTGGCACCTTTGGAGATTATATAACACAAGGATTTAGAAGAATGGCCAAATAAAGTCCAAACAAAATAGCTCTATAAGTGAGTTCATTTATATAATGCTCGGGAAATCGCCTGTTTGATATCAGATATTTAGCGATCACTGGATCAGAAACAAAAATCTGATCGTGTCAAAAAAAAATTTGCTCAGATTTGTCCGTGAGATATTGCATATTATAGGTAAAGTTCGGGCATAATATCTCTCTATAGTCCCGAAAGAAGCCAATGTCATATCTTAAAAACCATTGAAAATATATAATCTATTATATTCCTAAATAAAAGGATATATATATGTGAAAATATATAGGTTCCTCAAACATTCCTTTGTCAAAAAATAAATATTTCTCGACTTATCTTTGATTTAATTGTAATAAAAATTCTATGGAGAACTTTGAATATATTTGAAAATGGCGAATCTAATCATTAAATATGTATCCAAATATGGCAATTAAGCAAAATAATGAACACAATTCTCGTTAATAATGTGTACAGAAAAATTGGGGAACTTTTGATAATTATTTTGAAATTTCTGGCTATGGACCTCACTTATTCGGTCAAAAACCCCCATTTAGGGTCCAAAAAGAGATATCTCTCTATCTCTGTAAATATAAGACAAATTCTTAGTTCTCACTTCCTAATATACTTTTTGGAAGCACTTTATTCATTCTAAACTGATGGAGTATACTTCGTAGCGCTAGGAATATGAATTATTATTCACAAGTATCTCAAAATATTCGAGGTTAGGGGCCTCAAGGAAATTTCTGGATTTCAAGGTCCTCTTGCAATTTTATGTAAATATTTGGTTGGAATATACCTAAATCAGCAGTTAAATGCGAATAAATGTCTTATAAATGCGAATAAATGTCTGCGAATGCTTTTGTTCATTTGTATTAACTCATTTTACATTCTTCTTAACATCTAAACTTAAAATGTCTATATCTCGGGGCTTTAAAATTGAAAATTGACCGTATTTACAGAATTATATGTCAAAATTGGTTTGAGATAGAGGTTTGAAAATGTCGAGTTGTTCCATATCATTAGGCGATGAACGTAGGACCACTTTACTTTCGATATCTTATAACTTGATGATTTTATTCCTGATTTCCATAAAAAAACAGACATTTTTCGCCCTTTTTTTTTGGACACCGATAAAATTTACAATTTTTGTCATTTTAACTTTCTTTTGGTCCTATGAGGTGGCAAATATGATAGACTATCTATGAGTCGAATTTTTTTCCTTGGTATGTCTTAAATAATTCTTGGAGTGGCCGGATTTATACCATTAAGATGTGCTAGCGATAAATTAAAAAAACAGACTTTGAGACACTGTATCTCGAAAACTAGAAATGAGAATGAAAAACGGTTTGGGATGTGCGAATATTTCTTGAAGGAGATACCTGCCCACGCTTAACATCTCTTATAGCTCTACTTTCATCGTATGCTGTAAGCCAAATCATATGGTTTTTCGAGGGCGGTATCCTTAACAGTGCCAGATCATTTTCATGCTGAATTCATGCCCAACAATAGATTTCCAGCAATTTTGAAAGATTTTTGTTTGACCGCGCCTTGCAACGGCCAGGAATTTTCACACATTCCTGGCCGTTGCTAGGAACAGGCAACTAAAATATTCTCCAAATATGTTCAATATATATATCAAATGACTGGAAATTTAGTGCTAAGCACGAATTCAGTGTTAAAATAACGATCTGGCATGGTCAAATAAAGTTATAAATTTGGAATTTCGGCGGATACTATCAGACGTGGTCATTTTTGGGTCCCCAGTCATAACTGAGAACTTTTTCACACTTTTGAAAGTGTCATGATGTGAAAACTTTTGATATACGTGTTTCATATTTTGAAGTTAAGTACAACTATAAGTTGTGGATTAAGGATGTTTGGATGTTATATAATATTAGAATACAATAAAAATTAATAGAAATCAAGACTTTCCAAAAAATGCTTTCTAGCTTGTTTTTAGCAATAAAAAAATCAATTTTGCACAGGGGGTATCTTCAGTTACTAAGATCGTAGAGTAGAAAACTAGACGGTTCTGGAAAGATCTTTTCACGTAGAACATAGTGACAGATTTTCGATATTCTACTTTAGAAAAACTTATTTTTTATTATGAAAATCTGCTAGTAAATATTGTATCTACGAAACCAGAAAGAAAAATTTAATTGGGCTGAAATTGAAAATTCTATTCTTATTATTTTCTCTATTCAACCATTTCGAGCAAGAATAATTGAGTAAATGTGCATAAGCCATTGTAGTATATTTGAATGTCCTCTACAAAATAGATGAGTTTTTGTAAAAAAATATTTTTTCTTGTTTCGAGAGCTCCCAAAAAGTGTATTTTTGCATTTAATTTATCGAGAACAGTTAGCACAAAAAATAATGAAAACTTTTTGAGTTAGTTTTGGAAGGAACCACCGCACTCAAAATGAGAAAAATTATAAATTTCATATGGGTCTGAAAAAAGTACCAAAAAAAACCGGAAAACATCTGTTTTTATTGGCAAATCAGCAAAAATATCACTAAGTTATAAGATATCGAAAATCGAGTGGTCCTACGTTCATCGCATAATGATATTGAAAAACTCTTTAAATTTCAACCCTCTATCTCAAACCAATTTTGACTTTTTTATTTTATAAACGGTCAATTTTAAATTTAAGTCCCGAGATATAGTAGTAAAGTAATTTTAAGTTTAAACGTTAAGAACAATGTAAAATGAGTTCTTAAGGTAAATAAAAGTACTCAAAGGCAATTATTCGCATTTATACTAATGATTTATATATATTCCAAGCATAGGCGTCGTAACCCACCCGGTTACCCGGCAATGGCCGGGCGGCCCAGAGTGAATGCCGGGTGCTACCCGGTAAAAAGCTTAGTGCTATTATGTACTGGTAATTGACTGTTACTAATTCCTCATGTAGATCAAGGGTTCACGGCCCATTTGGCTGACGGTAACGCTGGATCAGCTGAAAATACGGCCCGATTAACTGACTGAACGGCCCTGGATTATTGTGGCCGGGCCAAGGGTAGGAAATAAAGTTTACGACGCCTATGATTCCAACCAAATTTTTGGGAAAATAGCAAAGGTACACTGAAAATCCAAAATTTCCTTGTGGACCCTAATTCTCAATATTTTGAGATAATCGTGAATAATAATTCATATTCCTAGCACTACAAAGTATAATCCATTTGTTTAGAATGAATACAGTGCTTCTAAAAGGGTTGAACGAGAGTCTACAAATTTTAGTTCACAAGTTAGAATTTTTGAAAAATGCTACTTTATCACATAATAAATATCTAAAACATTCCATGGGATGTAGTGCAGTTATTTTCAATGAATCATATATATACCTTTATAAAAAGTATATTAGGAATTGAGAACTAAGAATTTGGGCATATATTTACAGAGATAGAGAAATATCTCTTTGGGACCCCAAATGAGGGGGGTTTTGACAGAATCTGGGATGTCTAAGGCCAGAACTTCCAAAATAATCATGAAAAGTGCTCCAATTTTTCTGTACACCTAATTAAGGACAATTGCATTAATTGTTTAGCATAATAGCCACATTTGGACACATATTTCATGATTAGAATCGCCATTTCCAATATATTCAAAGTTCTCCATAGAATTGGTGTAGCATCAAAGTCGATAAGTTGAGAAATATTTATTTTTTTGGCAAAGAGATGTTTGAGGTACCTAAATATTTTCGCATATATCCTTTTATTTATGGTTATAATAGATTATATAGATTATATCTTCAATAGTTTTTACGATATGACATCGGCCTCTTTCGGGACCATATACAGGTATTATGCGTGAATTTCTTTGGGTGCATATATCTTTTCGCCCATTTGATGCTATAAAGACTGTCCTTTTAGCTTAACATTGGTGGCTTGGAAAGAAGGCTTTTTTAGGATGGAGATCTTTTCGAGCCCTACGGACTGTGGAAAATGAGGTATCAATTGTGAGTTGAGAAGCAAGTTTCCGTAATGATAGGAATGGTTTTCTTCTAATCTGCTAGGATAGAATCGGTTTAATAGCGTTTCTCAAGGTTGTAGGTCTTCTTGCTCCCTTTTTATGCTGGAGTTTAGAAGATGTCTTCTGTCGAGAATTGACATTATATACAGTGACCAAGCTAACCTTGGCAATACGAATAATCTCATTCGTAGTATAACTTTAGGATTAAGGAGAGTATAATAAAAATGCAAATAAAAAAAATACATTTACTTGCATTGAATTGTGAATACGCCATCAATTTTTAACCGTTTCGATTACTTTGGAAAGAAGAAAGAATTGATCGCATATTTTCTCGATTAAGGTTGGTGTTTCCTTCCAGAACTAACTTTAAAAGTTTTCTTTATTTTCTCCTGAAACTTTTTGTGGAAACTATTCTCGATGAGTTATCTGCAAAAATATACTTTTCGGGAGCCCAAGAAGTAAGAGAAAAATTTTTTTTCCCCAAATGACCTAATTTATAGAGGACATTCAAGGAAACTTCAATGCCTTATGCCTCTTTTACTCAATTATTCACAAAATGGTTGAATAAAGAAAATAATAGGAATAGAATTTTCAATTTTAACCCAAATAACTTTTTCTTTCAAATTTCGTTTATACAAAATTTAGAGGCAGATTTTCGTAAGGAAAAATATTTTAACTTTTTTCTAAAGTAGAATATCAAAAAAACTGTCTCTATCATTTTGTGCTACGTGACGAGATCTTTCTAAAACCGTCGAGTTTTTAACTCTACGACCTTTGTAACTAGAGATTCCTCCTTTGTAAAATTGATTTTTTTAAGTGCTAAAAACAGGTTACAAAGCAATTTTCTTCGGAAAGGCTTGATTTCCATTTGTTTTACGGTATTCTGATAATATATAACATCAAAACATCCTCAATCAACAACTTATAGTAGTACTTAACTTCAAAATATGACATATCAAATATTTTCACATCATGACACCTTCAAAAGTGTGAAAAAGTTGACAGTTATCACTGGGGGCCCAAAAATGACCATGTCCGATAGTTTCCGCCGAAATCCCATACCTATAACTTTATTTGACTATGCCAGGTCGTTATTTTATAACTGAATTCGTACTCAGCACTAAATTTCCAGCAATTTGGTATATATATTGACCATATTTGGAAATATTTTTGGTTGCATTTTCCTAGCAACGGTGAGGAATGCTAAAAAATTCCTGGCCGTTGCTAGGCACGGTCAAACAAAAATGTTCCCAAATATGGTCAATACACATATCAAATTGCTGGAAATCTAGTGCTGAGCATGAATTCAGCACTAAAAAGATGATCTGGCACTGTTTAAAGAAGTTAGAGCTGTGGGACATTTGCATTTAAAATGTGTCGTTTTTAGAGCGACACCAGGTGATACAAGTGGCTCAAAGTGGCGAAATATTGGGGCTGGAGTTACAAAAATCGGGATTATTGTTTAGAACCCCTATAAAGATCTAAAAATGATATAAAAGCAATTTGGGCACATTTTTAATAAAAAACAAGTTTTGCATAGGAAACACCAACCTTAACCTAGAAAATAATAGATGCTAATTTTCCTCATATTGAATCGGCTTTGCTCCTGTTAGACCTTTGTAGGACATATTTCAGGGTTAATCGTAAAACGTAAGGGACAATAGGGCTTCTAGGAATTTGTCGTCGCTAAAATTTACAGCATGCCTATAAAAAACAATTGTTTATAGCTTCACGAAAACATTAGAAAATATGAAGTTTAATAACTTACCCTATTCAAGATCGATAGTGATAGATTGAAAATGAATTTAAATGAAAGAAGTAGAATTAAATTGAAATAGATGAAAATATAAATGCTGAAATAATGTAAGATAGTTGAAATGACAATCAAGACGAAATCTAACATTATATACAAGCACATAGGATATGCCAAAACAAGACCACATTTTAAAAAATACGCAAATTCTCAAAAATGCATATTTTTATCTGAAGTTTTAAACATGGAGTATCCCAAGGGTAGACATTAACATTATTTAAGTAAATAATTTTAGATGGATATTTTCAAGTCATTAACTGTTATCTGTGACATGGACAAAATGTACCCATCCATGGTCACCATATAATATTCTGATCTTTTGAGCATGATATATGAATCTCCAAACCCTCTACTATACGTTGGTATAATTTGTATCTTAATATCTCTCATATTTTTTGATTTATAAACGATTTTGTCTGACATACGATTCCGTTGCTAAGATAACGCTCGTTCCATTGGTCAGTGATTTCACCGATGTCAAGCTGGCTCAGAATTTCATTGTGTGTTACACAAAGCGCATGCATGTAGTCTGTCTGCAACCCATAGTGGTGCAAAGATGTGTCTTGATACGTCTTGAGCAGCTATGGGCCCCGTTCGGTAGAACATTATGTGCATTATGTGTTTTGGTAATATTAATCAAGGCTGATAATTTGGTAAATAATTGGCTAAAAACATTTAATCCACGCATTGAAGTCCCAATAACCATCAATATATTTTGAAATGCTGGTTATATCGACTGTATTACTCAATCTCTAGCAATAAATTCCCAGTAGATGAAATATAAAGGGATACTGATCCCAATAATGATAATAATGACAATAGATGCGATAACTAAATATTGATGATGGCGGAGGAGCTGAAACCAACTAACAGTGGCCCATACTAGTATCAACGGATTGTTGTTTAATTGAAAAAATGTGAGATGATTGGATAATAGAAGTCGACGTTGACTCCAAAATTTGGCAATAAGAAGTATTATAGTTTGAACCCGACATTTGACACTATAAGCTGAAATGATTTTCCAATAGGTCATTTTTTATTGAATATTTAGCAAAGACAAAAAAATTCTGAAATAATTTTTTTGTAAAATCCAGAATAATTAGGGACATGAGCCATCAAGCCGAAGTCGCTTAGAAAGAAGATCTGAAAATGAACTGACTAAAACGTATCTACCATTCTTCGTAGTCAATTATGCCCTAAGAATAGGTAGATTCTATAGGCAAACGTTCTTTGTGATCCAAAGAAAGACTCATAGGGTTAATAATCAGTTAATGAAACATATAAATTGTAGAAACTTTCTTTAATTTACGTGTTTGTTTCCTAGTCTTTCCGTGGGGAGAGAATTACCTCAAATCATCATAGATTAACATGATATAAAGTTTATATATCCGTTGTCAAAATTTCAAAATTTCAAGCTACAATAGTGCTATTTATTGAAAGATTTAGTTTTGCGATAGATTGTTGTTACATTCCTGCGTGGCAATTGTAAAGCATTTTGGTCAGTTTAGGCCTTATCGTGAAAAATGTAATAACTAGGTCTTCAAATTTGATCATATTTGATAGTTAATGGGCTACTCCCTATTAAGTGACAATTCAATTTGAACTTCTAAATTTAGTATAGAGTCATGCGGCAATTTAGTATTTTGGTCACATTCTTAAAAGCGACACATAACTCAAAACACGTTGAATTTAGGAGTACAAATAGTATTATTACCCAATAAGATGAGTCTATTGCCCATCGAATACGATCTAATTTGAAGATCTAGTTACTACAGTTTGGACGATATGGCTTAAACTGACTAAAAAAGCTTTACCATAGCAGAGTAGGAATTTAGCAGCATTCCATTGAAAATTTTTAATTTTTAGATCAACAAGTACAAATCTTGGTTCTACGCAAATCATTTTATAAGATTTAATATTAAGCTTTGAAAAAGCGTAGAAAATGACTAAAATCGTCCTTACAGTAACACGTTGTGCAATGATATAATGATTAATCAACATTATATCAACAGATATACATACTCAGATATCATCTATTATATACGCTGAAAATAAATTCTTAGGGTCTATTCTGCATGGTTATCGATTTTAGCTAATCATGCACTATTTCAGACTGCCACTACCACTTCATCCCTAGGCTATAATTTTCGGTCAATTGTGAGGCATCCTTTCTATTAAAATTCGATTAATGTATATTTATATGCAACCGCGATAAGCTTGCTTGTGCTACGAGGTTGACGGACTCTTGTGCTCGCCAGAGGCGGCCTTTGGGCGCCTAGGCTCACATTGATTAATTTATGGTAGATAACATCTCTCTAAAAACGTCTCTCTCTCTCTCTCTCTATGAATATATATATATATAATAAGGTGCTCCAAAAAATTCGAAAGTTTAAATCCTTAGATGCACACTCTTATGGGATTTGTCTGGTTTGGAAATTAAACTTACAAAAGGAGTCATTCTGATATGCACAGAAACTAGTAACTTCATTTTTGAGATATAATTAATGATGCTATATCCCAGCATAATTAACCACTTTCCACAACTTTCAGAAAATCAACCTGTCCGAGACATATGGATTTTCAATTTAAAATGATAATCTACCATCTAATTGCACTAATTAGACGATAGCTAGTTTTATTTTCATGAGTTTACCCCCCTAACTTTTAGCACTATTAAAAATTAACTGCATATTAGAGGGTTTTGAAATCTACCTCAAACATTGTTTTGGCCCCAATTGAGATTATATAATGCAAATATTTAGATAAAAGGTCAATAAAATTCATTCAAAATAGATCTAAAAGACAGTTCCTTTCTATAACACTCGGAGAATGGCTGGCTTTATAGCAGATATTGGTGATAATTGCATCCGAAATAAAATTCTGATCATTTTGAAGAAAACTCTTGTCAGATCCGACTATCCGATTATTGCTTCGTGAGTAATGGCTTATTATAGATAACGTTCGGGTATAAAAACAATCTAGGTCCCAAAAGATGCCGATGCCCAATTTCTTAGTTCTCAATTGCTAACAGATTTTATAACGATATATAGATGATTTATTGAGTTTTTTTCTAATAATTGCCATGTGATAACTTGTCATACTTACTATTAAAATTCGATTAATGTTTGTACATATATATATATATCTTTAAGAAATTGATTGAAGAAACTTCCAGGCACAGAAGACAGATTTTTGGCATGTGGGAGTCTTTTGTCTATGGCTCCATTAAGTTCTGAGCTCAGACGAAAATGTCGAGACATCATGGAATTCTAAAGTCATTGTCACCTTTTATATAATTATAAATTTTAGTTTATCTACCATAACCAGTCATTTTAAGTGATAAAAGGCTGAAATTTTAACAGAATATGTATATTAATATATTCTTCACATATGATACTACTATCATAAAATGATGACTCATCATTCTGTTATGACGTCATCATTACGCATCAAAATTGTAGCAGCGGATTAGCATGTCACAGGAAACACCTTATATCTTAAAAACTATATAAGCTACATGAAAAAAATCATATCAGCGTATAAAGGAGCGTTGGTATACCTATGTGACGATATTTGTTTCTCGATTTTATCCATGATGACTCAGCATTTTCACTTTTACTAATGCTTGTCACACCTTTTTAATTGTATCTCAGAAGTTATCCGAGATATCAATTTCTCCTTTTATATACTTATTACTCTTATTTGGTACACCTTATGTTTCAAATTTCAAGTTGATATCTCCCTTTTTGGGCAAAGTCTGCTGCAAATTACTAACAATATGGTTGTCAAATTACCAACAGATTTATGTTGTGACCCGTATTGAAGAAATTGATCATTATCATGCCCCTTGGTATTTTACAACATTGTTGGTAATTTGCAGGCCTTTATTTCTGCATATGACCAACAATAGACTTTCTATTGTTGGTAATTTGAAGACATGTGTTGGTAATTTGAAGACATGTGTTGGTAATTTGAAGACATCTGTTGGTAATTTGAAGATATATGTTGGTAATTTGACAACATAGAATCTGTTGGTAATTTGACAACCATATTGTTGGTAATTTGCAGGCGTCCCATACGGCCACTCTATATAACGGTCACCTGTCTATAGCGGTCACCAATGAACAGTCCCGTCCGAAATTCCATAATATTGAACCTGTGTATAGCGGTCACCTGCTCAACGCCAGGGGCTTCACGAAAGGGGGGAGTCTCACATAGGAGTTTGAACTTCCTTTTGGAAATGAGTAACTTGTCCTGCGATCGCTCATTCACTTGTTCCACAATGGATTCCAGTTTACGCTTTCGCTTGGGTGAGTATTTGAGGAACACTCCAAGAGCTTTCAGTGATGAAATCATTCTGTGAATTTCTGGGATACTGCATGCCTTGGATATGGCTAGATTAAGCTGGTGGCTGCTACAGTGATAGTAAACAGCTTGTGAACTTCTGCCTTAAGACGTGCTTGACAACCTTTCAAAGCCCCAGCCATCGCACCAGCGCCATCATAGCCCTGGCCACGATACAGTTTGATGTCAAGACCACAACTTGAGATGAAGGCCTTAATCTTAAGAAATATGTCCTCTCCACGAACACTTTCACAAGATACAAATCCAAGCAATTTCTCAATAGCTTGTCCATCATTGACGTATCGGAACACAATCCCAAGTTGTTCCCAGTTGGATACATCAGTCACTTCATCCGCGGAAACCGAGAAAAACTTAGACTTTTTTATTTCTGCAATAATTTGATCGCGAATAAAATCACCCATGCAATGAAGGAGGTCATTCTGTGTGGTCTTAGAGATGTAGGTTTCCCGGCTGGAGTACGACTCGAGGTGTTCTCGCAGGACTTCATCTCCTGAATCCACACGAAAGTTCACAACAGCTTTAAACTTACCTTGAGACAGAAGAGTAGACGTGTTGTCATCGCGATGACCTCGGAGTGCTATACCCTGTCTGCCACACAGCTCCACACACTTCACAATAGATGTGAGAACGGCTCGGTTTGTTTTCACACGTTCCTGCATGGCGGTAGACAGTGACATATCTACTCGCTTTGAAAGATATATCATGGTATGTAGAAATGCATCCATCTTCGCCTCAGATGTGAGGTGGTATTCCAAGTGACTATGAGTAGTTAGGTCAATCACAGCATCTTTCCAATTGACAAGTGGACGTGTTACCAAGTTTAGAGCACGGCCACTTGTTCGCTGCTCTACCGGAAATAGCATACATGAAAGGCAAAAAATACCTTGCGCAGAACTTGAGAAGGATATAAATGGGAATTTCTCAAACCAATCGCGACAGCAAAACCTTAGTCTTACGCCACAAGTGCGACATTTGTCAGTATATTGACGGCTCGGCATGGGAACATTGGTTGCTGGAGTGCGAAACTTTATGAGGTTCAACTTGTTAGACTCACTAATAGCGCCACAACACACAAACTCGGCAATATCTAATACAGAATCTTCTCCAGGCGTGGATACACTAGCAAGAGAAACATCAGGCACAGGCATAACCGTAGCCTCACTTGAATCTTGGCAGAGATTCGATCGTTTAGTTGGAGGACCGAAAAATGATATGATATCTGAGCCTGCTTTCTTCATATCGTAGCTAATAAAGTATCCCAGAATTGTCATATATATTTATGATTACAAAGTCTTACTCAATGATATAGCATTACTTAGCCTTATGGTAAGGTTTCAAATTTAGGTACAGAATATATATATAGTCTTGAAAAAGAAACAAACCTTAAATATCCATAAAAATACATGAATATTATCGGAATAGTGATATTTACTGAGAAAATTCCCCATGCGCAGACCAATCTGGAAAGGGTCGCCTTTCTAGATTGGCCTAAAGAAAATGGGGCACCCAAATATGTAACAAGGAATATACTACTACGAGAACGAGTGCATTAGGCTAGTCCTCGAAGAGGGGGCCCCCCCTGGATCCGCTTATGAACGCAGCCAGCGGCCACTCGTTTGTAGTCCCTTACTGACCCTAAAACTGTGTATAACGGCCATCACCTGTCTATAACGGCCACTACCTGTCTATAACGGCCATCACCTTTTACACCTGTTTATGCATCTATTACAGAACCTGTTACGAACGATAAACAAGTTTCATGTAATTACTTCAAGTAATGGATTTCTAAAAACTTGATATTTATTGCACTACGTTGATACCTTTTGGGGATTAAGACAAACACCAGTGTATAACGGCCAATTTTGTCCAGTCCCTTGGGTGGCCGTTATATACAGGTTCCACTGTATCTCTATTATGAACAGATTTTTTAGTCCCCTGGTGGTTCACAATAAGCGACCCTGACTGTACTTGTTTATACGCATACGATGGAGGTTAACATCAAAAATTTCTGTTTCCCTCAATCCTCAAACCAATGCATCTTAGAAGACTAGGTTAACCCCAAACATAGGCATCTCTTATAGCTATTCCCACTGCACTATGATAAACAACTGATTGATGGGTAGAACTAACTTAAACTTGGGGCACATATATTTTGTTTAGATTTGTGGCTAATCGTTGACAAATATATTTGAATTTAGTACACTTCCAACCCTTATTAATATCAGAAAAAAAAATAAAAGAAAATTATTTTCTAATTAAATGTTTTAACCTTTTATTTGTTTGGTGAGCATCGCACTTGTTTCTGATCTTTATCTTACACTTATACTTCAAAATTAAAGCAACAGTTTCTCTGAATTAGTTACTGATCA
Source organism: Aphrocallistes beatrix (assembly GCA_963281255.1). NCBI lineage: Eukaryota > Metazoa > Porifera > Hexactinellida > Sceptrulophora > Aphrocallistidae > Aphrocallistes > Aphrocallistes beatrix. The sequence goes on from OY725488.1 coordinate 3,718,026, forward strand.
GTTAATGATAGTGTTTAATCAAACAAAGATATTCATAATTACAATATTGAAGACCCCTTAATTTAATAAAACCTTTAACAAAATATTGAGAAATAATTAATTCTAGATCATGACAAAGAATTCTTTAGGAAATCAGATACTTAATTAATACTGCATAAATAATGGAATGTTCAAATTCTTCTTTTCAGGTTCTGTATTGCGTCAATGCCTTAGAAATAGCTGTAGTGGGTGTTATCAGAAATAATTTGATAATGGCAAAATAACATTCTCAATTTATGCAAGTCATGGAAGTTAAGGATACCGCCCTCGAAAAACCTTGCCTGGCGTAAAAAAATTTTTTTATTGCTAATTTCATTGTATTACTGATCGGTCTACCATCTGATAGCACTATTTGGACGGTATTTTTTTTATTTTTTGTGAGATAACCCCCTAAAGTTTAGCGTTAATAAAAATTGAAAAATTATTGGAGGTTTTTAACTCATTTACCAATTAGTTTTTAACTTATTTGATATTGTTTTAATGATATGGACCTCAACATTGTTTTGGTACCTTTGGATATTATATAACACAAAGTTTTAAAGAATGGGCAAATAAAATCCAAACAAAATAGCTCTATAAGGGAGTTCATTTATATAATGCTCGGGAAATCCCAAGTTTGATATTTAGCGATTACTGGCTCAGAAATAAAATTCTGATCGTTTCACAAAAAAAATTTGTTCGGATCCGATCATTTTTTCCTGAGATATCGCTTATTATAGGTAAAGTTCGGGCATAATATCCCTCTAAGGTCCCGAAAGAGGCCGATGTCATATCTTAAAAACTATTGTAGATATATAATATATTATATCCTTAAATAAAAGGATATATGCGAAAATATATAGGTTCCTCGAACATTCGTTGGTCAAAAAATAAATAATTCTCGACTTATCATTGATTTAATTGTAATACAAATTCTATGTGGAGAACTTTGAATCTATTAGAAAATGGCGAATCTAATCATTAAATAGGTGTTCAAATTTAGCTATTATGCTAAATAATGAATACAATTGTCGTTAATAATATGTACATAAAAATTGGTGAACTTTTGATAATTATTTTGAAAGTTCTGGCCTTGGACCTCGCAGATTCGGTCAAAAACCGCAATTTAGGGTCCAAAAAGAGATATCTCTCTATCTCTGTAAATATAAGTCCAAATTCTTAGTTCTCACTTCCTAATATACTATTTATGTGTACATATATGATTCTTTGATAATAATTGCACTACACCCTATGGAATGTTAAGTTTTACATTTTTGTCATATGATGACGTAACATTTTTAGAAAATCCCAACTTCGAAGCTAAAAGTCGTAGACTTTCGCTCTAACTTCCTAATATACTTTTTGGAAGCTTTTTATTCATTCTAAACTGATGGATTATACTTCGCAGTGCCAGGAATATGAATTATTATTTACAATTATCTCAAAATATTCAGAATTAGGGGCCTCAAGGAAATTCGTGGATTTTCAGGTTACTTTTGCAGTTTTTTGTAAATATTTGGTTCTAATATACCTAAATCAGCAGTATGAATGCGAATAAATGTCTGTTAATGCTTTTGTTCATTATTAATAACTCATTTTACATTCTTCTTAACACCTAAACTTAAAATCTCTATATCTCGGGACTTTAAAATTTCAAAATTGACCGTCTTTACAGAATTATTTCTCAAATTTGGTTTGAGATAGAAGTTTGAAAATTTCAAGAGTTGTTCCATATCATTAGGCGATGAACGTAGGACCACCATTTTTTTGAGATATTCTAACTCGGTGATTTTATTCCTGATTTCCCCCAAAAAAACAGACATTTTTGGCCCTTCTTTTTCGGACACCGATAAAATTTACAATTTTTGTCATTATAACTTTCTTCTGGTCCTATGAATTTGCAAATATGGTAGACTATCTATGATTCGATTTTGGAAGCATTTGATTCCTTGGTAAGTCCTAAACAATTCCTTGAGTGCCCAAATTTCTACCATTAAGATGTGCTAGCGGAAAACTAAAAAAACAGACTTTGAGACACTGTATCTCAAAAACTAGAAATGGTAATCAAAAACGGTTTGGAATGTGCCAGTATTTCTTGATGGAGATACCTCCCCATGCTTAACATCTCCTATAGTTCTACTTTCATCGTATGCTGTAAGCAGGGTTTCATCCTGCTTTCCGAAGTCATACGCCTAAATGGGCGCCACCATTTTTCTACGCGCCTAGACTCTGCATTTTTATGTATGTTTTATGCCACGCGCCTAAGTAGGCGTATGCCGCGCCTAAATCATACGCCTAATTCTAATCCATGGGATCAAATACGCGCCTCTAGCCGCGCCCAGTACGCCTGGATGAAAGCCTGGCTGTAAGCCAAATCATATGTTTTTTGAGGGCGGTATCCTTAACATCGTATTTGGATATCGTGAGTGTTGAGATTATGTATTCAGCTGTTAGAAGGTTTATCGAGGTAGTCATCGTCACAGATATGTTGCGTAAAAATCACGTTTTGTCAGAAGATCTAATGAATCAAGAAAAAAGTAAGAGAATTTCAAATACTTAATGAATTATGAATCGGTTACCTCTAGTCGAAGGATATCCGAATATGTCTGATCACCTTTGCTTTACATAAATTTCTTTTCCTCAACAAAGTAGGGTTTGCCATTTCAAAAATGGAATGTAAAAAAATGCTAAGGAGGTTAAATATACAAAAATCAGAAAAATGTAAGATACAATACAATCAGAAAAATATATATTTGAAACACATACAAAAGTTTAGCTTAGTTTTCCGACTATACAATGTATCGTGTCTAATTATTACTTAATCGAATGAAGATCTCTATATACTTATGGTCAGTTTCTCGGTTGTAGTCGAAGTAGAAGCTGGATAAACTCCTTTTTTCTATCGCGAATTAAATCTATGTTATATTTACTCTCCTGGATTCAATGGAAACCTTAGAATGGAACATGGCTTGTGTTGACCAATTCATTGAAAAGTGGCAAGAAATATAACAATAAGAAATATAACAAAAAACACATCATGAAATAAATAAATTTTAAGTATTCGAAATCATAGATAGGAACTACACCAAGCGGACAAAAGTATTTCAACACTTGATTCTTTCCCATACAAATACAGTCAGGGTCGCTTATTATGAACCCGCTTAATATGAACATTCGTTTATTATGAACCAACCTCCTGGTCCCAATTTCATTATTTAGATAGGATTTGTATTGAATCAAGTTCGCTTAATATGAAGTATCTCTATTATGAACAGATTTTTTGGTCCCCTGGAGGTTCACAATAAGCGACCCTGACTGTAGTACTAAAATGGGTATATTCATGAAGAGGGTTACTTCTAAACGGTATGGGATACAGCTAATCGGATTCCAGATTCGAAAAATACGCAATTAAATTAGTCACAGGTTAATTTTTCTAATTAATCCTAACTTTTTGTAATAATCAATCAGTGCCACTTTATGCCACATACACCCATTTTGAACTCTATTGATGATGGCAATAAATTACCTTAGGTGGCTCAGTATGATAAGATTGTTCATTGAGTTGAGTAGAGTAATTTATTAGTTATGTTCACTATGACTAATTTGAATGTGTAGATTTCGAAACTGAAATCAGATTTTTAGTATCTCTTTGAATTTGAACGTATTGCCGTCCATGAAAAAAATCCAATTTAGTATTATTTGTATGGGAAAGAACGAAGTGTTGAATACTTTTGTCCGGTTGGTGTATATTAAATAATTTTTAAGTATGTAATTTTAAATGGAATGCATATGTAAGTACTGTATTTTCTTGAATAGTAGCTAGGGTTGCTAGATTTTCAAAAGGCCAAACCCGGACATAATTTATTCTCTAAAAAATTAACCATATGTACTACCTGTTACTGCATCTTCTAAGTGAAACTGAGTGTTGGATGAAAAATGCTTATTGTAATGTTATCTAATTTTAAATTTGTATCAATAACTTATCGTCAAAATATACAGAATACATAAATAATCAAGAGAAATAACAGATCAAAACACAAAAGTAAACTGATCTGATCTAAGAATGGCAAATCACACCCTTAGATCAGATCAGTTCTCGTCATAGGCTATCTCTACAAACAACATTGTTGCATCTCTATTTTGAATATATTTGAAACTGACTAAATGTTTGAATCTGGCGGTGAATACAGGTAATTCAAATGACCTGATGTGATCAATTATCTGTGTTTTACCTAAACATGTATTTCACCAGACCAGATTCAAACATTCAGTCAGACCTTTGTTAAATTGTATTAATTTTAGGTTTAACTGACAGTACAGGCTCATAATGACAACCTAGATTTTGAATATAGTACATAGCATTACTAGTAGGTTCTTTTAAAAATTTAGCTAAACTATACCCATTTCCTGAAAACCCAGCCCAGCGAGTTCCTTCCTGTCCCAAAAACACCCAAATATCTATTTTGAATAGCAATGCAGTCGCAAATATTTCCAGATCTGTGGCCCAAGTCCCCGGTCTAGACATTCCTCTTTTATTAAACCAATCCTGAATACAGTCAGGGTCGCTTATTATGAACCCGCTTAATATGAACATTCGTTTATTATGAACCAACCTCCTGGTCCCAATTTCATTATTTAGATAGGATTTGTATTGAATCAAGTTCGCTTAATATGAAGTATCTCTATTATGAACAGATTTTTTGGTCCCCTGGAGGTTCACAATAAGCGACCCTGACTGTATTTCTATAATTACTGCTTTGATAAACAAATTTTGTCTTAAGGCCAGTACTGGTAGCTGACGCTATTTTTTGAAAAATTTTAGATTTGAAGTTTTGTGTATTTTTAAGTTCATATATGTATTCTTAATATTCGTACGAAACAGCTTTTGGAAATTCAAAGTAGTTTTACCGTTATGTCACCTTTAGTAGGTGCCAATTCAATGGGTATGATTGGGGATAAAAAATTATTTTAAATAGTTGAAGTGAGATTTGATGCGCACTCCTAGAAAATTTTTTTTCCATCAATTGCCGTTCTTAGTGTTTTAATCCATTGTAGGTATTTTGCTTTAGCTAACTGACTAGAATCTAAGCAGTTTTCAGTAGAATTATTCAACAGTATTTTGTAAATTTGCCTAATTTTAGCCACTATTTTGGGATTTCACCAAAAATTGGAAAATATCTCTGGAATGTGTGTTCTGAATTGAATGATTCTGGTCACATTTTATCAACAGTATGCATAGATCAGATTGCAAGCCTAATAACCATGATTGCAATCAAACTATTTTAGTTATTTTTGCACACATTTTTATACTCGGTATAGGAATTAAATATCGCGCGATCTGGAACTATAGCTTTAAAGTCAGAACATTCGATGAGAGAACAATTAAATGGTAAATAATAACCACTATGGGTAGCTTTAAAGGAGTTAAAACAATGGATAAGATAGCATAAGAAAACCTAAGCACCCAGTACTGGCCTTGAGGAATTCATTACAACTATTTCTCAACTTATTTAAAATGTTGTCTACTACTTTGTTCTTAATTTAGCATGATAACAAGTACTACCAGTTAATAAATAAGATACGGTAGAAAAATAGCAATTTCCGTCACCTAGAATAGGTACAATTTTATTAGGAACAAATTTTCTTTGATTTTCTTTCCCTATTGAAGCATCATATTCAAGAGAGGAATTAAATGGAATATTAAATAGTCTACAAATCATAATTTGCCAAGCACTATCAGGTAGACGGAATCCTGGCAAATCAGGACATAAAACATCTTGCTCTACTATTTCTTCGTCAGTTATTACATTAGACGCAGGTTCAGGTGCTAGATTCTTAGCTGAATAAGAAGAATCACTCCTTAATTCAGATAATTTCTGACGTTTTCTAATTATTAGTGGACGCTTATTATTTCCTTTAATTTCTTTAGAATCGTTGATATTTTTATTTTCACCGACCAATTTCTTGCAAACAAGAGGAAAAGTAGTACTTTTCGATTCTAGATCGCCACAATGCCTTTTAAGTTTCCTTGCCCATTCTTCACTACTGTATTCCTCTAAAGAATTCCTATTACGTTTATGAAACTTACTCATAATTGACAGTTTCAAATCAATCACTTATTCTTATGTAAAAAATTATCAACCTATGCCACTTTGTGTCACTAAACGCCATCATATATAATGGCTGTGACTTGGGACAAGTAGCATCAAGTATCAAATGTTGATATTTATCATCTTGGGAGTTAGTAATTAAGCATTGACATCGAGCATTTTCGGGGCCATAGAGAGGTTTGATGTCCGAACTTTACCTACAATATACTATAACTTACGAACTAATGGTCGGATCTGAACAAATCTTTTTTTTAAATGTTCAGAATTCTTTTCTATACACAATAGCTAATATCACAACGGCCATTTCCCGAGCATTTTAGAAATGAAGTCCCTCATAAAGATACTTTTGATTGGATTGTAAGTGCCTCTTTTACTAAATTCATCTGTTTTATAATATTTAATGGGGCCAAAACCATTTTGAGGTTCATATATTTGAAAAAATATCAGATAAGTTAGAAAATATTTGATGAATGCGCCGCAAAACCACGAATAACTTTCCGATTTTTAGTACGACTGAGCTTTAGGTGCTCAGTTCATAAATATCAAAATAAATACCATCCAACTAGTACGATTAGATGGTAGACTACTCAATAATCCAATGGAATTAACAATAAAAAATTTCAGCATTTTTTAAAATGTCAGGCGATGTTTTTCGAGGGCGGTATCCTTAATAATGAACAAAAGCATTCACAGACATTTATTCGCATTCATACTGCTGATTTAGGTATATCAGAACCAAATACAGTCGACTCCGCTTAATTGGGCCACTGTTTAATCGGGTCAACCGCTTAATTGGGCCACTTTTGGTAGGACCAGAATAGCTCTCACACATAGAAGCTAATATAAAATATTTTCGGTTAATAGGGTTCTCCGCTAATCGGGGCAAAATGTTCTCTGACCGATGTGGCCCTATTAAGCGGAGTCGAATGTATTTACAAAAAATTGCAAAAGTACCCAGAAAATCCACAAAATTCCATGAGGTCCCTAACTCAGAATATTTTGAGATAATTGTAAATAATAATTCATATTCCTGGCACTGCGAAGTATAATCTATCAGTTTAGAATGAATAAAAAGCTTCCAAAAAGTATATTAGAAAGTTAGAGCGAAAGTCTACGACTTTTAGTTTCGAAGTTAGGATTTTGGAAAAATGCTACGTCATCATATGACAAAAATCTAAAACTTAACATTCCATAGGGTGTAGTGCAATTAGTATCAAAGAATCATATATGTACTCTCATAAAAAGTACATTAGGAAGTGAGAACTAAGAATTTGGACATATATTTACAGAGATAGAGATATATCTTTTTGGACGCTAAATGGGGGTTTTTGACCGAATCAGCGAGGTCCAAGGCCAGAACATTGAAAATAATTATCAAAAGTTCACCAATTTTTCTGTACACATTATTAACGACCATTGTATTCATTATTCAGCATAATAGCTAAATTTGGACACATATTTAATGATTAGATTCGCCATTTTCAAATAGATTCAAAGTTCTCCATATAATTTGTATTACAATTAAATCAATGTTAAGTCGAGAATTATTTATTTTTTGACAAAGGAATGTTCGAGGGACCTATATATTTTCGCATATATCCTTTTATTTAAGGATATAATATATTATATATCTACAATAGTTTTTGAGATAAGACATCGGCCTCTTTCGGGACATTATAGGGATATTATGCCCGAACTGTATCTATAACAAGCGCGCTTCGCTTGCTTGCGCTGCGCGGCTGGCGGACACTTTGTGTCCGCCGGAGGCTCCCTTCGGTCGCCTGGAAGTGACATTGGTTAATTACGGATATATAATCTCTAAATATGTCCATCTTAGTTTAAAATCGATATCACTCGAAAAAACACCAAATTTGTCAATTTTTAAAATTTTGATGAGTAATGATGACGTCATAGCAAAGTAATGAGTCATTATTTTTTTTGATAGTTGCACCATATGTGAGATGTGTTAGGATACAGATTCTATTAAAATTTCAGCCTTCTATTTCCTACAATAACGACTGAGTTATGCCCGAATAACTGTGTTGCTTAACTTTAAAAATGTGACAATGACGTCATAATTCCATGATGAGTCGACATTTTCGTCTGAGCTCAGAACTTACTGGAGCCATAGCCAAAAGACTCCCACATGCCAAAAATCAGCTTTCTGTGCCTGGCAGTTTCTTCAATCAATTCGTTACAGAGATATATATATATACGCACACAAACAATAATCGAGTTTTAATAGTAAGGACAAGCGCGCTTCGCGCTTGCTTGCGCTGCGCGCCTGGCGGACACTTTGTGTCCGCCGGAGGCTCCCTTCGGTCGCCTGGAATCACATTGGTTAATTATAAGGGAGATAACATCTCTAAATATGTCTGTTCTACTGTGCTAATCGATATCACTCGAAAAATCACCAAATTTGTCAATTTTAAAATTTTTGATGCGTAATGATGACGTCATAACAAAGTGATGAGTCATCATTTTTTGATGAAAGTCGCATTATATGTGAGGTATGTTAGTATACAGATTCTATTAAAATTTCAGCCTTCTATCTCCTATAATGGATGAGTTATGCCCGAATAACTGTGTTGCTTAACTTTTAAAAATGTGACAATGACGTCATAATTCCATGATGAGTCGACATTTTGCTCTGAACTCAGAACTTACTGGATCCATAGCCAAAAGACTCCCACATGCCAAAAATCAGCCTTCTGCGCCCGGCAGTTTCTTCAATCAATTCGTTACAGATATATATATATACAATCATCGAGTTTTAATAGTAAGGATATTCGATATCTCAAGAACAAATGGTCGGATCCGAAAAAATTTTTTTTTTGAAACGATTAGAACTATATTTCTGACCCAGTGATCGCTAAATATCTGAGATCAAACTTGCGATTTCCCGAGCATTATGTAAATGAACTCCCTTTTAGAGCTATTTTGTTTGGATTTTTTTTGCCCATTCGTTTAAATTTTTGTGTTATATAATCTCCAAAGCTGCCAAAACAATGTTAAGGTCCATATCATTAAAAAATATCAAATAATTTAATAACTAACTGGTAAATGAGTCAAAACCTCCAATAATTTTTCGATTTTTATTAACGCTAAACTTTCGGGGGTTATCTCACAAAAAATTAAAAAAAATATCGTCCAAATAGTGCTATCAGATGGTAGACCGATCAGTAATACAATGAAATTAGCAGTAAAAATTTTGTTTTTTTTAAGCCAGGCAAGGTCTTTCGAGGGCGGTATCCTTAAATGCACTACTCCCGCAATTTTATACCTTTGATTTGAAAAGAAATGAATTGTACTGATTCTGGAATAATTTGACTTTATTTGCTTGTTTTATTTTAACATTTCGTCATTTAAATATACATATTAACCATTAGTGCATAAAAAACGTAAGAGAGCACAAATTCGTCTCAAGGTATATCTGCACGTAAGAGAGTCGCATTCGTCTCATGGTATATCTGCACGTAAGAGAGTCGATCTGCTTAGTATTATCTCCAACACGTTATCCTCTGAAAGTATTAGATATCTAGCTTATCGTATTTCGTGAAAGTACTCTACTGGTAGCTGTAATAACCTATCAATACAAAACTTTAGCGGAACAGTTGGTAGATTATGACTTACCTACCTGGATGTTTATGATTCAATTACGCTACATTAAAGAAATGTATTGAAATTTGGATTTTGATCAAATTACTATTCAATTTGCTAAGTGATAATAATAGAATGATTCATAATTAATCATTGTTTCAAAAATAATTAAGTTTAAAAGAAATAAACATTGTAATTCCAATCAAGGCTGAAAATAGATTTTTAAAAACTTTGTAATCGTTTTTCAAAACATAGTTCTAGTTCAATGGTATTTCGATCGTAATTTTATCTCTCAATAACAACTATTCCCGAACTAATGAGGAAATCTTAATGTGAGTTCAAACCAAATTAATAAGGTTCAAGCATAGCCTACTCTAATAATGCCTCACAGTAAAATAACCAAGGATGCAGTAATAGCCGAATGGATTAATACACGATTAGCCTAAAATCGTTAACAATGTAGAATAGGCATTAAGAATGTATTACCAGCATATATAAACATGGTATCAAAGTACATATATCCGTTGGAAAAATTTCGATTAGTCATCATATCATTGCGCAACTTGTCATTCTAAGGACAATTTTTGCGATTTTCCAAGCTGTTTTAACCCTATTTTTTTACATATCAATATAACTCACACTGATATCTCCTTCAAAACATATATATATGAATAAATCTATTAGTAAAGAAAAATACCTATAAGCAGTTGAAATGTTCTCACAACGAATGCAATGAGTTGTAAATACCATCTTAGTAATCAATTGAATCAGTAATATAGTAATTCATAGCCTACGCTAATAATGCCTCACAGTAAAATAACCAAGGATGCGGTAATAAGATAAGTACACGATTAGCCTAAATCGTTAACCATGTAGGATAGGCATTAGGCATCTTGCCTGGCGTAAAAAAAAACGTAAAATTTTTTATCGCTAATTTCATTACTGAGCGGTCTAGCATCTGATAGTACTAGTTGGACGGTATTTATTTTGATTTTTATGAGTTAACCCCTTAAAATTTAGCTGTACTAAAAATTGAAAAAATTATTGGAGGTTTTTGACGCATTCACCAATTAGTTTTTAACTTTATTTTGATAATTTTTTTATGATATGGACCTTAACATTGTTTTGGCACCTTTGGAGATTATATAACACAAATATTTAGAAGAACGGCCAAATAAAATCCAAACAAAATAGCTCTACTATAAGGGAGTTCATTTATATAATATTCGTGAAATCGCTTGTTTGATATCAGATATTTAGCGATCATTGGATCAGAAATAAAACTATGATCGTTTTTTTAAAAAATATATTTCTTGACGGAGACACCTTTCCACGCTTAACATATCTTATAACACTACTTTCATCGTATGCTGTAAGCCAAATCATATGTTTTTCGAGGGCGGTATCCTTAAGAATGTATTACCAGCACACATAAACATGGTATCAAAGTACATATAACCGTTGTCAAAATTTCGATTAGTCATCATATCATTGCGCAACAGGTCATTATAAGCACGATTTTGGCAATTTTCTAAGCTGTTTTAAACCTACTTCTAAATGTTATTAAGGTAGAATTTTTGTGTAGAACTGCTGCATAGATTTTTGACCCCCATAGAATTATGACCCCCCTTAATAGAGACACCATGGATACTCCAGTGGGGGTCATTTTCCTATGCATCAGCATAGAAAAATGACCCCCCTTATACTGAATACTCATTCTTTACCTAGCAAATCACACTAGCATCATGAATCATCAGATGCTTATCATCATAGTACTTACCTCTACACATTTCTGCTTCAAATGTGAACACATTTGATGACAATTATTACTACTACGTAGTTAGAAAATTATCATGTTGAATACATTAAAATTCGCTTACGACACTCTTGTGAACCTCAAGAGTAATTCGGTGCTAAACAACATATACAGAGATCACCCCAAAATTACGTTCCTTAAACAATATATTAACTAATAAACTGAATAATTAACATCTACTTGGAGAGTAATGGATGTAACTGAACATACTGAACTATGTGATTTTTTATTGCATGAAAAATACCCCGATCGTGTGGATACTAAAAATCTAAAAAGAAATTTCAGAAGGAAGGCGTCAAAGTATCATGCAAATGAAGAAAGGAGACTTTATCAAGTAAGTTCAATGTATATTTATAAACTGATATACTATGTATGCATTCGCATTTTAATTTTACTTCATTAAAAATTCTATTATTTGCTAGAAGGTTCAGGTTCAATGTGGAAACGAAAAAGTCCCATTAAAGGCCAAAATACCCGAGATCCTAAGCCTCTATCACGACTCCCATCAACCTGGCATTAATGCTACACTAGCCAATATTCGCAGGGAGTACCACTGGAAAGGAATGTATAATGAAGTTGAGCAATATGTAAGAAAATTTTATATACTATGATTATCTTTAGAATTTGATTTGATACAGTAGGAATTGGATATAGTGATACCGTGGAGACATAACGTGGATCACATTATTATAATACATCAATGTTTACCCAGGAGCGCGGTGAAATTTTAAATATTTTCATACTGTTTTAAGAGTATTACAATTTGTGAGGTTACAATGATCGCGTGCTGTTTGCTGCATCCAATGGATATATCTAATATCTACAGTAATTAGCTTACGAATTAGAAAATTTACTTGTCGTATTTAGACTTGAGAATTAGCGCATAGTTTGAGTCGATAAGCTTTGGAACCTTTTGTTTAGGTACAAACATGTGACATAGGTACAAACATGTGACAAGGTTAGTTAACATTTCCACGAGTCGTTAAAAATAGTAAACAGGTCTACAGCTGCGTATCACCCACAGAGCAACGGCCTTGTGGAAGCACACAATAAGATATTGAAAGTGTAAGTTATGAAATACTTGAGAAAAAAATCACATTTGTTTTTCGAAAACATTCTAGCTCTATGCTCTCTATAAACATAATTGAAAAACTGTAATTATCAGAACAATCCGTTTAGTAAGATTGATAAGTTTCGCGCAAATGCAGATGTTGAATGGCCAGATCGAACACAAGAGGCTTGTTTTGCTGCGAATACGCACTTGAAAAAAGCTACCAAGGCTACACCCTTCAGGTTAATGTTTGGGCGAGACTTTAACCCGGCTTATCTCTTTCACGCTTCAAATGCTGATATGGATGACTATACTACTTCTGAGGATGAACCTTTGATTGAAGATGAGACAAATGAGTGCATTTATGAGCCAGCAGAAGATCCAGATGAATGGACCGAAATCAAGGACAATCAGCGAAATGTTGACATTGAAGTAGCCTCTAACAACATCAGGCAAGAACAAACACGACAAAAGCGAGTATATGATAATAAAGTTCAGCAAAACAGGTATATTATAAGACTTAATTTGATGCTAAACTATTTTCTGATAAATACAAATTAGCCCAGTACCTATCTAGAAAATACTTGTGGTTGAAATAAATCAATTAAAATACACTTGAGTAATATAATTTATGCTCCCCTTTAGATCAGATATTCAAACGTCAGATCACATACTAATACGTAATATATGCAAAGATAAGAGACTACCTGGCACAAAGACACAACCAAAGTACTTTGGGCCATACCCTGTGGAAAAAGTTACAAAAGGCCATATTGTTGTTTCCAAAGATGCGAAAAAATCAAAACATGTCCCACTCCATCTTGCTAAAAAGTATATGCAATGCAATACTCAGGTATAAATTTATAATTAAACTTCTTACTTTTGGTATTTGTGTATAAAAAAAGATTCAGCAACGACGGCAGTCAAAACTATCAAAAGAAAGTCAACTACTGAACCTTTAAAATGTCCTAAGGGGGTTGTTAAATTATAATACTTTGATGTGACTGAGTAAGGATTTTATTGTCACCATCTTTCATCTAGGTACAATCTCAAACAATGTTTTCCTGCTCTAATTCAAACGAAGAGGAATTAGTCAACTGCTACCCTAGTTCTAGTAGAGCATGTAAGTGAACATCTCATGTTATTAGTACTACAATTTTAATTCTAATAACATTACAAATACTTTAAAAATACAAAATATTAGATAAAATGGAATGCCTAATAGTAGCATTATTTCTGATTTGGGTGACATTGATCCTCCGTATATCAGGTTCTTTATTTAATCTCGGTTTAGGATTCCTTTACGTATTAAGTCTTCTTTTAATATAGTAATAATATCGTTCCTACATTTTATTGGCTACTTTTAACAGGTGGAGATGAAAATATACTTACCTACTTCAGAAGTATTGCAGGATGTTTTAGCTAGCATCAAGCCTAAAATGCTAAATGCACTTCATGAAAAGTCGTTTTTGTCTAACTTACATAGAGAGCTGGATGAGAAATCGAAGTACATGCGTTTTAACGTCATTATTTCCTACCATCCGAGTACTTGCATTCCTTACGCATTCAAAGAAGAAATAGCTAACCAAGTTAACCAGTGGTATACATAATATCTCGATCTTAACCAAATGAGAACAGATGACTTTTCAACCCGAGACTACCCATTAACAGTACTTTTACCTGTTGCCCTTGAATGCATTAGAAATTCCGAAACCATGGAAATCGAATCCGATAGTGTACCAACGTTGTCCAATCGTAACCATCTAGCATCTGATGTCGGGGGTAATTTTCACAACACAATTTTCGGACTTGAGACTTTATGTCCAATTTGGAATGGAGAATTTGGTGGAATTATACACATAAATACTTGTTCAATAGACAATATGATTTCTTTACTCAGTCTACATCAAATAACGATACAGAAGGCTAATGAAATGGCAGCAAACCCACAAAATCCAGATGCTATAAAAATTTTCTCATGAATTCGCAATCTAAAGTTCAACGAACTTCGTGACTCAATCGCTAAATTAACCGCTATTTCAATCTCATATGATCTTATTGTGCAGACATACGACTTTTTCGGTACTGAATCGAAATTTATACAACTACTTCGCGAATTTAATATTTGCAACGACGTATATTACTCTACACTTCAATGTTTTGGCTGCTGTAGTGATTTTACTATTACAGTTCAGCTTGGGAGCATCACCTATGTCGCAAGCACTTTACAAACCTGTGTTAATGATAAACTTCTTCCAAAAAAATGTAAAAAATGTCTGGCAACTGATACGAATATCGAACTACTCAGAGGTCACTTTCAAGCGACACCACCTTTACTTGTAGTCGAACTTGGTCATCTACCAGAGCTTAAATGTCAGCTGGTGCCTAACGATCTCGACGAATCTATATACATCACGAATCATAGCAAAACACTTTGCTACAAACTTGCGGGTTATACTCTATTAAACGCCAGCCACTTCTTTCTGCTGATAAACATTGACAATGTTTGGTATAAATATAATGACATAATGGCACCTAAACTTGTTGAATGGGGAAAACATTGTTCTTAAGGGAAGTTGAATTCTGCATTTTACATATTACAGGAAGAAAAAAAGAATTTGTAGTTATTCCCAGCAGACATCGTTAGATTTTAATGGTCATAAGTTAGTTTTGGTGATGATATCATATTATCATGTCCTTAATTTTGTTGATTAATTAATGCTAGTATTGATCTTAATTTGTTATTTTTGAGAATTTAATACAATAATTAGCGTGTCACGAATGTATTTAGTCAAATTAAATTTGGTCCCCGAATTCGTACAAACATGATTTTTAGTTATTCTTGAGGTTCACAAGAGTGTCGTAAGCGAATTTTAATGTATTCAACATGATAATTTTCTAACTACGTAGTAGTAGTAATTGTCATCAAATGTGTTCACATTTGAAGCATAAATGTGTAGAGGTAAGTACTATGATGATAAGCATCTGATGATTCATGATGCTAGTGTGATTTGCCAGGTAAAGAATGAGTATTCAGTATAAGGGGGATCATTTTTCTATGGGGGTCATTTTCAATGCTGATGCATAGGAAAATGACCCCCACTGGAGTATCCATGGTCTCTCTATTAAGGGGGGGTCATAATTCTATGGGGGTCAAAAATCTATGCAACAGAACTAAGATTAGTACGAGTTGATTTGAAAAATTTAGAATTTTTCAATGGAATGTTGCTACATTCCTGCGTTGTTATGGTAAAGCATTTTGATCAATTTTGAGCCATATCCTGCAAACTGTAAGAACTAGGTCTTCAAATTTGATCGTATTAGATAGGCAATTGGCTACTTCCTATTAGGTAATAATACAATTTAAACTCCTAAATTCACAGACTAAAGAGTTATGCGACAATTTAGTGTTTTGGTCACATTCTTAAAATCAACCCATAACTCAAAACTCATTGAATTTAGAAGTTCAAGTTGTATTATCACTTAATAGGAAGTACATTCGAAATCGGGTTATTTTGTCCATTTGATTGCACTGCCAAAACGACAAAATAACCCGATAGACAAAATAACCCGGTAGACAAAATAACCCGATTGACAAAATAAACTAATAGACAAAAAAATCCGATTATTTTATAATCGAATTATGAATAAAACAATTTTTACACTAACTTGACGACAAAATAACCCAATGGGACAAAAAATCCGGTGTCAAAATAACCCGATTTCGACTGTATACGAAATGGCCTGCTTTCTTATACCATAATCCTTCCCAAGCTGTATTGTGGATGGACGCGAAGAATCTGGGAACATGCTTTTCATCACGATAGCATACTTTTTCTCAAGGGACAAACGATAATGCTTGATAGGTTTGGATGAACAAGCTGTTGGAGTTTTCTTCTTTGAAAAAGACAACCAAAAAAACAGCTAATATTAAATAAAGGACAAAATAAGCCAACAAATTATCAATTGTTTACACACCAGATAGACAAAATAATCCGATAAGACAAAAAACCCGAAGACAAAAAAATCCGATTATTTTATAATTGAATTATGAATAACACAATTTTTATACTGACTTGACGACAAAATAACCCAATGGGACAAAAAAACCCGGTATCAAAATAACCCGATTTCGACTGTAGTCCATTGCCTATCAAACACGATCAAATTTGAAGATCTAGTCACTACAGTTTGCACAAAATGGTCCAAACTGTCCACAATGCTTTACCATAGCAACACAGGAATGTAACAACATTCTATTTAAAAATTCTAAATTCTTCAAATCAACTCGTACTACTAATCTTGGTTCTCTACAAAAGTCACACTTTAATACCATTTAGAAATAGGATTAAAACAGCTTAGAAAATCGCTAAAATTGTCCTTGAATGACCTGTTGCGAAATGATATGATGACTAATCGAAAATTTTCCAACGGATATATGTACTTTGATACCATGTTTATATATGCTGGTAATACATTCTTAATGCATATTCTGCATGGTTAACGATTTAGGCTAATCGTGTATTAATCCATTCGGCTACCACTTCATCCCTAGTCCATAATTTTCAGTCTACTGTGAGGCATTATTAGTGTAGGCTATGAGTAATTGTATTTGGTGTCATCTAATCGTGTTGAATGAGGTAATATGCGCTATCTTTGTACTATTTTAGATAGAAGAATATATTACATGAGTCGATGCTACTTTAATTAATAATAGTATATACTTACGAAATAGGAGATTTGTTGAGATTATTATACAGAGGGTGATAATTTCGCCATTTATAGTAGCTCAAAATACAATCGGGTCGCTCAAAGTAGCCACACATGACATAAAGTCAAGAAAGGCGCCACTTACAAGAACTCCAGCTCGCCAGCTTTCAAATCCTGAATTCGTCTGCACAAAAATTCCTATGAGCTACTGTATTAAAATGGATCGAAATGGTATAGCATGTCGCTGTTGTGTAGTCGATGTAGTACTACACCCAACCTCTACCATTAAAGGTAGGGTCACATAGGGAAAGAATGGGCACAATATTGTGTGCATAAATGGTGTCCACTCTCCAAAACTGGTGATCATTATTAGTTGCATTGATCACTAAATAACTAGATGCGCAAGAGCACCTAAAATAGCTAATTCTACATTTGTACCCCATTCGTTTGGAATGTTGATTAGCTCAAAATAATCGTCCAACTCCTCTTCACTTGTAATGCCTGACATGTGCATGACATTTAAGGTGTGTTCTGGACTATTACGGAATTTTGTAATCAATTTTGATTTCAAATCGTCTCATAGGCTGCAATCAACTCCATGTCGATACAAATGGCTAACTGAGTCCTCATGTTAAGTGAGAAGCGATTGACAGTACCTGTTGGAGATACTGCTGCTCTAATAGGAATTGAGGGTTGACTGGGAGCTGGATCCCTGTCATCTCTGTCATCCTTAGAGCGATTCCTTAAGTCTGCAGTAGAAAATGAAATTTCACTCAATGATATATCCATTTGAGAAAGATCCATTGTATCATTAAGGGATGGAATGATACTATGGTTTTGGAATACCTCACGGTAGACCACATTCCTAATCCAAACGCCACTCGAAGTGGAATAGTTTGCTCCGCAAACCATGACTTTCAAGCCCTTAGGGTTCTTAACTCGACTCAGGGCAACGTACAATTGCCCATGACTGAATATAGCATCAGGAGATGGTAGAAAGATACCAACAGATTCTAGACTCTGCCCCTGCCCTTTGTTAATTATTATACGATAGGCAGGGCGAATGGAAAACTGTTTCTGTCTCAGAACAAATGGAAAATCTGCTTCAGAAGGAGTCATTATAATGCGAGGAATGAACACTCGTTTGCCACAATGGATACCTGTGGCAATTTCAGCAACTATAACATTGTTTTTAAATGCTCTAATTAGCAATCGGGTGCCATTACACATCCCATTCTCTTTAATGTTGCCATATATAGCAGTGGCTAAGTCTGCAATAGACTCACCACGTACTACATATTTGTGATCTAAATGAATCATGTTATTCACATCATGAGGCTCAGTACCTTCTCCTACCCTCAATAAAAGGTCAGGGAAGTTACTCACCTCTTCATGATTCTGACATGAATCCATTCGAAGACGCATAATTATGGTCAATTTCATCACTTTGACATGGTGCCAAAGTGAAGATCTGTTAAGGCAGGCTGATACGACAATAGCTCTATCATGGCCCTTATACACATACTTGTAGAGGTATTTAACAGCACTAATTGAGCAAATCTAAATATTTATATGAGCATTGTATTTCAAAAGTAAATAAGGGTTGTATGGAACAACCCACCTATTGTCCAGCTGAATCCCATTCACAATAACTGTACGGCCGTTATTTCGATGTTTGTACATAGCATAGCTGTCATTACCGGTTGGGGTAAACTGAGAAAATACTTTGGGGTATTTCTTACTGCATTTTCTATCGCACATACAGGCAGCATGTTTCCTTACAACGCCGCATGGGCTGTGGATCATGCAGTACTTCACAATATGATAAAGTTTAGGATTGAGATCCTTGTCAGGAATCTCAGCACAAACTTTCTTATCATACATAGTAGGATCTCTAGGTTAATCCTGATCAGATAGGATGATCAGGAAATGCGTATGAGGGAGACTGCGCGCTTTTGAAACTCGGTGTATACATGCGCGAGTGGTCTCCCTAGAACATGCTTAACGCAGATGTCATTAAGCAGTTCACGCAATTTCATTCTAAATACTCTTATAGTTATGTATGGACGGTCAGTCGCTTTCTGATTCAATAAAAGAGCAGAAGAAATATCTTCCCATTTCGGGTTGCATGTAAATGTAATAAATAAATCATGTTTACCGTATTTCCGTACGATAGATATACACTGCCTGGACAAATGTATTCGTACACTCCATAATTCCCCATACAAATAGTTATAATACTGATTTATTTAGCGAGTCAAGGTATTTAATTGGTAAGAGATACACTTAATTTGACTTAAAATTCGAATTCTCCACATTCAAATTACCCACTTTATAAGTTTTCAAATTAATTACTCTTCTTCAAGATTAAGTATTTTCAGCATTTGCTTTCCTATGCCACATGTCGCGAGTGATCACCATTGTATATGATATATGGAGAATTCGAATTTGAGGTTAAATTAAGCGTATCTCTTACCAATTAAATACCTTGACTCGCTAAATAAATCAGTGTTATAACTATTTGTATGGGAAATTATGGGGTGTACGAATACTTTTGTTCAGGAAGTGTACTGTCCTGATAGAGCTCGAACATCTGTCGAGGACTGCAGTGAAGGAAGAAGGTAGTATGATCCTCTTTCCATACGCCATATGATTGACGTCATCTGCAGATACTGCATCAGCCAGACCTTTGTACAGATCTACTCTGATCTTTTCCTGGTTTAATTTTATGTAGTTCAACCTTTGCTGCTCAACTTTAGCGTACATGTCCACGATATAGATCGCTCAGCGAGCTCCTCATCATCAGGCGGTAAGAGTAGAACTCCATTGCATTAACCTAGCCTTTCCCTCTACTGTGGGGAATGCCCAGGTGCCAGCCGCTCTCTCCTGAAGGAAACAATAAAACATAATGGAGGCTATCGTATGCACAATTGGTTTCAGTGATACGTTTTAAACCGCCTGTATGTACATGCAGCACTATATCCCTTGTAGCTACACCTTCAGTGTAGCCATCTCCAGGCATTATGACTGTTATTTCGGGAGCAGTTGGAGCGTTGTAGCGTCTCGGATCTGGTACACCATCAGCTCTGATGGTCGTCCTAACGTCCACTTCCCTCTTGTCTCTCATCATATCGACACCTTGTCTGAAGTAAGAGACGTAGAGATTCACTTCATGCAGTAAGTTCTGCAGTTGTCGCAGCTCGTGGAGACTCGCATCCCCAAGGTGTCGCTGGCGATTCTCCAGCTCTCTCTCAGGAGTTCCATCATGGATGTAAATTTGTGCAAATGAAGCAACTTTTCCCGCTCGAGTAGTCGACTGCCCAATGTAATGATGCACAACACCATGGATACGGAATGTGTACACTCCGCGCCTAGCGCAAGCAAAATCTTTATCGAGATTAACGCCGAGTGAAGCGAACTCTAGAGCCGAGTTATAAGCTCGAATGTGCTCTCTGAATGCTCTGCCTCGACTATCAGCAGCCGTCAGCAGATGTATCAGCAGCTCAGGGGGGGAAGGTAAGGCGAGAATAACCACCTTCCCTTGTCCGCAGCAGATGAAAAACTTTTTCAAATTTAGCATTACAATGTGAACAGTGATATTCCATCCGACCAACTGAAAATTCGTCAATTATCTCATCAGAAGTTTCAGTCACTTGCATAGAACGTGCAATATTAAGAAATGTAAGTTAGTTTTACCTCTACTCTTGGCTAACTGATATGTCCTCTGATATCTCAGGCGAACATACCTCTGTAAAGAGTTCTGCTTTGTATTCCTAGCAGTCTGGTACCTCAACTGCGCTTCAAGTCGCTCAGCCTTCTGAGAGCTCTGCATCTCGCGATAAGCAGTCTGGTATTCCAGCTGCGGTTCAAGCCGCTCAGCTTTTTCCTGAGAGCTCTGCTTCGCGTAATGAGCAGCCTGGTATTCCATTTGGCGATTAAGGCGGGCCTCCCTTGCCTCCGAGGTATCACTCAACCGCGCAAATTTCTTACGCTGCGCATCACTATCAAAACGTTTCTCGCAAGAACGTCCACGTTTACTCTTTAAACGGGGCATTTCCAATGAGAAAAAATTGAACAGAGAACAAAACAAAATTTTATGATCCATAAGTAGTTAAAGAGTCATTATATTAATTATTTAGGACAATAGTTCAAGAATTTGGATAATTAAAAATTGAATGAAAAGAAAATTTCTATAGTATACTTAAAATAGAGCTCAGTGCTTAGCGCTAACTCTGTATCGAGATTAACGCTGAGTGAAGCGAACGCTAGAGCCGAGTAATAAGCTCGAATGTGCTTTTCCTTTATATAAATATTGTAAACAAAAGTTAACGAATAATTTATCATATCGATCTGAAAATATAATATTCAAAATCTACACCCCTAAAAAACCCCATGTCAACCGTTGAAAGCAAGTTTCTAACATATTTTTAAGATTTGTTTACTTTATGTATCTATTTTGAACAAAAGTAAACAAATAATTTATCATATCGATCTGAAAATATGATATTCGAAATCTCTACCCCTAAAAAAACCCATGTCAACCGTTGAAAGCAAGTTTCTAACATATTTTTAAGATTTGTTTACGTACTTAATGTATCTAATCTAAACAAAAGTAAACAAATAATTTACCATTTCGATCTGAAAATATGATATTCAAAATCTACAACACTAAAAACCCCATGCCAATTGGAAGCTAGTTGGAAGCTAGTCTCTAGCATAATTTTCAAAATTTGTCAAATCGTGTGAAAATATTTACGCATATAAAAGTGTGAAAATTTACAAATAACCTTTTTTACTGCCATACACTATAATATATAATTGAGACATTTCTATAAGTTATTGCATTGAAGTATTAAGAACAATGACAGCCTACAATAGTGTCGCATAATGATTTCTATTGTGAGAGTAAAGCCGTCCATAGTATTGTATAGAAAAGGTGTGAAAAGTTGTCTTCTATTTTTTTGCAGAGGTGTGTAAATTTCGCTTAGATTTCGAACTTAATCCTAGATTCATCATTTGACACCTACATGGCAATTTTCGTATCTCTACGACTTGCCAATTCTTCAATCAATTCGGACAAACAAACTTTGTATCCGCCGGAGGCGCCCTGTGGTCACCATTGATTAATTATATGGGAGATAACTTCTCTAAATACTTCTGTCCTACTGTTATAATCAATATCGGAAGAAAAATCACAAAATTTTGTCGATTTTAAAAATTTTGATGTGTAATGATGACATCGTTATCATTTTTTGATGATAGTTTCATCATATGTGAGGTATATTAATATACATATTCTATTAAAATTTCAGCCTTCTATCGCCTAAAATGGTTGAGGTATAGTCGAAAAACAGAAATTTCTAATTGTAAAAAAGGTGACAATGACGTCATAATTCCATGATTAGTCGACATTTTCTTCTGAGGCTAGAACATTACTGGAGCCAAAGTCAAAAGACTCCCACATGCAAAAAATCTGCTTTCCCGAGCATTTTAAAAATGAACTCCCTCATAGAGCTATTTTGATTTGATTTTATATGTTTTTTTTTCTAAATTTTTGCGTTTTATAATTTCTAAAGGGGCCAAAACAAAAATCAAAACAAATACCGTCCAACTCGTACAATCATATTGTAGACCGCTCAGTAATACAATGAAATTAACCAAATTTTGCCGGTTTTTTTTACTCCAGGCAAGGTTTTTCGAGGGCGGTATCCTTAACCTGAGTAAAAGCCACTCGACCTATCCAACAGAGCAGTCATCTGAAGATGTATCAATTCATCCTGATCCTCTAAGGGATCCTTATGTTATTGAAATCGAAAACATCGATGATATTGGTCATGAAATGAAACTTATTCGCAAGCAGAATGAGTCTCTGAATATCAAAGTAGACCAGGTCAGACAAAAGCGTATCTATGATAAAAAAGTAAAAACCACTGGTAATTGATAGCTAGATGCTGATTTTTTTTATTATTTACAACATGCTGCGATACCCGCTATAATATTATTTATTGAACATTTTATTTATAGATCTGATATTCAGGAAAGAGAAAAGTTTATCGTACGTAATATCAAAAAGGACAAAAGGCTTCCAAAGATGAAGAGCCAACCAATTTATCTTGGATCTTTTATTGCTAAAAATTTACAAAAAGTCATCTCGTTACTGATGTCAAACAGAAAAGTTTTTCATACCCTATTCAAATCTCGAAAAAATATACACAACACGAGGAGCAGGTATTTAGTTAAAATGAGCAAGTTGTAATATATGTTGGAAAATATTATAGACAAGCGCGCTTCGCTTGCTTGCGCTGCGCGGCTAGCGGAAACTTCATGTCCACCGGAGGCTCCCTTCGGTCGCCTGGGGGTGACATTGGTTAATTATAAGGGAGATATCATCACTAAATATGTCCATCTTAGTTTGAAAATCGATATCACTCGAAAAATCAGCAAATTTGTCAATTCTAAATTTTTTGATGCGTAGTGATGACGTCATAACAGAATGATGAGTCATCATTTTTGATGATAGTTGCATCATATGTGAGGCGTGTTAGTATACAGATTCTATTAAAATTTCAGCCTTCTATCTCCTATAATGGCTGAGTTATGCCCGAATAACTGTGTTGCTTAACTTTTTGCTCTGAGCTCAGAACTTACTGTAGCCATAGCCAAAAGACTCCCACATGCTAAAAATCAGCTTTCTGCGCCTGGCAGTTTCTTTAATCAATTCGTAACATATATATATATATATATATATATATATATATATATATTCAAACATTAATCGAGTTTTAATAGTAAGGATATACAGTCCATATATTTTTTTTCTCTATACAAATAGCCAAATCTTGAAGATAAGTTTTAATTCATCTACCCCAGATGAAGTGTTCTAAAAGAAGAAGCACAGATGTGATAAATCAAATTGACATTAAGAAATCGAAGGTAATATTAATGATTATATTTTTTAAGGCAGTAAATAACCTTAATTTATTTATATAAGGCTACATCCGAGGTCTGTTTATGGCATTTCGTGGAAATCAATCCATGAAGAATTAAATTTTCTGAAAGCAAATTCCAATTAAATTTACCCATGTGGTATGGCATGAAAATCCAACGTACAGTGGAATTTGCTTATTAGCAACATTGCTCTATTAGCAACCAATCTTCAGGTCCCAGGTGAAGATTTTGTGTTAATTCTGTTCACTTATTTGCAACTTCGCGTATTAGCAACCATTTTATGAGCAAAACTCGAGCTGCTAATAAGCGAATTCCACTGTACGCATCTATAAATACTAAATTATACATTCTCTTTATTCTTCTTAAAGAACGATGCCATCCGAAAATAAAAAAGGCGATTTATTCATTTCACCATTGCATGAGACTCTCTACAACACGAATGTGAGACAGATGTGTCTGTCCAATGACAACCGTTCTGTTCTCGGTTCTTAAAGATACCACTCCTTTTGACATGGTTGTTCCATTTAATAAATAATTATGATATTTGAATGTGGAATTTATTGATGTTTAATTTACAAATCAACATATTACAAGTATATGCACTTTAAAAATGTAAATATAATTTGGGAATTAAAGAAATTGCTTCGTAGAGAGAAGAAATTTTAAACGCACTTCAACGATGGGCACAAGTAGCATACCCTGGAAAATTCGAAAATTGCAGTTTGCAAAGTCGACAATGCATCAACTACCCTCAAGGTTTTATACCAAGTTGTAAGTTAATCATTCTTACTTATTTATCAATGAAAGTATTTGATTGTTTTCGATAAAAAAAATCGTTTTGTTTTAGATTTGTGAATTGCTGGAAGTGGAATTGATTAGCAGGGAATTTTGGTCAATGACTGAACAATTCCCTTTCAAGTTACCACCTCTATCTAAAACGGGCCATTCTATCAGGCGGTTACAGAACAATGGCAAAAGATGAAATGTTTACAACTTGGAGTCACCTTCAAAGAATATTTTGATCAATAATCATCACTGACCGGTGCACTATTATCAAAATTTATTCCGTGGCAAACTAGCAGAATTGGGATGGACGGTAACTGTTTTTTTAGATGCCTATCTAAAATTATATCAGGCACAGAAGAGCATCATGCAAAGCTTAGGGCTGAAACATGTAGGTACTATATGGTGACGAATGGAAAACCTATCATCACTCGGTATCTAAAGACATTTAATAAGGATTTGTCTACGATTTCCTATATAAATACATCAGCCATGTCTGAAGACGGTATTTGGGCGAAAGATGTCTAGGTAATGGCGATATTGAGCATATTAAATTCTGATGTTTACATTGCTTCGGAGTAGCATGATCCTAGAAAACTCAACAGATGCGAGTCATTTGGAACAGATACTCAGGGTGTATCGAGTTTATTAGACATCCTAAAAATATATGCCTCTATATTTCAAATTCTCATCAACTTCATTATGAGCCAGTTATCCGGCTAATAAACTCAGAATACGATTCTTTCAAATTACAGGACACTAGCAAAAACCCTTATTTCTGTTAGAATTAACAGCATTCCTATCCCATCAAAAGTCGATCTGTCTCCTGTTATTATTGACATTTAATTTAAAAAGTATCAATATTTATGTAAATTTTAATTATAACTGCGTTGATAGCCAAAATCAAATCTAAAAATATACATATTATTGGTACTACATTGTTTAAAGGATTAAAGATTATTCGGATTCTTATTGATATATTGCCGTCCCTACTAGATTTATTGAGGTTGTGCAATAGAAAATGTTTAATAAAACTGAGAAAATAAATAATTGAAGCATAAAGACAAAGTCTTTTGATTAGCTAAAGAACGAGCGAGCCAAAATAGCTGTTAGATAAATATACTACACTGTATCAAGTTACTTACAATGGCTATTAATTCAAGCAAATTAGAGAGATCATATCTGGTTTCTAGAGATATTATGGATGCATGGTAATATTCAAGTTTTAATATGGTAATCAAGTTACGATAGAAGTTGTGAATCCATGGTGGTTATCAAGTTACGATAAACCGACTTAAGTGGATTATCGACAATTAATGTTACATCCGAGGTTATGATATCTGAGATCAAGTAAGATACTTACAAATTCGGACACCAACACTCAATTTAGTTGCAGATACCGTATTAGTTATTAGTTACATATAGGAATTCAACAATTCCAGTCTCGTCTATAAGTTATCCTTTTTGATTTTGTAAATTTGTGTTTGTGATCTAGGATTTCTACATACGTATGTGGCATTATTTGGTATAATTGTTTTTAGATCATTCGTTTGTATATCTGGCTGTTCTCTATATTAATAAGCTTGCTTTACAGGAGTGAAACCCCTGTAGTTGTATGCATATATCCCAGTATGCACTATTGTGAACAAAGATTTCGGGGTAATCTTTAATTTCGCAATGTCAAGGGTACATGTAACAAAATATCAAACAGGAGGGATACGAAGAGGGAAAAAGTTTGAGAACGAATGCCTTAACTAATTTTCTCAAATGATAATTAATTGCATCAGGAACCGCAGGTTGAGGGGCATCCGTAGCAGTTTGAGTTAAATAGCCACTTCAGTAAGGAAACTCATGCGCAACAGTACATCATTGATTGCTGATGTCAGGGTGTTAGCAATAACGGCGTTAACGTTTTACAATTATATAAAATATTCATGGTATGCGACGGTTTCATCTTACAAACTTCTCTTTGTTTGCAAAGTCAGTACACACATCAGCCATAATCGTAAAATCCATTCCAGACAAAACTAGCCCCAAATGTGGAAGAATGCCAAGGGCCATGATCTGCAAGTGCTCATTCTGGATGGCACTTAAAATGTATTTATGTTTCCTCGCCACCCAATACAGCTACATAATAAGAAGTCGAGTGCACATGGATACTGAAGTGCGCATACTGATATTTATAGGCACAACAGCATTTTTACATATTACATACATTTTCTCAGTATATTCTGTATTTCTCAATATTTTACCGAGAATGACCATGGCGAACGCAAAAAGTTATGCTGCAAAGAATATTAACTCGCTTCAAGCTAATAACCAGACAGGTAGGTGCAGCCTACATATGGGAAGGGGGCATATCGGTATTGGGAAGTACGATATACACAGATTTTACACACGAGCATACTTCTGAAGTGTGGGGGAGTTTTCCATGCCTCAATGCAAATTCCTCTATTCTGGCTCAGGAATTCGAGATGGCTGCCTATATCGAAGGTGACCTTAAGAAATTAAACATAACGGCTCTTTATTGGGTCACTCAGAAGTCCGTCGGTTAGTTTAAGGATTTAATCCTATAAAAAGTACAATCCTGGATAGATAACATCATTGCAAGTGGATGTTCGAGAATGATCTCCTATACATTCATTGAGAACAGATCGTGTAGAAGAAGATACTTTATTTTTGTCATCAAAAGAAATGACTATTGTGAGAGATTGCAATGACGATCATATTCATTTTCTCTGGGGGGCAAGCACCCCAGGCCGCCCTTACCGTCGCTCGCTCTTGGATCCCCCAGATTTTATTTTTCCAAAACGTGGCGCATATGATTTCATCCACGATCGTTTCCCACCATTTGGAACCTATAAGATTTCAGATGATTCTTTTATACCTGGTATTACTCAATTTCAAGATAAAAAGGAAACTAAACCACTCAGGTCGTTGACTACGCCCCACCAACATGTTTCATCACTGTTCTTTCTAATGCGCCTTTTCCTCATTAAGAGTAAATATTCTTAAGTTATTTCCTAGTTCCAACACATTTCTCTCAGAAATTTGCATAAAGTTTCTGGCTAAGTATTTCTATAATTATCTATAATTTACAAGACCATTTACATTATAATTTGTCTAGGGCCCACTAAGGATGTTTTGCCAGGTAAATGTATTGACTATTTTATTACTTGTAGGTTAGTATTTATCTTAACTGTGAGTAAACTTGATAAGATATATCGAATAATCGAATTCTTTCCATTTTATAGAATCAACACTTTCTTAAGACCTCAATGAATAACATCCAAATACAACACGACGGAATTGCACTGGGTCTGCTCCAAGGATACACCAGTAATATTTCTATGCAATTCATACTTCTCTGAGAAGACTAGTGAAGGACTTGACATACAACTAGCGCTTGTATATGTCCACAATGAGTCAACCCTTAAAATCAATGTTCCAAAAAATGCAACAACAGCGAGGGAGTACAGATTTCTGGATACATGCTGCGGCAGTATGCCTAGCTTTTTTTTCTGGAGATGATCCAGCATAAATTAGATGGTGTCAATTAAATATACGTAGGCATCTCAGCGAAGACACCAGGGGTTTAAGAGGTTGTCCAATTTAACCGGATTACTTTTGAAAGTGGTTAGATTTAATCGGATCAACCTGGCCACCTTTGAAAAGTGGTCCGGTTAAACCGGGACCAGTGGCGCCGGCCCAACCGCGACGTACTGACGCTTTTCCAACTATTCAAAAGATCAACACACGACCTGATCAAAATTTACCACTTCACATGACCCCTTGTCATTGTCATTGAATTATGTTGTGTTTATGCAAAGGGAGCCACAGTTTGAATATTACTTGGTAGAATGCTAATTGTATAACAAGGTTTCATAAACCATGTGTTGACCTTCCTGATGATGATAAAGAAGTAGTCAATTTTTCTTCCTCTCTATGTTCACCAGTTAAAAGTAAATTTAAATTAGTTTAATAATTCTCATTAGTATTAATTAATATACATACGTAGTACACCTCTGATTAAATTAATAGCTTTTCTTAATAACTATCACTTAAAATGGCAGAGTTATGTGCGAAAATGATTCTAATTATATAAGGTTTCAATTAAGTCACCATTCGGTAATGAGTCAACATCTTCGTTTCTCCTAACTGTCATGACAAGTACCATGGTTAGAGAGGAGGGAAGTACAGTAATGCCCTTAAAAATTATTATGCACCGACAGTGGCGTATCTAGAGGGGATTTGGGGGTTCTAACACCATCATCCAAGCTCGAGCCTTGACCCGTGGTCAAATTTGCAGCCCTAGGCAAAATGATTCTTTGCCGTCCCCCATCTCCTTTATTCGCAGACCCACATATTCTATTTGGCACCAGAATATTCACTCATAATTGAAATTTGTTTGCCCCAATTGGTACGATTAGCAAATGACTTTATATGCTCATTCTCTGGTCCTGGAACTTGCTTCCTTTGTATATCACTGTAAACTAGCGCGCATCGCTTGCTTGCGCTGTGCGGCTGGCGGAGACTGTGTCTGCCGGAGGCCCCCTTTAGGCGCCTGGCCCAATATTAATTATAAGGTAGATAGCATCTCTTAATACGTCTGCCCATAGCCCTCTGTATATAAGGCTTATCATCTAAATCTCAAAAATGGACCAGGGATGCGGTCGATGATAGTTAAACTAATACATAATCTGCCTAAAATCATTAACGGCGTATATAAATACGGTGCCAAAGTACACAAATCCAGTGTTAAAATTTAAATCCGTCATCACATGATTGAGCAATTGGCCGTTTAAGGTCGCTTCTAGTAAGTGTTTTTATTAGAATTTTTTTCGCACAGAACAGAGCAGGGAATGGGCTAGATGCAAAAAAATTGATTTTAAAAATTAAATGTTGATACTTTTTCCAGCGTTGCTATGGAAACGCATTTTACACAGTTGAGGTCATATCTTGAAAACCGCAATAACTATGCATTCAAATTTGAACTTATTTGATAGCCAATAGACTACTTCCTATAAAGCCATAATATAATTTCCACGTCTAGATTCAATGGTTTACGAGTTATTCGACAATTTACTAAATGTGACCAAAGTAAAAATTGTCCAATAAATCCTACACCATTGAATTTAGACATAGAAATTATATTATCGCTTAATAGGAAGTAGTGCATTGGCTATCAAATAAGATCAAAAATGAATGCATAGCTGTTTCGGTTTTCAAGATATGGGCTCAAATGAGCAAACTGCGTTTCCATAGCAACGCTGGAATGTAGCAATATTCCATAAAAAATTAGTGGAAATTTTGCATCAGCCGATTCACAGCTCAGTTCGATGCGAAAGAATTTTTATAATAAAAACACTTAGAAGCGGCCTTAAACGGCCTCTGAAAATCACTAAATTTGTCCCAAATATGGCCTATTGTACAATCATTTGAATACCAATCTAATTTTAATAATGGCATAGCCTACTGTATTTAAAGCCTCACAATTAATTGCGAATTTGAGACTAGGGATGCGGTAGAAGATGGTTGAAATAATACATATGCTGCCTTTATCATTAACAAAGCACAATAGAGCTTAGGAATGTATTACCAGCATATATAAATATGGTGTCAAAGTACACATATCCGTTGTAAAAAGTAGATTAGTCACCATATGGTGGCACAATAAGTTATATTTGTGATAAATTTAGTGATTTTTAGAGGTCGTTTAAGGGCATTTGTGTTTTTATTATAAAATTTTTCGCATAGAACTGAGATGTGAATGGGTTAATTAATACGAAAAATTTGGAATTTTCTCATGGAATGTTGCTACATTCTATTGTTGCTATGGAAACGTGTTTTGGTCAGTTGGGATCATATCTTGAAAACAGCAAGAGCTAGACATTCAAATGCAGGTACATTTGATAGCGAATAGACTATTTCCTATTAATGATAGTATAATTTATTTGTCTAAATTTAATGGATTATGAGTTATTAGACAATTTATCATATTGGTCACATTTGGTGATTCATCGAATATCTTGTAAACCATTGAATTCAAACGTAGAAATTATATTATCGCATAGTAGGAAGTAGTCTATTCGCTATCAAATGGAATTACATTTGAATGTATAGCTCTTGCGGTTTTCAAGATATGACCCGAACTGACCAAAACACGTATTCATTGCAACACTGGAATGTAGCAACATTCCATGAAAAATTTTTCGTATTAACCTATTCACATCTCAGTTCTATGCAAAAAAATTTATAATAAAAACACTTAGAAGTGCCCTTAAACGACTTCTAAAAATCATTAAATTTGTCACAAATATAACCTATTGCGCGACCATATTGTGAGTAATCCAAATTTAACTACGGATATGGGTACTTTGACACCATATTTATATATGCTGGTAATACTTTCCTAAGCTCTATTTGCTTTGTTAATGATTTAAGGCAGTCCATGAATTATTTCAACCATCTTCTACCGTCCCTAGTCCCAAATCCGCAAGTTACATTACAGTAGGCTATGACAATGGATATATGTACTTTGACATCGTATTTATATATGCTGGTAATAAATTCCGAAGCTCTATTTCCCGTCTTTAATGATTTAAGTAGATCATGTATTAGTTCAACCATTTTCTTGTATATCTTCGTAAGGATCAGCAAATATAATATTATGTACAGAAATCAAATGTTTTCTGAGAACACTCGTGCTGCGGCCACAACAGGCAAGGATTGTTACATTCGGACAAAACATTTGATCCTTTTGCCCATTCTCCAAAATGATTCCAAACAAGAGATTTGGATCTAGTAGCCATTTCAGTGTAATTAATAGTGTTATCTTGATTTCGTACTCCATAAAATTCGAAAGTTTTAATGTTTAGATGTACACTATTCAAATAGTTGACCTTGATCATTAAATATTCACCATAAAATTTCTAGGCAATTTGGAGTTGATTTAGTGGTCGCGTAATGTAGGTTCTGCCTAGTGCAGATTTAAAACAGGATCCGTCTGGTTTTGGGGTTAAGTTGCAAAAGGCGTACTCATGAAATTTAAAGTACACTTTCGCTAATCCGAACACCCAAAATAGAATAAGTTCGAGAATCCTCGCTGAAAAAGCAATAGTTACTAAATAATATCCTTAATATTCTAGCGATGCAAATTTAGTCTTAATCACCAAAATGTATCAACGTACTGCAATAAATATAAGTTTTTAGAAATCCATTACTTCAAGTAAATACATGAAACTTGTTATCGTTCGTAAAAGCACCTGTAATAAACACATAAAAAGGTAAAACAGGTGATGGCCGTTATACACAGTTTTAGGGGCAGTAAGGGACTACAAACGGGTGGCCGCTGGTCGCGTTGAGAAGGTGACCGCTAGACACAGGTTCAATATTATGGAATTTCGGACGGGACTGTTCATTGGTGACCGCTATAGACAGGTGACCGTTATATACGTAGAGTGGACTTTATAGCAGGTTCGAATGTAGTATATATATACCAGGATTGCAACCGAAAAGTTGATCATTCGGTTTAACCAAATAATATTAATTTGGTTAACCGAATAATTTGGTCAACCAAATAATTTGGTCAACCGAATAATTTGGTCAACCGAATAATTTGGTCAACCAAATAATTTTGTCAACCGAATCATTTGGTCAACCGAATCATTTGGCCAATTAAATAATTTGCATGCTTTCCCAACACAATTACATGTTATTACATGAGGTGGTCCGAACACAAATAAATCTAATAGGCCTACTTATACTTGATTATATTTTTCTAAAAATGTTTATATATTGAATCATAGCCTACTCTAATAATGCCTCACAGTAAAATAACCAAGGATGCGGTAATAGCCGAATGGATTAATACACGATTAGCCTAAAATCGTTAACCATGAAGAATAAGCATTAATAATGTATTACCAGCATATATAAACATGGTATCAAAGTACATAGATCCGTTGTCAAAATTTCGATTAGTCATCATATCATTGCGCAACAGGTCATTTTAAGCACTATTTTGCCAATTTTATATGCTTTTAAGCCTACTTCTAAATGTTATTAAATAAATTTCAATATTTCATAACCCCGCAGTCATGCAAAAACAAAGAATCCATTGATGCAACCCTATCATTTTTTGATAAGGTATATGATACATTTTAAACACCAGGCATTTGCACATATTTTCTGTGACGTGTCATTTTTTCATACTATGCAATGCCATTCAGTCTCTATTGTTCAAAGTATAGCACTAAATACCAGAAGTTATTGTGAGATTATTAGAGATTTAAAATTTTTTGTTAAGGTAGAATTTTTGTGTAGAATTAAGATTTGTACGAGTTGATTTGAAAAATTTAGAATTTTTGAACGGAATGTTATTACATTCCTAAGTTGCTATGGTAAAGCATTTTGATCAGTTTGAGCCATATCCTGCAAACTGTAAGAACTAGGTCTTCAAATCTGATCGTGTTTGATAGGGAATTGGCTACTTCCTATTAGGTAATAATATAATTTAAACTTCTAAATTAACAGACTATAGAGTTATGCGACAATTTAGTGTTTTGGTCACATTCTTAAAATCAACCCATAACTCAAAACTCGCTGAATTTAGAAGTTCAAGTTGTATAATCACCAAATAGGGAATAGTCCATTGCCTATCAAACACGTTCAAATTTGAAGACCTAGTTACTACAGTTTGCACGAAATGGCCAAAACTGACCAAAATGCTTTACCATAGCAACGCAGGAATGTAACAACATTCCATTGAAAAATTCTAAATTTTTCAAATCAACTCTTACTAATCTTGGTTAAACACAAAAATCACACCTTAATACCATTTAGAAATAGGGGTAAAACAGCTTAGAATATCGCTAAAATTGTCCTTAGAATGACCTGTTGCGCAATGATATGATGACTATTCGAAATTTTTCCAACGGATATATGTACTTTTATACCATGTTTATATATGCTGGTAATACATTCTTAATGCCTATTCTGCATGGTTAACGATTTTAGGCTAATCGTGTATTAATCCATTCGGCTACTACTTCATCCTTAGTCCATGATTTTCAGTCTACTGTGAGGCATTATTTGAGTAGGCTATGATTGAATATATAGTGATTGTGTTGGGAAAGCATGCAAATTATTTCGTTGACCAAATTATTCGGTTGACCAAATTATTTGGTCTGACCATTATTCGGTTAAATTGGTATTTGGTTGAAGCGGTTTCAACCTTGATATATACATATATATAAATCTGTAGCGAATTGATCCATAAAACTGTCATGCATAGAAAGCTGACCTTTGGCATGTGGACGAAAATGACAAATTAACAAATGTAACCAATATGAACTCGAAAGTCATTGCAACACTGGAATGTAGCAACATTCCAAGAAAAACAAATTTTTCGCATCAACCCATTAACGGCACACTTCTATGCGAAAAACTTTGTAATAAAAACACTTAGGAGTTCCCGTAAACAGACTTTGAAAATCACTAAATTTGTCACATATATAACCAATTGCGCAGTCATATGAAGACTAATCTAAATTTAAACAACGGATTTGGGTACTGTGACAATGGGTACTGTTTACTATATATGCTGGTAATAAATCCCTAATCTCTACTGTGCATGGGTAACAATTTAGGCTGCTAATGTATTAGTTTAAGGATACCGCCCTCGAAAAATCTTGCCTGGCGTAAAAAAAAACTGCAAAATGTTTTATTGCTAATTTCATTGTATTACTGATCGGTCTACCATCTGATAGCACTATTTGGACGGCATTTTTTTTTATTTTTTGCGAAATAACCCCCTAAAGTTTAGCGTTAAGAAAAATTGAAAAATTATTAGAGGATTTTAACTCATTTACCAATTAGTTTTTAACTTATTTGATATTTTTTTAATGATATGAACCTTAACATTGTTTTAGCACCTTTGGAGATTATAAAACACAAAGATTTAAAATAATGGGCAAATAAAATCCAAACAAAATAGCTCTATAAGGGAGTTCATTTATATAATCCTCGGGAAATCGCAAGTTTGATCTCAGATATTTAGCGATCACTGGGTCAGAAATAAAATTCTGATCGTTTCAAAAAAAAATTTGTTCGGATCCGACCATTTGTACTTGAGATATCGCATATTATAGGTAAAGTTGGGCCATAATATCCCTCTAAGGTCCCAAAAGAGGCCGATGTCATATCTTAAAAACTATTGTAGATATATAATATATTATATCCATAAATAAAAGGATATATGCGAAAATATATAGGTTCCTCGACCATTCCTTTGTCAAAAAATAAATAATTCTCGACTTATCATTGATTTAATTGTAATATAAATTATATGGATAACTTTGAATCTATTAGAAAATGGCGAATCTAATCATTAAATATGTGTCCAAATTTAGCTATTATGCTAAATAGTGAATACAATTGCCGCTAATAATATGTACAGAAAAATTGAAGAACTTTTGATAATTATTTTGAAAGTTCTGGCATTGGACCTCGCAGATTCGGTCAAAAACCCCCATTTAGGGTCCAAAAAGAGATATCTGTAAATACAAGTCCAAATTCTTAGTTCTCACTTCCTAATATACTTTTTATGAGTGTACATATATGATTCTTTGATAATAATTGCACTACACCCCATGGAATGTTAAGTTTTTAGATTTTTGTCATATGATGACGTGGCATTTTTCGAAAATCCTAACTTCGAAACTAAAAGTCGTAGACTTTCGCTCTAACTTCCTAATATACTTTTTGGAAGCTTTTTATTCATTCTAAACTGATAGATTATACTTCGCAGTGCCAGGAATATGAAATATTATCCACAATTATCTCAAAATATTCGGAGTTAGGGGACTCAAGGAATTTTGTGGATTTTCAGGGTACTTTTGCTATTTTTGGTAACTATTTGGCATTAATATACCTAAATCAGCAGTATGGATGCGAATAAATGTCTGTGGATGCTTATGTGCATTATTAATAACTCATTTTACATTCTTCTTAACACCTAAACTTAAAATCTCTATATCTCGGGACTTTAAAATTTCAAAATTGACCGTCTTTCAGAATTATTTCTCAAATTTGGTTTGAGATAGAAGTTTGAAAATTTCAAGAGTTTTTTCATATCATTAGGCGATGAACGTAGGACCACCATTTTTTGGATATATTCTAACTCGGTGATTTTATTCATGATTTTCCCCAAAAAACAGACATTTTGGGCCCTTTTTTGGCCCTTGTTTTTCGGACACCGATAAAATTTACAATATTTGTCATTTTAACTTTCTTCTGGTCCTATGAAGTTGCAAATATGGTAGACTATCTATGATTCGATTTTGGAAGCGTTTGATTCCTTGGTATGTCCTAAACAATTCATTGAGTGTCTAAATTTCTACCATTAAGATGTGCTAGCGGAAAATTTAAAAAACAGACTTTGAGACACTGTATCTCAAAATCTAGAAATGAGAATCAAAAACGGTTTGGAACATGCCTGTATTTCTTGATGGAGATACCTCCCCACGCTTAACATCTCTTATAGCTCTACTTTCATCGTATGCTGTAATGCAAATCATATGTTTTTTCGAGGGCGGTATCCTTAACCATCTTCTACCGCATCCCTAGTCCAAAATCCGCAAGTTATTGTGAGACCTTATATGTAGTAAGCTATTTTCAAGCTATATTTTGGGGACGTCTGAATAATTTGGACAATTCCACAATCAGGAAATCCTGAAAGATCATGTATTTGAACTCATGGAATATAGTGGATCGAAACAAGGGGTCACTCGATAGGGTTACTAGGAGGTTTGAGATTGGAATGTAGGTACTAAGGTACATTCCTGCGTCGTCAAGGAATATATTCACCACGAATATGGACATGTGACCACTCAAATTTCTCAAAATTTAAGGATACCGCCCTCGAAAAACATCGCAAAACATTAAAAAAAATTGTGGAATTTTTTATTGTCAATTCCATCGGATTATTGAGTAGTCTACCATCTAATCGTACTTGTTGGACGGTATTTATTTTGATATTCTAGAACTGGGCACCTAAAGCTCAGGCGTACTAAAAATCGGAAAGTTATTCGTGATTTTGCATCGCATTCATCAATTATTTTCTAACTTATCTGATATTTTTTCAATTATACGAACCTCAAAATGGTTTTGGCCCCTTTAAATATTATAAAACAGATGAATTTAAAAAAGAGGCACCTGAAATCCAATCAAAATTACCTTTATGAGGGACTTCATTTCTAAAATGCTCGGGAAATGGCCGTTGTGATATTAGCTATTGTGTATAGAAAAAAATCCTGAACATTTTAAAAAAAAGTTTGTTCAGATCGGACCATTAGTTCGTAAGTTATAGTATATTGTAGGTAAAGTTCGGACATCAAACCACTCTATGGCCCCCAAAGTGCTCGATGTCAATGCTTAAAAACTATTGAAGATATATAATCTATAATAATCTTAAATGAAAGGATATATATGATAATATATAGGTTCCTCAAACATCTCTTTGTTAAAAAGTAAATATTTCTTGACTAATCATCGTTTTTGTTGTAATACAAATTCTATGGAGAACTTTGAATATATTAGAAAATGGTGAATCTTGTCATGAAATAAGTTCCCAAAAGTAGCTATTATACTCAAAAAACAATGCAATAGTCACTAGCAATGTATACAGAAACTTTGAAGCACCCAACATGATTATTTTGGAAGTTCAAAGCATTTATCTCCAAATTTCGGTCAAAGCCCCCCCATTTATGGTCCAAAAACAGATTCCTCCATATCTCGGGAAATATACACCAAAATTCTTAGCTCTCAATTCCTAATATACTTTTCAAGACGGTATATATCTGATTCTTAAATAATAAATGTACTACATGGAATGGAATGCTAAGTTTCAAATTTTTATCACGTGATGACGTAGCATTTTTCGAAAATCCTAACTTGTAAACTAAAAGTCGTAGACTCTCGCTCTAACTTCCTAATATACTTTTTGGTAGCTCTTTATTCATTCTAAACCGATGAATTATACATTGTACTGCTAGGAATATGATTTACATTCCCTAATTGGTTCAAAATATTCGGGGTTAGGGGCCTCAAGGTAATTTGTGAATTTTCAGTATAATTTTGCTATTTTCACCAAAATCTGTTGGA
The DNA here is from genome assembly GCA_963281255.1 of Aphrocallistes beatrix. Taxonomy (NCBI): domain Eukaryota; kingdom Metazoa; phylum Porifera; class Hexactinellida; order Sceptrulophora; family Aphrocallistidae; genus Aphrocallistes; species Aphrocallistes beatrix. The sequence continues at coordinate 3,756,226 of OY725488.1, forward strand.
ATACATCTAATTCATTAGTATACACGCGAATAAATGTCCATGGATGCTTTTATTTTTCGTTAATAGCTCATTTTACATCGTTCTTACCATCAAAACTTCAAATCCCTATATCTCGGGACTTTAAAATTCCAAAATTGACCGTCTTTCAAAAATTTTAACTCAAAATTGCTTTGAGATAAAGGTTTGAAAATTTCAGGAGTTGTTCCATATCATTAGGCGATGAGCGTAGGACCACTCAATTTTTGATATTTTATAAATTCGTGATTTTATTGCTGATTTGCAAAGAAAATCGGGCTTTTTTCGCCGTTTTTTGGCCCTTTTTATTCGGACACCGATAAAATTTACAATTTTTCAAATTTTAACTTTCTTTTGGTCCTATGAAGTGGCAAATATGATAGACTATCTATGAATAAATTTTCGAAGCATTTGATCCAAACATGTGCTTTAAAAAAATTACAGAGTGCAGGAGGGCTTACCATTAAGATGTGCTAGGGAAAAACGGAAAAAACCGACTTTGAGACGCTGTAATTCAAAAACTAGAAATGTGAACGAAAAACTGTTTGGCATGTCTCAATATTTTTTAATTGCACTACCTGCCCACGCTTAACATCTTATATATCTCTATTCTTGATATATGCTGTAAGCCAAACCTATGGATTTTTCACGGGTGGTATCCTTAACGCTGAATATGAATAACCTTAGAGTATGTTATAGCTGGTTCAAACGAGATTGGAAGGGATGGGTATTTACACTGGTACTTATGTCCCAAAAATATTTCCAATGAACTTTGTGTAATATTAAACATATGTTTAGTAGTGTTTGAAATCCAGATAACAAAGCTACTAGTATTATCCGTCATCTGGATTGTAAATAGTCGGATTTCCGGATTTTAGGATATTTAGATATCTTGGCTGCAATTGGTAATATGCCAAGGTTTAAGAGAGTCACTGTCATTACATTATTTACAACTTCACTAATATCGATGCGTATCAATGATATCAGTTATGATTTTTTGAAAATATGGCAAATAAGTTTAAATAGTCTCATCATTTTTCTCGATTCGGCGATAGCTAGCAAGTTGCAACGCTTGTGATGAAGAAATTTATTATCAACGTAGTTGTACAAGTGCAATGCGAAACCAATGTCGTTCATTGCATAATATTTGTAACTAAATAACCAAAATTTGTAACTAAGATAAGAAGCACGCGTAGGTTAGCTCAGTACTTCCTGACCTTTTCATTTGCACGGAACCTTTTCGAAATTGGAAACATTTCACGAAACCCTACTTCTTATTTATTGAATATCTAGTAGCACAAATTGCACTTGCAACACAAAACTAAAGATAACAAAAACTAATCAGTTAGTGACTTGTTTGTTGTTGTTTCTTCTTCATTATGAGATCAAAGCGCGGATTATGATTGGAGAGAGCACATCGCTTGTAGTGTCTAAGTTTTGATTAAGGCTATTCCTTGTTTCCGTCTTTGTGTGTGAGATAAGAAAATCCTTTCTCATATGGATACGTGTTAGAAAAATACTGGTGTTTTGATTACCTTTTCGGAAAGTATTTTCATTTCACCTTTTTTCAAAACATGATTCGTACTCTGCTCTCATTTCTTCACACAATTTCTGGAACATCCAATTTTTTTCCCTTTTCACCAGCTCTGATATAATCTTTCTTCAAATATTAAAGAGTGACACGTTTGCAGCAGAGCAATAGCTAACCAAATAACTTAGATACGGATAGAATATATTGACAGTCCTGAGTAGTGAGTATCCGGACAGGACTCAAAATTCTCCAAACCCGGACAAATTCATCCCATTCCCGGACTCCTGACAAATGGCTCGAAACCCGGACTGTCCGGATCAAACCCGGACGTCTGGCAACCCTACTGCTAACACATATCTAAGTTTCACAATTGATGTAATCCCTCAAGGCAGTTCATATGATTCTTTATTATAAATTATGGCTTTACTGTCAACATAATATCAGATAACAATATATACACTGAATCACTAAGTGGTGTTCAGGTTGCTATGTGTGCTAACAATTTTCAATACAGAATATTTTTAAGGATACCGCCCTCGAAAAACATCGCCTGACATTAAAAAAAATGGTGAAATTTTTTATTGTTAATTCCATCGGATTATTGAGTAGTCTAACATCTAATCGTACTTGTTGGACGGTATTTATTTTGATATTCTAGAACTGAGCACCTAAAGCTCAGTAGTACTAAAATCGGACAGTTATTCGTGATTTTGCGGCACATTCATCAATTATTTTCTAACTTATCTGATATTTTTACAATTTTAATAACCTCAAAATGGTTTTGGCCCCTTTAAATATTATAAAACAGATGAATTTAGTAAAAGAGGCACTTAATAAAATCCAAATCAAAAATATTTTTATGAGGGACTTCATTTCTAAAATGCTCGGGAAATGGCCGTTGTGATATTAGCTATTGTGTATAGAAAAGAATTCTGGACAGTTAAAAAAAAGAATTTGTTCAGATCCGACCATTAGTTCGTAAGTTATAGTATATTGAACCTCTCTATGGCCCCGAAAGTGCTTGATGTCAATGCTTAAAAACTAAGATATATGTATTATATATTATAATCTTAAATGAAAGGATATATATGATCATATATAGGTTCCTCAAACATCTCTTTGTCAAAAAGTAAATATTTCTTGACCTATCATCGATTTTATTGTAATACAAATTCTATGGAGAATATATTAGAAAATGGAGAATCTTGTCATGAAATAAGTTGCCAAAAGTAGCTGTTATACTACAAAAAACAATTCAATAGTCACTAGCAATGTATACAGAAATTTTGAAGCACTCAAGATGATTATTTTGGGAGTTCAAAGCATTTATCTCCAAAATTCGGTCAAAGCCCCCATTTATGGCCAAAAACAGATTCCTCCATATTCCGGGAAATATATACCCAAATTCGTAGCTCTCAAATCCTAATATACTTTTCAAGACTTTATATATCTGATTCTTAAATAATAAGTGTACTACATGGAATGGAATGCTAAGTTTTAAATTTTTATCACGTGATGACGTAGCATTTTTCGAAAATCCTAACTTGAAAACTAAAAGTCGTAGACTATAGCTCTAACTTCCTAATATACCTTTTAGAAGCTCTTTATTCATTCTAAACCGATGAATTATACTTTGTAGTGCTAGGAATATGAATTATAATCCCTAATTGATTCAAAATATTCGCGGTTATTGCCCTCAAGGTAATTTGTGAATTTTCAGTATAATTTTGCTATTTTCATCAAAATTTGTTGGAATACATCTAATTCATTAGTATACATGCGATTAAATGCCCATGAATGCTTTTATTTATCTTTTATAGCTCATTTTACATCGTTCTTAACGTTAAAACTTCAAATCCCTATATCTCGGGACTTTAAAATTCCAAAATTGACCGTCTTTCAAAAATTTTAACTCAAAATTGCTTTGAGATAGAGGCTTGAAAATTTGAGTTGTTCCATATCATTAGGCGATGAGCGTAGGACCACTCGATTTTCGATATCTTATAAATTTGTGATTTTATTGCTGATTTCCAAAGAAAATCGTACTTTTTTCGCCGTTTTTTGGCAATTTTTTTCAAACCCTATAAAATTAACAATTTTGGTTATTTTTACTTCTTTTGGTTCTATGCCATAGCAAATTTTATAGACTATATATGAATAAATTTTCGAAGCATTTGATCCAAACGTGTTTCAAAATAATCAGTGGAGGAGGGCTTACCATTAAGATGTGCTAGGGAAAAACGGGAAAAAAACGACTTTGAGACGCTGTAACTCAAAAACTAGAAATGCGAACCAAAAACTGTTTGCCATGTCTCAATATTTTTTTGCACTACCTGCCCACGCTTAACATCTTATATATCTCTACTCTTGATATATGCTGTAAGCCAAACCTATGGATTTTTCACGGGCGGTATCCTTAACAATGTAATATAAAATGTATATGTTTCTGAGTCAAGGAGACCCTATGGAACCCCCAAGTTTCAGGGAACCCTAAAATCACTTTGCCGGAACCCAGTTTGAGAGGCACTGGGTTAGGTGATGATACATTAGATGGCTTATGTTTTCAAAGAAGTCGCATAAAGACACTAAAGGACTAATTCCTATACCTTAGCTCGTTTAGATATCTATTACTATTCAGATCCTCGATAAACACGTTTATTAAATGATCTATACATGAATAATTGGGTTGAATATGAAATATGACCAAATTCAAATGGACATGCTGTTTAACGGATCTCTGGATACCTGACTAAAATAATATCCGGTATCCGGATATATGTGAATGGCTAATACTTCCAAACACTAATATTTAGGAATAGTATAATAATTTCAGAATGACATCATTCTGCGTTTTCATCCTATACTACTGTATATAAGTTATCTTGAGACACATTACCATACCATGCGGTTAACCAGCACCTTTTCTGGAATACAATCTCATAATATAAAAAAAATACCTCCTAGTAACCCCATCAAGTGACCCCTTGTTTTGCACCACTATATTCTATTAGTTCAAATAAGCATATATCAACACTACATGAGCATTTAGTACGATTTCTTGAATGTGGAATTGTCCTTATAATTCAGGCAGTCAAAATATTTAAACTTGCATTAAAAAAATTGCTCAAACATGCAAAAGTGGCATTGGTTTAATTTTGGTCAAGGAGACCCCCAAGAACTGAAAAACAGCAGAAATGTTTATACTTCCCAAATTTCTCGGTAGACCCCTAAATCAAGGATTTGTCCCTGGACTATATCTACTGTTACATTACTAAGCCTCCTCAGTTTGTTTTACGCTTCAAGTCTCATTAACTAGTAATTTATTAACTACGTACTAGTATTTAATTGCTTTCAATTTCCCGGTTCCTTTGACTTAACTGTAGAATGCCCAGCATTTATATGGCTTCACACTTGTATGGCTTCAGTGCCATAGAAAATGGCTGGGAGACATCCGCGATATCGGGGACACTGTGTCATTCTACGGTTAAAATACCAGGGTTTTGAATAGTAATTGATTACATGGGTATTTGAGACCCTCGTCCCACCAATACTATTAAGTCAGGAATTATTAAAAAGTCATGTTAGTAGAATGTGAATACAGTCGAAATCGGGTTATTTTGACACCGGGTTTTTTTGTCCCATTGGGTTATTTTGTCGTCAAGTCAGTGTAAAAATTGTTTTATTCATAATTCAATTATAAAATAATCGGATTTTTTTGTCTTCGGGTTTTTTTGTCTTATCGGATTATTTTGTCTTATCGGATTATTTTGTCTATCTGGTGTGTAAACAATTGATAATTTGTTGGCTTATTTTGTCCTTTATTTAATATTAGCTGTTTTTTTGGTTGTCTTTTTCAATGAAGAAAACTCCAACAGCTTGTTCATCCAAACCTATCAAGCATTATCGTTTGTCCCTTGAGAAAATTTTTTTTGTCTATCGGGTTATTTTGTCTATCGGATTATTTTGTCTACCGGGTTATTTTGTCTATCGGGTTATTTTGTCGTTTTGGCAGTGCAATCAAATGGACAAAATAACCCGATTTCGACTGTATTATGATTTAATGGGACATTAGTGATTTTCGGATGTCAATGTCATCATTGGGGAAGAAAGAGAACAAAGTAAATAGGAAACATTGTCCCTCACAATCAATTAACATTGTTTCACACTTTTTCACGTATCCTCCAGAATTTAAAATAAAAGCAAAATTGATGTACATGATCTTAGACTGTTATGAGGGATGTATACTATAAGAAAAAAATATGTGAACGCTACACAGTTTCAAAGTGGCATTGTCACGGCTGTATTAATTTAGCATCTTCGAACGTTCTACAAGACTTTATAGACAAAAAAGATGAAGAGATATCAGGTTTCAAGATTGAGTGATGAAACCCCCAATTATTCAGTGATCAGTTTTCAGAGTTATTAGAAAGACCAATATGTATTTGGAAAAATGATGGGTGTTCAGATAATACATCGGAAGTGTAAAACAAAATACAGTAGACTCGGATGAGACTGGTCATCTTTTCTAACATTGGCCGCTCTAAAATGGATGTTGTAATGCTAGTACGATTGATTGCATCTTTGTCTTTTCCAAAATTTCATTCCTATAGTAAGAAGCATTTATCGACTGACCCTGTGGGATTATGTGGAGCTGTGATAGTGCTTGGTGGGACATTAACCCCCCAACATGAATTTTGGTTGGAAATTTAACAGAAATTAATGGTGGAACATCCATGGTAAACTTGGCCCAAACACGATCGTTGTGCCGGACGAAAAGAGTTCGAAGGGAGATTCATCTGACCAGAGAACTTGTTTCTATTCATTGACAGTCCACTGCTAATATCTTTTAGCAAAATCAAGCCGATCTCGGATATTTTTAAGGGATAAATGGGGAATTCTTTGCCTTTTAAATGCAGTTGCACCAGTGGTATCCTTCAGATGGCGATAAATTGTCATGTGAGACACTAGAGTACTTTTATTTTTTAGTTTCTGCGTAATCTTTCTGGTTGATTTCACCTGTTTACCAAGAGACTTCGATATTACTATTTTATTGCCAGGTCAATTTAAGTTCAAACTATAAAACGAATTACAAATTATGTCTTGAAAACAGCACTTTTACCACTTTCTCTCCCAATCCCCACTTCCCCACTTGTAGAGGTTTATCCGTATGGAAAAGAATAATAAAGATGGCATATAATTGCCTCACATATAGAGGATCCCCTAATATAAAGCCACCACTTAGAGGTTATACTATAATATTAAATCAATTGTGCAAACATTAAATCTAGCTTCATTTCAAACTTTGCTAAAATTTATTATAATTAATAATTACTCGATAATCATTTTAAACTGAATTAAAAAATATCTGATGGGAAAAATTGAATTGAATTGAATCTAAAGCTTTGTCGAATAAGATAACAAGAGTTTAGTCATCCTTGAAAGAAAAACCGAATATTCTTATAGAAATAGATCTACGTATATAATTAATGTATGGATATTTGTCAAACTTATTTCGTATTAACATACTCTTCTATTAATTCTTTTCCAAATCCAGTGAGTAGATTGTAAAGCTTTTCAATACATTCTATAGTTTTCAAATGACCAAATTTTTCACACCATTCCAAAAAGATATTTAATCCACCTATATCTTCCATATCACCTTTTATAATCCACCACATGAATTCTGTAAAATGTCTCGTATTGATTAATAATGAAAAATTTCTGCTCAAAACAAGATGTCTACATATCCAATAGTGAAGGTGGATATACATTTCAGAATCTGGTTGAAATAAACTAGAGAGAGTATCAAGCACATAAATATATTCTTGCGAATTCAATAAACCTTCCAAGATTGATTTGTTATTGAAAATCTCTAATTCTAGAAAAGAAAGTGGAAAAATAAAAAGGATCATTGTATACTACGATAATTATAAGCCTAAATATAGTATATAAATGAATTAAAATTCGTTTTTAACCCTTGATATTTTATCTGATTCAATCTTTTAACTTTTGAGTTCTTCTTTGCAAAAGGAGGAATATAACAACATTGCAATTTTCGAAATTCACTCTAGCCATAAAAAGTGACCCATGTTTTCTTCAACCAATCATGCTTAGAATTAACTATATCCATAGCCTACTGTATATAAGGCCTCAAAGTAACTTACGGATTTGGACTAGGGATGCGGTCGAAGATGGTAGAACTAATACATGAGCTGCCTTAAATCATTAACAGAGCACAATAGAGCTTAGGAATGTATTACCAGCATATATAAATATGGTGTCAAAGTACCCATATCCGTAGTTAAATTTGGATTACTCACCATATGGTTGCGCAATAGGTTATATTTGTGAAAAATTTGGCGATTTTCAGAGGTCGTTTAAGGGCACTTCTAAGTGTTTTTATTATAAAGTTTTCCGCATAGAACTGAGATGTAAATGGGTTAAAACGAAAAATTTTGGATTTTTCATGGAATGTTGCAACATTCCAGCGTTGCTATGGAAACGTTTTTTGTTAGTTGGGGTTATATCTCAAAACCCCGATAGCTGGACATTCTAATGTAATTCCATTTGATAGCCAATAGACTATTTCCTATTAAGTGATTATATAATTTCGACGTCTAAATTCAATGGTTTACGAGTTATTAGACAATTTAGCATTGGTCACATTTGGTCATTTGTCGAATATCTCGTAAACCATTGAATTTAGACGTCGAAATTATATTATCACTTAATAGGAAACAAGCGCACTTCGCTTGCTTGTGCTGCGAGGCTGGCGGACACAAAGTGTCCGCCGAATGCTCCCTTCGGTCGCCTGAGGGGACATTGGTTAATTATAAAGGGAGATAGCATCTCTAAATATGTCTATCTTAGTGTTAAAATCGATATCACTCGAAAAAACACCAAATTTGTCAATTTTTAAAATTTTGATGAGTAATGATGACGTCATAGCAAAGTGATGAGTCATCATTTCTTGATGATAGTTGCATCATGTGTGAGACGTGTTAGGATACAGATTCTATTAAAATTTCAGCCTTCTATCTCCTATAATGGCTGAGTTATGCCCGAATAACTGTGTTGCTTAACTTATAAAAATGTGATAATGACGTCATAATTCCATGATGAGTCGACATTTTGCTCTGAGCTCAGAACTTACTGGAGCCATAGCTAAAAGACTTCCACATGCCATAAATCAGCTTTCTGCGAGAGGTGCATGGGTGACAAGGCATGTATCTACATGCTTTCAGACATACTTTATAAATAGCGAAATTGCAGGGAAGCCTACAAGCCAAGAACGTTGGTCTTGCAAGTGTGCCTTCGATTATGCTAGTACTACTAAACGGCTGTTGTAAAAGAAGATGTAACAAGGAGCACAATATTTCAGAAACATCATTTAGTTTTCACTGCTGATGCTCAATTAGGGGAAAAAGACATCGTGGAATTGGAACAAGAGAAGAATGAATTTCTCAATAAGGTGCATCGACCATACCTTTAGAATGTCATCGATCATATTAATGTCAGAATGGAATATTCTGAACTCATTTCAGCAATGTCTGTTTTTGACCTTTGCCATCTCCTTTATTGTAGTAAATAGGAAGAATGGTCAGAATACGGGATGAAACAGATTAAGTAACACAAGGACTTTTATAGCGTTGAACAAAGGGTCAATGTAGGAAGAATGATGCCATATCACAGCATGACATCTCTGCTAAAGAAACATAGTCAGAGTGGAAATTATGCTTAATTTGGTATAGTACAAAGCTAGGTCCATACAATTTATACTTTCAAGACTGCTTGGGAGCGAAGAGATATATGTTGCGTTGCAAACTTAGATGTTATTGTAGAACTATTCCCAGTGACAACAGCCACAGCGGAATGGAGTTACAGCAACATGATATTTATAAAAACGAGGCTGCAGCCGATTGAGTGAATAGTGAATACACTTAACTATTGCATGGGTATATGCATCGAAAATCCAATCGATCCTTTTTGCTTTTTCTGACTGATAAGCTATCTTTCCTTTCGGTTGTGTCACGAGGCCTACCCGGAATAGTGAGGTCTCTTACCGAGCAAGTCAGTCCATGTTTCCTCAGGATCTCACCAACGCTTTTTTGGCTACACCCAACGATTTAACTACCTCTCTCTGAGTATGGACGTTTTCCGATACAATATCAGGAGCCGTATTCACTAAGATCTTAAGCACTAAGATCGATCTTAAATCAAGATCGATCTGAGTTAAGATCGATCTTAAGACCAAACTTAGAGCTATTCACTAAGAATTAAGATCGATCTTAAGATCGAACTTAAAAATAACGTTATGGTTAATATGATTAGAATATAGCATTATACTAATCAAATATAAAACTGCAGTATAAATTAGCAATGATAAGTAGTCATTTATTATTGATCTAGTAAAAATAAACAATATTTCTTCTCTTTGAACAAAATTGAGGCAATTAATGTCAATATTAGGAGCAAAGAAGATTGATTAAATCACTCCTGTAAGACATAGCTTCTATCTATGTAGTTGTACCGCCTGGAATGCCTGGTGAGTCTCTTACAATATCTGTGGTGAAATATTGTTTCGATTTGATTGAATTCTATTATTAAAATTCAATGTTTTATGTGTGTAATCTATAATTATTCGACACTAGTCAATACCAAAGGAAGACAAGGAATCTTTATGGCAACTAATACATCTTTTGAATGTAATCAGGAATGTACATTGCAAAACTTATACTAGTGAAATACCAGTGTGATTTTACTTGCACTCCGATGAAATTTACTCGAGTATAATTAAGTTTATAATTTTAAAATACCCACAGACGGGATGGAAGTGTGCTTCCATTTTGCATTTTGATGACGCCATCGTCACCTTAGAGTGATGGTGATATCATAATATTGTAGAATGTTTAAAGTTGAACATTTCATCCGTCATATGTTTACTTCTATCTATTTTCTAACTCGAGGTATCGAACTTTGAATATTTAATGAGATGATGACGAGATAAAAATTTTTGATCCGTCATTGTCACCTTGGATATCGGACCGATTAATTGGATACTTTGATACTATCTAGTGGACTCCATTGCCTACCTTCTATAACAATATCAAGTTTCTACTATTTATACTTTGGCTAATACTAAGGTAAGTGACAAAATGTTGTATCATCATGCTGATTCAGCATAAATCAAAAATCGTATACAGAGGTGCACATTTCTATATCACTTTGCACTTCCTGTAAAAATTTCAAGACGATATCTCTTAAACTCCGGTCAGGACACGAATTTCGGACGGCCGGCCGGAACATCCTCATTTTAGTACTGTGCATCCTATACTATTAGTATAGTAGCTAGTATGCTACTATACTAATACTACGTATAGGAAGCACGCTAAAAATTATATGCATTTTTTCATTTGTTAATAATATTATCATCACTTTTCTCGGCTAATCTAAATGGCAGGAATGATCCCATTGTTTTTAGCAGAAGATTCGGAAGAGTCTCTCTCTCTCTCTCTCTCTCTCTCTCTCTCTCTCGGAATTCTATGATTATCTAGAATTGATGCAGCGTTTCCGCTTCTCAAAGTCAGCAATATTAAAGATTACAGAGATAATAGTTGATCATCTTAATACAACTGATAGATCTCATGCTGCACATCCACATGTACTGGTTTGTGTGGCTCTACAGTTTTTTGCATCTGGTACTTTTTAGATTATTTGTGGTGATGGAATTCACGTGAGCCAACCCTCAGCTTGCAGGTAAATTAGAGCCGTTGCACTTGGACTGCAATCGGTATATTCAATGTATATTAGCATGCCCGGTTCTGCTATCAAGGCTACGATTTAGTCAGTTTTATGAACTCGCGAACCTCCCCGATGTTCTTGGACTTGTAGATGGAACGCATATTCGCATTCAAAAGCCTCCTGAAAATGAGGCGGATTATGTAAACCGACATTTCTACCACTCAATAAATGTTCAAGCTATCTGTCTACCTGATGGTAGATTTTCAGATGTATTGGAAAGATTTCGCGGTTCAATTCATGACTAACGTAACTGGAAGCTCTCTCAGGTCGGAACATATGTGGAGAATAACTTCTTGGCTGTTGAGCATTTATTAGGTAATAGTGGGAATATGATGAAATCCTATTTATTAACTCAATGCCGGCAACCTGCTTCAAATGCCAAAGAGAATTATAATTACACCCACAAAAAAAACACGTGTATTAATCGAGCAAAACATTGGGAGATGGAAGTGAAGATTTCATTGCCTTCACGGCGAGATCAGGATGGCTCCAGATAAAGTCTGTACTATTATTCTTGACTGTGCTGTTCTTCATAATATGGCTATTGTTTGGAAGCACCCCATGTTGGAAGATTCCACTATTGACCATCATACAAGCATTATAGATAAACCGTTTGCATTTGAGGAAACATATTGCTGCAAAACACTACAGGGATCAGTTTGCCAATCATTTATTTTGAATTAATCTAAATTTAGGAGCTATCAAAGAGCATAAGTTGTATCTCATACATTATATTAAACCAAACATATAAACAACAAGTGTCTTCATATATTGTAACATGAAAAGCTCTCTAAAACAAAATATCAACACTGGATATGAGAAGTACAATAAATTGAACTCTATCGACGTTAAAATTTCTGCGTCATTTGGTATTACGAAAATAAATGGTGTCATTAGTGATTATGGCAAGTCTGCGTCCTCCCGTGTATATAAATTGCTGCTGAGTACTTGCATTAACAATACCAAAACAAATGGACAAATCCCGCAAAGCAAATTTGACCAGAGAAGAAGAGTGCAGTCTCATTAATGAAATTGAATCAGCATGTGAGATTTTGAGAGGCTCAGGAAATTCTGCAGACAAAAACAAAGGGAGGAAACAAATCTGGAGAGACATTGCAGCCAAACTCAACTCAGTGCATGGCAATGGCAGGGCTGCAGAGGATATTAGAAAAAAATGAACCAACCTAAAGCTAAATGCTAAGTCCAAAGTTGATGCAAGCTTTAGGGAAGCCAGAAAGACTGGAGGGGGTTACAAACACTGATGGACAGGTAGAAGACGAGGATATGCAAATTCTATCAGTAGATAGAAGTATTTTTGCTGACTCTGCAGATCGCGTAACAGAGATGTTTCAAAACACCCCTGCTTTTAGTGGAATTTCAGGTGCTGCTGATCTTTTTCAAGCACCAGCAATAGCATCAATAGTATCAGTTGCAGGTCCCGATGAATTTGAAGGCACTCCAATTTTAGAGCCTCCAGAAATTGAAATCCCGACAACATATAAGGCATCCAAGAAAAGCGTAAGAGAAGGCGAACTGTTGATGAGAAAGATGATTCGGTTGAACACTTGAAGGCTGCAGACTTACTTCCATTACAACAGGAAGTTTTGTTCCAACAGATGGCTGTATTCTCAGGACAGCTACAGTTGATAGAAGAACAGAGGGACTATTATAGATTGAAACGTCAGAGACTGTTGGAAAAATCATTGTAAATAGGAAAATAGGATCAAAGTGATTATTATCAGTCATGTGAATCAATATATAAAGCCTGTCTCTATAATTATGCATGTTATAATGAGTGTAAGATTATATAATCAAAGAATGTATGTTTGTTTATTCATACAAATCCTAGAAGAATTTGCCAAGAATTATAGCATGTGATGGATGTTGCGATGTTACACACAATAAGAGAAACGTTTTAAAATATTTAAATTTTATTTGAAGTCTAATATCAATCAAGGTAGATTCAATGTTCGATAGAAGTAAGTTTGAACAACAGTAATTAGTGAAAATCGAATCAATTACAATACTTAAGACACCTCCCTAGCTTGCTTAAAGTTCGGTCTTAAGTTCGGACTTAAGATCGAACTAAAATCTTAGTGAATACGACTTAAGATCGAACTTAAGACATAAGTACTAAGATCGATCTTAAGTTCGATCTTAAGTTTTTTGTGAATACGGCCCCAGGTTTGCAAGATTTTCAAAGGAAATTCGGGGTTTCGAAGGCACTGAAAATTCGATAAATACTGATAAATTGTAATAAAGAGTACAAAAGTGAAAAAGGCAAATTATTTAAATATAATGAATGAAATATCTGTATTACGGTACTCGTATTACATAGCAAAATAAACAACGATGTATATGATTTCACAAGAAAGAAACTATCTAGTGAGTCGAAACTATTAGACGTTTACTATTAGTATACATTTATTTTGAGCAATTCTTATTGACCGGCACTGTATATATCACTACTTTGATCCAATCGTTCCCATAATATGATACTCAAATGAAGTGGCAAGTGGCACAAGGTAACATGTGCAAGCAATTAAGCTTTGGAAAGGATTAATCCACATAGGAAGCTTCTAAATTGATTAATTCGAGCGTGTAGATTTAAGAAGTGAAGTTTGAATTCATTGGCCTCCATAGATATACCCAATTTATGATTACTTATGATGCAAAGCAATATGGTTTTCCAATACTTTTGGAAAAGCAGTGTATCTGGTTAAAAATCTAGAGGAAATACTGGAGCTATATACAGGGTGCCATTTAAGTTCTGTTACAAGCTTTATTAGGTATTAAAATTTTAAATTTAAACAAATCTTAGTTATTATTGTTTTCAGATATTGTAATTTGAATATTTTCAATAATTTCACCCTCCCCCCACCTGTAACAGTGTTTTGCATAGTGAATATTGTGAAGAAAAAATGTGTCATGGAATGCAGCAAAATGGTCTACTGCTTCTATAAATTTTACGTGTAATACAAGTATATACTTTCATTGATAGAAATTTAAATAAACCTTGAAGTTTAAAGTTTCTGTATTTTGATAATTAAGTATATATATATTTTGAAAAGCTTCCTCTTCAAATTTAACCCTATCTAGGGGTAGAGGTCAAAGTTTGATAGGTTAAGTACTTTCTTAGATCTTAAGTAACATTTTACAAGAATTATATTCATTCAATCAAAAGGAATAAGCTTAAATCTGAAATAGGCCGGGAGGTTTTAAATGACAGAAATAGGACTCCTGGCACAATCTTTTTTTATTTTTCAAAAGTGGGGGATGGAAGATCGAGCGGAGTGAGCAACGAAGGAGAGGACATGGAGGCATACCCCTCAGGAAATTTCAAAATTCTTGGATGCCGATATATATACTTATACTTTTACAGAAGATTTGTGTGCACATTTTGGAACCACGATTCCTCAATGTAAAATGTATAGACGCTAATGATCAATATAGTCTAGCTGCTAAGTGAGTTATTACGAAGGAATTGTGCCTTATATGATAAAAATTTTTGTAGATTGTAAGTACTAGGATTGCCAGACGTCAGGATTCTGATATATTTCTCCAACATAATAGCAACACTTAGCTGTGTCTTACAACTTAGTAACTATTTCCCTGTTACGGACTTCAAGTTTGTCTATTTGGACATCCATTCTCAAAGAAATAACAAGTAATTATTTTTAAACGGTAGTTTTCCAAATAATTAAATTATTTTGTGTTCTTGTCGTTTAAACTTAATTTATGGTCAAATAGTATGATCTAACTTGTTTTCAGTAAACCCTGATGAAAGATAATATAAATACGTATAAGAAAATCTGAGATGGCACTATATCCAAATAGTATCTTCCTTAGGATGTTCTATCTATCCATCAAAATCCATGCTTTTATAATAAAATGCACAATATTTTCACTTGCAGGTATATACAACACTAATAAAAAGGTGTGTGAGTATAAGTATAATTCTTTAGGATAGGTTTGCTATCAGAAATACGCAAAAGAGGTACATTCGATAGGCAAATAAACTAGTAACGTTAATTTTTAGCTATTTGGGGTGGTTTAATATCAGCTAATAATACATTATCATGACCTAAAATATACCGGTTCCGAATATTGGTTAAAACAGTCGGGATTTGGGAACATTAATAATTTTAAGTACGAAAGCTTGTCTCAACTGTGTTCACCAATATCTCGGATCCAGTAGATTTAGGTCATTAAATGTATTATTAGCATACTATATAAACCCCCAAATATCGCAAAAAATAACGCTATTCTAGTTTCTATCATAAGTATGCCTTTTGCAAATTTAAGCCCCAAACTAGAACAGATCTCATTATAAGTCTGCAAAGGCGGAAATTAACTTGCACGAGCACTAAATCAAATAAAATAAAATTTTTATGGCAAATATTCGTTAATCAATGGAAACTATTTGAAGCGTGTGCATCTAAAGATTCAAACTTCAAATATTTGGAGCACCCTAATATATATATAGTATATGTCCCGAATGATTGAAATAACTGAAAGGCACAGAAAACGATTTTTGGGATGCGGAAGTCTTTTGGCTAAGTATATAATAAGTTCTGACATCAGACTAAAATGTCGACTAATCATGGAATTATGACGTCATTGTCACCTTTTTTATAATTAGAAATTTCCGTTTTTACCATAACAGCCATTTTAAGTGATGGAAGGCTGAAATTTTAATAAAATGTGTATATTAATATATCTCACATATGATACAACTTTCATTAAAAAATGATTACTCATCACTCTGTTATGATGTCATCGTTACGCATCAAAATTTTAAAAATTGACAAATTTGGTGATTTTTCGTGTACTATCGATTATAACAGTAGGACAGACCATAGCCTTCTCTAATAATGCCTCACAGTAGACTGAAAATCATGGACTAGGGATGAAGTAATAGCCGAATGGATTATACACGATTAGCCTGAAATCGTTAACCATGCAGAATAGGCATTAAGAATGTATTACCAGCATATATAAACATGATATCAAAGTACATATATCCGTTGGAAAAATTTCGATTAGTCACCATATCATTGCGCAACAGGTCATTCTAAGGACAATTTTAGCGATTTTAAAAGCTGTTTTAACTCTATTTCTAAATGGTATTAAGGTGTGATTTTTGTGTAGAACCAAGATTAGTACGAGTTGATTTGGAAAATTTAGAATTTTTCAATGGAATGTTGTTACATTCCTGCGTTGCTATAGTAAAGCATTTTGGTCAGTTTTGGCCATTTCGTGCAAACTGTAGTAGCTGATCTTCAAATTCGATCGTGTTTGATAGGCAATGGCCTACTTCCTATTATGTGTTAATACAACTTGAACTTCAAAATTCAACGAGTTTTGAGTTATGGGTTGTTTTAAGAATGTGACCAAAACACTAAATTGTCTCATAACTCTATAGTCTGTGAATTTAGAAGTTTAAATTGTATTATTAACTAATAGGAAGTATCCAATTGTCTATCAAATAAAATCAAATTTGAAGACCTAGTTCTTACAGTTTGCAGGATATGGCCCAAACTGACCAAAATGCACTACCATAGCAACGCAGGAATGTAGCAACATTCCATTGAAAAATTCCAAATTTTTCAAATCAACTCGTACTAATCTTGGTTCTACACAAAAATCACACCTCAATATCATTTAGAAATAGGGTTAAAACAGCTTAGAAAATTGCCAAAATCGTGCTTAAAATGACCTGTTGCCGCAATGATATGATGACGAATCGAAATTTTGACAACGGATATATGTTATTTGATGCCATGTTTATATATGCTGGTAAAACATTCTTAATGCCTATCCTACATGGTTGACGACTTTAGGCTAATCGTGTATTAATCCATTCGGCTATTACCGCATCCTTGGTTATTTTACTGTGAGGCATTATTAGAGTAGGCTATGGACAGACATATTTATAGCGCGCTTGTAGTAATAATTTGGGTCTCTTCATGAAGGAAATACAATCACAATCAAAGAGATACTACTTCATGTAATATCTAATTTCAGATTCTGAAACCAAGCATTCGAATTAGTCATAGTTGAAGTATTATAACACATTGCTCATCCCAATGAATAAAATTATCAAACTTTGCCATCAGATTTAATCCATCATCATCATGTATGGTGGTAAAAATGGAAATATGTGGTGCAAAGTGGTACTTCTTGATAATTATAAAAATGTCGGGAATGAATAATTGATTAGGAATATTGCACTATGACTAATTCGAATGTGTATATTTCGAATCAGAACCCGATTAGCTGCATCCCACACCGTTTAGAAGGATCGTATTCATGAATAGACTCATTTTAGTACTACAGAAGAATTCGCTTATTAGCAACTCGAACTTTTGATCATAAAATGGTTGCTTATACACGATAGTTGCTAAAAGGGAACATAATTAATACAAAATCTTCAACAGGGACCTAAAGATTGGTTGCTAATAGAGCAATATTGCTAATAAGGGAGTTGCTAATAAGCAAATTTCATTGTATTTGTATGTGAAAAAATGAAGTATCTAAATATTTCTGTCTGGGTAAGTGTGTATGCTGGTAATATATTCCTAAACTCTGTTTCGCGTGGTTAACGATATTAGGTAACCAATGTATTAGTTCAAACATCTTCTACCGTATCCCTAGTCCAAAATTCTCAAGTTACTGTTAGACCTTATATGTAGTAGGTCATGGTTTGGCTAAGCTATTATAAAATAAATAATTATCTTGTTAAATTAAACAATAAATTCTGTTTGACTAATATTCTGGTTATCAATATTTGTATGAAACTTTGTGATCAGTATGAGGCCTTTAATAGATATGGCTATACGTACACGGATATCATAGCATGCTAACAAATTTACTAAGGTTAATTTATTCGGGTAATTTAATAAATCAAATGCAATAACAATCAAAATTGATAATGCGAAACACTCAATTTTCAATAAGCAACATTTCGAGTTATGAAAAAGCACCTGAAAGGCGGGATGGGAGTGTGCTTCAAACCTATTGTGAGTATACGTATGTGAGAAATGTTATGCTATTGAGTGACTGCACACCGAATTCAAATTTCTTGCTCTCTGTGACGTCATCATGATGAAATTAACATAATATTGTAGAAACATCCGAATTCAACATATGCTAACTTGTATATCATCTTATTTGCGTAATTTAAATCCTGTTATGAAAGAAAAACACGGATATTTTCTATTTGAATTATCGAATTCTACCACACATTTGGAAGATTAAAACATTATTTTACCGTTATATATTAAGTGGAGCATGCTATATAGCGATCACTTGTACATAACGGTCACATAAACCGTTCTATCATCAATTTCCAATTATAATTATAATCAAGGCTGGATTCGGTTAACTAGTTAAGCGGCTAACCGCAGTCAATCTCAGTTAAGGAAATCCTCGATCGGTTAACCAATCGGCTTTATTTTATAAATATTTACACTAATTTCATTGTTTTTCTACGGAGATTCATGAATATTACTTCAAAAAATTTGATAATACAGTATATTTCCTATTTTATAATCATATAATATATTTCGAGACCACTGAAAATTATAAAATTTTTGATACCAGGTTAAAGATTAGTCCAAAAATCCATATTTTACTAATTTATATTGCCATCGGTTAACCAGCTAACCGCCTTGGAGAAAACCAAAATAACTGAGCCCTAAAATCGGTTAAACAACCCCAGCCCTGTTATAATGTACACTCCTCTACCAATAGTTTTCGTGCACTGCAACAAATACACTAATTTTTATTTTAAATTCGTTTTCTTAAAGTGGCCTAAAAGTGGCCTAAATATAGATGGAACAAAGTGGCGTGATGAACGCTATAGATCTTGTGAATATGTAATTAAATAGAGTTTATACAAAAAAACATATTCGAGTAGAGACTTTATGAAAAATAAAATTTTGAGAAGTTTCAATAAAACAATCTTTTTGTTTCGCAATAAACTTTCAATTTTTATAATAACGAACATGAAGTATTCTAAGTGAATATTTAGCTGAAAAACATTTTAGAATGGTAAAAGAATATTCATACCAAAGACATAAAGTTATCTCTTCTAATAGTCCTTGAGCGAGGTTGGTTGGTGGATCTAAATCGATGGACAAATTCAATGAGCTTTTTCGGAAAGGATTATATACCCTCAGAGTTGGAAATAAATGATATACTTACAAGGATGGTAGTTTTTGGCTGTCATTGGCGTTATTTCTAACCGACTGTCAGAAATCGGAAGAAATCCAATTTCACAAAATACTATTAAATGACCATATAGTATATGGGTTTAATCGAAAACTCGCGATATCACGGATGTCTCCAGTCATTTTCAATGGGGAAGAAGCATAGGCGTCGTAACCCACCCGGTTACCCGGCAATTGCCGGGAGGCCCAGAGTGAATGCCGGGTACTACCCGGAAAATAGCTTAGTGCTATTATGTACTGGTAATTGGTTGTTACTAATTCCTCATGTAGATCAAGGGTCCACGGCCCATTTGGCTGAAGGTAACGCTGGATCAGCTGAAGATACGGCCCGATTAACTGACTGAACGGCCCTGGATTATTGTAGCCGGGCAGTCCAAGGGTAGGAAATAAAGTCTACGATGCCTATGGGAAGAAGCCATAAAGTTGTACCATTGTGGTACATTTCGGTAGTCTTAGGTTAAGCTTCGAAAGTTTTTCAGAAGTATTGGCACTAAATTTAAACACTAAGACTTTGAAAATGAGACTCATTAATGAACGACTTTTGATTTTAATATTATCATCACTAATTTAAGTCATATCCTGAACTCTAGTAATTTGTTATCTTCCTTTTCGATTTTATGCACATTTTGAAATGTTTGGGCATAGAAAGTAATATTTTTGTAGAAAATAGGGGTGAATTCTATCAAATCAGTGAATTCTAGAGTAGACAGTCTCATATATATAGTTCTGGATTTAACTTGAATTAAAAAATGATAATAATAAAATCAAAAGTCGTGCATTAATGAGTCTCACTTTCAAAGTCCTAGTGTCTAAATTTAGCGTCAATACTTCTGAAAAACATTCGAAGCTTAAACCCATATATATGGTCATTTAATAGTATTTTTGTGAAAGTGGGTTTCGTCCGATTATCTGACAGTCGGTAAGAAATAACGCTAATGAAAACCAAAAACTAGCATCCTTGTAGTATACCAATTATTTAACTCTGAGGGTATATAATCCTTTCCGAAAATCCTCATTGACATTAGTCCATCGATTTGGTTCCACCAACCAAACTAGCTCAAGGAATATTAGAAGAGATTACTTTATGTATTTGGTATGAATATTATTTTTACCATTCTCAAATGTTTTTCAGTTAAATATACACTTAGAATACTACTAGTTCGTTCTTATTTTGCACATTAAAAACTGAAAAAGGAAAAAAATAATAATGAAATTTGTCGAAAGTTTCTTGAAATGTTTCGGAAGACAAGTTTTTGGCTCACTATGTCCGAAAGTTCGAATCTTAATACAATTCTGTCTAGAATTACTTAGAATTGATGATATCAACTAAATATAAATATTCTATGAAGCTAAAGTGTCAAGTAAGACTCGTAATGAAGAAAAGATTTCTCAAATCAGAAAATCGATTCAAAAGTTATAACCAAATGATCCCGCAGTAGGAGAAAATTTCCGCATTCAGCGGTCCGTGAGAATATCATAACTTTAAACTGTAAGTACTAGAACTTAGCTTTAGCGATGAAAAACTCAGAAACATCAGTTTATATACTTTGACAGTGTTTCATACAGGATTTGCATGCAAGGGGGGAAATCTGGGATATCTAGATTTTAAAGGGGGAAGGTACTAGATCACAGCTTTTCATTTAATGCTTCATTGAATTTCTTCATTTTATTTCTAGGGGGGCACTTGATTGAGCAGGGGGGTAAGTGCCTCCCTACCACCCACTGTATGAAACCCTGCTTTGATAATACTATATTAAGAGCTACAACCGATGGATTATGAGATAACCCATGCGAAAAGCCGAAAATCTGCGAAATTGAGTGAATTTTCTGAAATTTCTAAAAAAGAAATTTGTAGAATCGAGTCAAAATAAAACGTCTAAAGTTCGAAAATATACTTTTGTGTTTTATTATTGATATTAAAGCTCATTATTATTGATTTTTTGATGAAGTCATAACTGAGTGATGAGCCATCATTTTTTATAAGAGTTGTATCATATATGAGATCTATTAATATGCACAATCCATTAAAATTTCAGCCTCCGTTCATCTAAAATGGCTATGGTCGAAAATTTGAAATTCTAATTTTTATAAAGGTGACAGACAATGAGGTCATAATTCCATAGTGAGTCGAAATTATCGTCTGAGATCATAAATTAGTGCAACCATAGACAAAATACCCCACATTCCAAAATTCAGCTTTCTTTGCCTGGCAGTATCTTCGAACAATTAGTTTTGTTATTAGAAATTTCAGGTTTTCAACTATAACTCAACCATTTTAGGTGATAGAAGACTGAAATTTTAATTAGAAAGTGTATATTAATTTATCTCAAATATGATACAACCATTACCAAAAAAGGTCGGATAGTGCAGCTCCAGAAAGTGACTCGAAGGAACATGAAATGTGAATATCAGAATACATCGGGAAATACTAATTTTAGAGCACTCTAAGTGTGAGATTTGTAATCTTCATATTAAAATACCCTACATTAGACGTTGAGAACTCGCTTTAAGCTTAAAATAATAATTATCTCAAAAGGTGTGAAAATATGTATATATCATATGTTGAATAACTTATAAAACATTCCTGTTTTAACTAGAAAAGAGTGTAATCTTCATATTAAAATACCCTATATTCGTCTTTGAGAACTCGCTTTTAGCATAAAATAGGATTTTTTAAGGTGTGAAAATATGCATATAGTATATGCATAAAATATTTACATTATCACTTTCAAAGTGCGAAAATCGGATCCAATAAGGTAATACCCTCCATTGCCACAGGAATGTGTTGCGTCATTTTCGGTATAACGGGAAGTCATATAGTTATGGGTTATTAACATAAATAGAAAATCCCGAGTGCATCGAAGGGTTTTAAACAAACTTTTAGCGGTGTTGTTAAAATATGAATATACCCTTACTATTAAAACTCGATTAATGTACAAGTATATGTATATATAGTAGTATATATACAAATTTTGTGATTTTTCGTGTGAAATCGATTATAACTAGGGATTGATCGGTCCCCCGGCCCCGGCCCCAGCATAAAGTCCTGAACCTGGCCGGGGCCCAGTTGAGTTGGAAAAACATGTTGTTTACGAAGGAAACTATATAATTGTATGACAACTACATAAATTTAGCCTATTACCTACTTGCACTAACTACCTATACTAATAAATCTGCACTAACTACCTATACTAACGAATCTACTATCTACCTATACTAACAAATATTTAAGCCGAACTTTCATCATCAATTTCTGAGTTGCGGTTTGGAAGATCAACTTCAGGAGGTGGCTGAGGTAGCTTGAAAGAACCAAACCCAATGGTTCGAAGGTTGTATTTTAGAAACAACAGCTTCTCTATGTTAGGAGGAAGCAAACGGATCCTATCACCTTGAGAAATCTTGCTCGCTATTTAAATTCTCGTTCACTTGGAACTGATCCGCAAGGTGAACTCAAATACCGAAAGATTGGATATAGGTTCAAGTTCATGCGCCAGTACCACAATGGATCTAGCTCTCTGGGAATTCTCTTGTCAGCGAAGTAGAGGAATATTTCTTTTTTAACTTTGTCTCTGATCGTATCCATCTCACCACCAATGGTAGAATTACTTACTGAATCGAATTTATCATCTGAATCGCTTAAAATTTCATCCCAACAACTGTTCGCGCTGGAATTGGCTTCAATTTCAAAACTGGTTTGTCCTGGAGACCCTTCAATGATATTAGAAGCAAAACTAGTCAATTTCACTTTTCCCTCTTCTGCTTTCACTTTGTCCATAAAGCCAGACGTTTTATATCTAGGATCCAGGAGAGTGGCCACTGCATGCACTTCACTAACTTCGACATCAATGAAATGCACTCGGGGGTCTTGCCCCCTGAAATAACGGTTCATTTGTACTACCATTTCGTTTTTCATGGTACCAATTCCAAATTCATCAATAGCATTCAACTCATAAAATATTTTCTTGATTAATGGTATGGTATCGGAAATGCAAGCATATTCGTGCTCTGCATCCAATGTTGCATCGGAGAATGGTTTTAATAAACGAATTACCTTTGGGATGAGCATCCAGTCATTTGGATTTAGTTGATATTCTGTAGCAATATCGATATCATCTTCTGCACAACGAATAGCACGTTTCTGCTGCATTAACCGGAAAACATATTAGTATAGTAAGAACTCCAGCGTGTTTTCTCGCCTAAAATCAAAGTGCATCCAGGAACCCCATTGTGATCTACTTGATGACCTCTGAGAATTCCCATCGCCTTCGGACTCTTTCGAAAAAAAGAAATCAATTTGGTGGCACGTCCGATCATGGATTTAACTCCACTTTGTTCAAAAATAGAATTCATGACCACCAGATGTATCATATGTAAAAAACAACCTGCATTATCCTGTTTGTTGAGAAACATCGCATTCACCATATTGATGGCATTATCTCGCACTATCAAGTGGATCTTTCCTTCTCATTTCCAATTAGAAACTATCATGCTTAACGTCTTGGCAATCGAATCAGCTGTATGTGCCACATCATAGGGAAAACAACGAAGCACAATTGCCTTTCGCTCCCCTTCCTTGTTGATGAAATGCAGCGTGAAGCTAATAAAAGCGTGCAGACTCTTTGATGTCCAAATATCAGTCGTTGCACTACAATAATCTCCGATATTATTGTGCAACAATTCCATGATTTTGAATTGTACGCGTCTGTATATATCTGGAATAATCTTTTGGCGGAGTACTTTCTCACTTGGATCATCGAATTTGTGATTGAAATGACTAATAAAAAAGTTGAATATCTCGTTTTCGACTGTAGTGTAAGGGAGAAGCGAATCACAAATCCATTCAGCCAATAAATAATTTCCGCTGATTTGATCAGGATGATCAGGCAGCCATTTGTTTTTCAACTCGAATGTTTCTTCTAGACTCAGTTGTTTTTGTAAACCTGGAGTAGCCAAAACGTAGATAGACTGTTGCTTCGAATTCTCCTCATCTCTTTTGTACCGCTTTGCTTCATCAGCTTTTCGCATCATCATTGCCTCCTTGTATTTGGTAGGATGATACGATTCCAAGTGACTCCAAAGTGACTTAGTTTAAAAAGACTTTTTTGACTCTCCATGAGTACCCCGTCGTATCTTTCTCGTTTTCCCGTGACATACTGAAATGTTGCAATTGGCAATTGATTCATCTGCAAAATCAATATCATAAAAATTCCAAACCCCAGATGCGTACCTTTTGGCCATTAATATGAATAGTAATTCGAAACAATTAATGGTACTATTTATTATATTCTATGATATTTACCTTTTGACGCCTTTTTGATATGGATACGATTGGATTACTATGTATTCAGAATCCAGACATTTGATTACAGTTACGATTCTATTCGTACTCACTATTGCTCATTATAATTGCGGTGTTATATTTTTATAAGGTCACTAACGCGACTTGTATTTTATTTAGCATCAACCCCGGCCCCGGTCCCGGCCAAAATAGTTCAGCCCGGTCCCGGCCCCGACTAAATTCTCCCCCCGGTCGATCACTAATTATAACAGTAGGACATAGTATGTATTTAGAGATGTTACCCCCTTATAATTAATCAATATGACCCCAGGCGCACAAAGGGCGCCTCTGGCCGGCACAAAGTGTCCGCCAGCCGCGCAGCGCAAGCAAGCGAAGCGCGGTTGTACTTGCAAAAACCGAAAGTGATGAATTTTTGCGATAAAATGTGGACACTGCACATCTAGTACACCATAAAGAGACCATATATGTGAAATTTGATAAAAATCGGACTGTTAGATCCCGCAGTAGCGCGCGTACGGACACATGCATACATACATACATACATACATACATACATACATACATACATACATACATACATACATACATACATACATACATACATACATACATACATACATACATACATACATACATACATACATACATACATACATACATACATACATACATACATACATACATACATACATACATACATACATACATACATACATACATACATACATACATACATACATACATACATACATACATACATACATACATACATACGCTAAATCTGTCCTACGCCTGAGTTCGGAATCTGTCCTAAGATTATTCCGAGTTTACCAGTGGGTTTTTGTGTGGGTTTCTGTGTTTACTTTTTGTGTGGGTTTCTGTGGGTTTTTGTGGGTATTCCCACTGATATCCTGTGGGAATGGGTTTTGAAATTATATTCTCACGGCAACCCTGACAGATTCCGAACTCGAAATAATCGTAGGACAGATTCCGAACTCAGGTGTAGGAAAGATTCCGAACTCGAAATAGCCGTAGGACAGATTCCGAACAGTTTGGTTGTAGGACAGATTACGGTAATATCGTTGTACAGAATCAGGCGACTCGTACATCACCATCATGTATAGTGATAAAAAGGGACATATGTAGCACAAGGTGGCAGTGATTGATAATTTGAAATACACGTAATTGAGAATTAGCAATTGATTAGAAATATCCTACAATAACTAATTCGAAGATTTCGAATTTGAAACCCGATTAGTTGTATCACTTACCGTTTCGGAGTTTCAATCTTCATGAATAGACCCATTTTAGTATTAAATGCATGTAAGATAATGAAGTGTGCAAATACTATTGTCCGGGTAGTGTATATATACAGAATATTTTCAACATTTTTGTTACAAATATATTTTCGTGCCATTTTTGTATAATTAATGTTTTCAAATATAATATTTCCGTTTACTAGCATTCTATGTGCAAAAGCATGTCCCTAACTAATAATTGTTTCGAATATATAACTTTGTTGAACTCCCGAAATCAATCAATCAAAGAAATACTCAAAATTCTAGAAGTTGTGATAGCCATTATTCGCCGGGTAATTTGAAGAATCAAGAACAAAGAGGAATTGAGCCATAGGAAGGGTGGTGGTACACCTCCTATACTCACACAAAGCAACTCAACAAGTCAGAAACGATGAAACTCTAGGTGTAAGAGAAATTCCCTCGAATATTCGGGAAAGAAGTCGAAGTCGAAGCATCAAAAAGTTTCCAGAAAGGTTATGATGCTATTTGAAGTTAACCGTTGATGAAGGATACAAAGGGATAAGAAGATTCAAAATAAACCAAGGGAAACAGGCTGCATTCTCCGATGAGGAATCATTTTCCTTTTCAATGAAAGGGTTAAAATATAGACAAAAAGGATAAAATGAAGTCTCGAAGTACAATGAAACATGGCGCTAGTGTTCATATTTGGGCCGCATTCTCTTCAATGATAGATAATGACCTGAAACACAAATCAAAGCAAATCGAGTGGATGGAGAATAATATGAAGAAAAACATGTTCGAATGGCCAATTCAGAGTCAAGATCTTAACCCAATCGAGAGCTTCCCTGTTATACAGCATAGGTTAGAAAAGGGGCCTTCATACGAAAGATTTGATCGCTAATCGATATTAGGAATACAATTGATTCTGAATTGACTTATTTTGTGATTTTTCGAGGGATATCGATAATATCAGTGGGTTATACATATTTAGAGATATCATCTACCTAATACAGTCAGGGTTGCTTATTATGAACCCGCTTAATATTCATTTTTTCGTTTATTATGAACTAACCACCTAGTCTCAATTTCATTTTTTAGAAAGAATTTGTATTGAAACAAGTTTGCTTCTTATTGTGAACCACCAGGTCTCCTGGTGGTTCACAATAAGTGATCCTGACTGTAGTCCTTACTATTAAACTCGTGTAAACATGCATGTATATATATATATATATACACTATCCGGACAAATGTATTCAAACACCACGAAAACCTCCATACAAATAGTATTAAAAGTGGATATATTCATTAAGGAATATGTACTCAAACTGTAAGAAATATTCTATTTTTTATTTCAAATCCGTAAACTACACATCCGAATTACTCATTTTTGAAGCTCCAACAAAGCTTCAAAAATGAAACTCCAACAAAATAATATGTAAAATTATCGATATATGCATTTATGCCACTAATCACATCATACGTATATAATGGCCGTGACTAGAGACAATTAGCATCAGGTATCAAGGGTGGATATTTTAAAACTTGGGAGTTTGTAATTGTGTTGAATTATGCGTAATTTGAATGTGCAAATTATGAATTTGAATAAAAAATAGAAAATTTCTTACAGTCGGAGTACATATTCCTTTATGAATATATCGACTTTAAAACTATTTGTATGGAGGTTTTCGAGGTAGTTGAATACTTTTAACCAGGTACTGTATATATATATATATCTGTACGAATTGATTTAAGAAACTGCAAGGCACAGAACGCTGATTTTTGGCATGTGGGAGTCTTTTGGCTAGGGCTCCACTAAGTTCTGACCTCAGACGAAAATGTTGACTCATCATGGAATTATGACGTCATTGTCACCTTTTTTATAATTAGAATTCAGTTTTTCGACTATAACACAGTCATTTTAGGTGATAGAAAGCTGAAATTCTAATAGAATGTGTATTAAAATATACCTCACATAGGATACAACTATAATAAAAAAATGTTGAGTCATCACTCTGAAATGACGTCATTATTATGCATCAAAATTTAAAAAATTGACGAATTTGGTGATTTTTCGTGCGATATCGATTATAAAAGTAGGTCAGACGTATTTAGAGATGTTATCTCCCTTATAAATAATTAATGTGACCCCAGGCGCCCACAGGGCGCCTCCAGTGGACACAAAGTGTCCGCCAACTATGCAGCGCAAGCAACTGTAGCGGGCTTGTTAAACAATATGGGCCCAGGCGCACATAGCGTGCCTCTGGCGGACACAAAGTGTCCGCCAGCCGCACAGCACAAGTAAGCGAAACGCGCTTATACTATTCAAAATCGTATGAGATAGATACAAATCTAGATATATAGTCGCACCTTCCTCAAATTTCAAGTCAGCAATTTTCAAATTCTGGTTAGGAGTACGACCAAGACCAGTAGACTGACCGGATCATCATCCTTAATACTAATAGTGGTTATTATAGATGATTGTAATTGTCTATAAAACAAAATAAAAAGGAATAATAAAGAACATATTCATTAGTAGATCATGCAAGCAATGCCAATTCATAGTGAAAAAAATTAAACATCAGAATCAATTGTTTGTAGTGAGTATAAAACTGTAATTATTGTCAGATTATAATATTACAAGCGCGCTTCGCTTGTTTGCGCTGCGCGGCTGGCGGACACTTTGTGTCCGCCGGAGGCTCCCTTCGGTCGCCTGGGGTCCCATTGGTTAAATATTAGGGAGATAACATCTATAAATACGTCTGTCCTACTGTTATAATCGATATCGACTAAAAATCACCAAATTTATCAATTTTAAAAAACTTTATTAGTAATAATGACGTCATAACAATGTGATGAGTCATCATTTTTTGATGATACAGTTGAAACTGGTTTTTTTTGACACCACATTTGCACGAAAAAATGCCAAAAAAACCCAGTGTTGCGCATCCCACTCAAAGAAAATATATTTTAGAGGTCATAGTAAGAATTATTAAGTATGTAAAGGTTAATTTCTTGACTCCGTAGTCGTTGGCAATAGCCGTCGGAGGGTTACCCTTGTCGAGACGCAGGACTATCTCGTGCCTTTCCGTCAGTGTCAGACGTTTCTGTTTTGTTATGGATGTCATGAACTAATTGCTGAAAATTGGGTGTCTAAAAAAAATTTAGAAAAAGATTTTTACACCAACAATTGTCAAAAATTACCGATTGTCAAATAAATCCAGCGTCAAAAAAACCCGGTTTCAACTGTAGTCACATCATACGTGAGGTCATAGCATTCTAATACACTAAGGCAATGGCGCAGACCTTTTTTTCTGGACCATGGATTGGTTAAAACGCGCTAAGTGAATTTATCAGTAATTATCAATTTAACATTCATTCGCTTTCTATTTGTCCACCACACTTACTAAAGTCATATCATTGAGTCCAAAAGGTTAAGTACTTAATAATGAGCGTTTATAATCATAACAAGTTCAATTTTAATTGCAAACAAACAAATACATTCGAAATAGATTCATAGCACAGCACGGCAAGGCTAACAATAGACACTAAGTACGAATAATCATTATTGAAATGGTGAATTACATGAATTAAAATTAGTAAACTGAGGGATGTTATGAAAATAAGATAATATTCTAAGATTATAAAGAAGATCAAAACGTTGTTATTCCGTAAGACATCACTTCTCTTTCTTCATCCTTTATTCGGTCTTGTCACACCATTCCTAAGAAAGAGAAGAATTATTATACTTCACAACAACACAATTCTCCCACACATATCAATCCATTTGTCATCAACTATGTTTAAAATTAATACTAGTAATTTAGTACGAGTTGAACCGGGATAAAACTGTTTTCGAAGAACTTGAGAGTTAGCAATTTGATGAAAGTTTTACGGCTAATACAAGTAGTAACGCAGTCGATAACAGCAATATATGGATACATAAGTGACCCTTGTCTAATAAATCTATGATAATTTATTGAGATCCCTTATCAGTTGTTAAAAGGTTAGATTTTTTTGTATAAGAGAAAACTGCACACCCAGCCACGTTATTTAGGTACTCAATTTGTGAATTATTAAATACATTTCATTAAAATCCCTGCAAAGTACATCCAAATATTCTTTAAGAGCTATGACTACTGTTAATAGTAAAGTTGTTTCAGCTCCTAAAAGACCTTCAGTGGGGATGCGGGCAGGCGTTAAATCATGACCATTATCTCATTATTTTATAATATAATCAAGGAAGATAATTTGATATATAATTGGCTACAAACATTTAATTCACGCATTGAAGTCTCAATAACCATCAATATATTTCGAAATGCTGGTATATCGACTCGATCTCTAGCAATAAATCCTTTGGATACTGATCCCAAATGACAATATATGCGGTAGCTAAATTTTGATGCGGGCGAGGAGATGAAACACGGTCCCAATTAACAGTCCAATACTAGGATTATTGGATTGATGTTTAATCGAAAATTTTTGGAGATAATTGAATAATTGAAGTCGACGTTCACTATCCAAAATTTGACAATAAGAAATATTATACAGTCAGGGTCGCCGCTTATTGTGAACCACCAAGGGACCAAAAAATCTGTTCATAATATACTTCATATTAAGCGAACTTAATTCAATACAAATCCTATCTAAAAAATGAAATTGGGACCAGGAGGTTAGTTCATACTTAGGTCATTTCAAAAGTACTGATCACTATTGATTTTTGACAGCTATTGTATATCTAATGCACCAATTAATATAATCCAGATAGCATTACCCATTCTCTCCTAATATCTAAAAGAAATTTTAAGAAAGCATAAGTATTTTTCTTATAATCATCATTTCAATCTTGTCAGTTTTGGCTACTTATACATTTATGGCTTCAAAATCGTCAATTATTGAGCAAGAGCAAAGGTCGTATATCAAGTTTCGTTCACTGCTAAAAGATTCGAACAGGAACATCCACAATGATATCGTGGAAGTTTGTGGAGATCAAGCACTTGCTTATTCCACAGTTAGAAGATGGGTTCAACTATTTAGAGAGGGAAGAGACAGCATTGAAGATGAGCCTCGGACTGGTAGGCCTAAATCTGCAACCTGTGAACCCTCAATTGAGTTAGTTGGTGAATTTCTTCGAAATGACCCTTGCTGCTCTATTGAACAGATTTCTAAGTATATGAATATCTCAACGGGAAGTATTTACCGCATTCTAAAGGAAGATCTCGGAGTAAGGAAGGTTTGCGCTCGGTGGGTGCCGTATTTGTTGTCAGAGGCCCAGATGATTCAGAGGGTAGAATGTTGTGAAAATCTTCTAAATTACGAAAAATTTGATGCAAGGAGACTCTATGAGATAGTAACCATAGATAAAACTTTGATTTACTATTCACAACCTAAATCCAAGGAAAAATCTAAGTGTTGGCTGCATCCGGGCGAACCCCGACCTAAAAAACCGCGTCGAGATTTCCGTGCCAAGAAGGTAATGTATGCAATTCCATTTGACGCCTACGGCCCAGTTGCTCAAGTTTGCGTTCCGAAGGGCCAGAGTGTTACTGGAGACTTTTATTGCACTCGTGTGCTCGCAGAAGTCAGTAAACACTACGCAGAGCGTCGGCCGAGAACTGGTCCTCGTGGAATAAAACTTCTACATGACAATGCCAGTAGCCATAAAACTAAACAAGTCGCCGCATACATGGAGGATATAGGGATGAAAACACTGAATCACCCTCCCTATTCCCCTGACCTAAGTCCTTGTGACTTCTGGTTGTTTTCCAAGCTGAAAAGTCATCTCTCTGGCAAGGAGTTCACTAGTCGAATGGAGATCGGATTCGCAATTCATAAGTACCTGAAATCGATCCCACAAACGGAGTATAAAAAGACATTCCGCTGCTGGGTAGACCATCTAAAGGAGTGTATTCGCGTCAAGGGAGACTATTTCGAGAATATGTAATTAAATAACACATCAGTCGTTGCTTAATATCAAATTGGTGGGGGGTGATCAGTACTTTTGAAATGACCTAAGTAATAAACGAATGTTCATATTAAGCGGGTTCATAATAAACGACCCTGATTGTAGTTTGAACTAGATATCTGACAATATAAGTTGAAATAATGTTTTATTCAGTTTTAATTGATCATTTTGTATTCGAGCCTGTTACTAAATATAGGTTTCTGAAATAATTATCTTAATTTTTTAAAAAAAATAGTTATTGGACACATGAGCTATCCAGGCGTTTCGTAGGTCGAGCGTCGAGGTCGCTAAGCTAAGAAAGAATATCTGAAAATGAACTAACTAAGAACTTATCTACCTTTTCTTCGTTGTCAGTTATACTCTTAGTAGAGTCGGCAGATTCCGTCAGCAATCGTTCAGTGTGGTCCAAAGATAGTCTCTTAGGCTTGGAATTCCATTCAGAAAGATAGGAAGGGTAGTCGGGGAATATACTGAGTACTGAAGTTTTCTTTAGAGCTATTATATCCTGGAAACTGTAACAGTGCGAAGCCCGTCTTTGTAGGTAATGGTTCTCTCGATGTCATCTGGTTTGAAATAATGTATACATACCTAAACGGTGTGTAGAAGTGTAAATGTGACAATCAGTTAATACGTATAACACATAAATGATTGAAACTTACTCACATTAGCGTGTTTGCTTCCTTGTCTTTCCGTGGGCGTGGAATTACCCATAACGATTCTTTGGGAAATGAAAAGCAGAGGGATATTATGCTTCACTTTTATAGTTGGACTTGCAGCCTGGAACAACACAGGACATTGTCGTTCCAGAAGAGTAATAAAGATGGATGCTTATGTGGAGTGTTTCGGATCAACTTTGAGTCGTGTATAGGAAAAGACAGTGATTTGTAAAACTTCACAACAAGGTAGCAAATAAATATAATTCATGTGGTTGATTTTAAAACAAAACAAGAAAGTAGTATGTTAATATATAAGTAATATGGTTGCTTAAAATTAGTTTAACCACAAATTCTCTACAGTGCCATCCTCGAACCAATTTGAAGAAAATCGTTGTAGTATTAATAAAAAGGATCATTACATAATATATGAAGTTATATACCAGCATAATCCAACCATTTTCAGAAAAATTCATTAGCTCGTTTAACCAATCCATGGTCCAGAAAAAAAGGTCTGCGCCATTGCCTTAGTGTATTAGAATGCTATGGTGAGGTATGTTAGTGTACAGATTCTATAAAAATCAGCCAAAATACTCCCACATGCCATATATATAAATAAATAAATAAATAAATAAATAAATAAATAAATAAATAAATAAATAAATAAATAAATAAATAAATAAATAAATAAATAAATAAATAAATAAATAAATAAATAAATAAATAAATAAATAAATAAATAAATAAATAAATAAATAAATAAATAAATAAATAAATAAATAAATAAATAAATAAATAAATAAATAAACATTAATCGAGTTTTAATAGTAAGGATAATACATAGCATTCTAATACACTAAGGCAATGGCGCAGACCTTTTTTTCTGGACCATGGATTGGTTAAACGAGCTAAATGAATTTTTCTGAAAATGGTTAGATTATGCTGGTATATAACTTCGTATATTATATAATGATCCTTTTCATTAATACTACATCGATTTTCTTCAAAATGGTTCGAGGATGGCACTGTAGAGAATTTGTGGTTAAACTAATTTTAAGCAACCATATTACTTATATATTAACATACTACTTACTTGTTTTGTTTTAAAATCAACCACATGAATTATATATTTATTTGCTACCTTTTTGTGAAGTTTTACAAATCACTGTCTTTTCCTATACACGACTCAAAGTTGATCCGAATCTTTATTACTCTTCCGGAACGACATGTCCTGTGTTGTTCCAGGCTGCAAGTCCAACTATAAAAGTGAAGCAGAATATCCCTCTGCTTTTCATTTCCCAAAGAATCGTTTAGGGTAATTCCACGCCCACGGAAAGACAAGGAAGTAAACACGCTAATGTGAGTAAGTTTCTATAATTTATGTGTTATACGTATTAACTGATTGTCACATTTACACTTCTACACACCTAGGTATGTATACATTATTTCAAACCAGATGACATCGAGAGAACCATTACCTAGAATGACGGGCTTCGTACTGTTACAGTTTCCAGGATAGAATAGCTCTAAAGAAAACTTTAGTACCCAGTATATTCTCTGACTACCCTTCCTATCTTTCTGAATAGAATTCCAAGCCTAAGAGATTATCTTTGGATCACACTGAACGATTGCTGATGGAATCTGCCTACTCTACTAGGAGCATAACTGAACGAAGAATTGGTAGATAAGTTCTTAGTTAGTTCATTTTCAGATCTTCTTTCTTAGCTTAGCGACCTCGACGCTCGAGCTACGAAACGCCTGGATAGCTCATGTGTCCAATAACTATTTTTTATTTTTTTAAGATAATTATTTCAGAAACCTATATTTACTAACAGGCTCGAATACAAAATGATCCATTAAAACTGAATAAAACACCATTACGGCTTATATTGTCAGATATCTCAAACTACAGTCGTTAATTATGAACCCACTTAATATGAACATTGGTTTATTATGAACTAACCTCATAGTCCCAATTTCATTTTTTAGATAGGATTTGTATTGAATCAAGTTCGCTTAATATGAAGTATATTATGAACAGATTTTTTGGTCCCCTGGTGGTTCACAATAAGCGACCTTGATTGTATAATATTTCTTATTGTCAAATTTTGGATAGTGAACGTCGACTTCAATTATCCAATCATCTCACAACAATCCAATAATCCTAGTATAGGACTTTTAATTAGGACCGTGTTTCATCTCCTCGCCCGCATCAATATTTAGCTACCGCATATATTGTCATTTTGGGATCAGTATCCCATTCTATTTCAGGTACAAGGATTTATTGCTAGAGATTTAGTTATACAGTCGATATACCAGCATTTCAAAATATATTGATGTTATTGAGACTTCATTGCGTGAATTAAATGTTCAGGGCCGGCGCCACCGGGAGTGTCCTGGTTGTCCAGACACCCACTGCGTCCTGTTTTATCAT
Source organism: Aphrocallistes beatrix (assembly GCA_963281255.1). Lineage (NCBI taxonomy): Eukaryota > Metazoa > Porifera > Hexactinellida > Sceptrulophora > Aphrocallistidae > Aphrocallistes > Aphrocallistes beatrix. Next base: position 3,791,417 of record OY725488.1, read on the forward strand.
AATGTACAATAAATATCCCTCCATAAATGGACACCCACTGCCGATAAAACATGGCGCCGGCCATGATATTTGTAGCCAATTATATATCAAACTATCAGCATTGATTATATTATAGATTAATGAGATAATGGTCATGATATAACGCCTGCCCGCATCCCCACTGAAGGTCTTTTTAGAGCTGAAACAACCTTACTATTAACAGTAGTCATAGCTCTTAAAGAATATTTGAATAGTTTGCAGGGATTTTAATGAAGAAATGTACGTACGTATTTAATAATTCACAAATTTGAGTACCTAAATAACTTGGCTGGATGTGCAGTTTTCTCTTATACAAAAAATCTAACCTATTTAACAACTGATAAGGGATCTCAATAAATTATCATAGATTTATTAGACAGGGGTCACTTATGTATCCATATATTGCTGTTATCGACTGCGTTACTACTTGTATTATCCATAAAACTTTCATCAAATTGCTAAGTCTCAAGTTCTTCGAAAACAGTTCATCCCGGTTCAACTCGCACTAAGTTACTAGTATTAATTTTAATCATAGTTGATGACAAATGGATTGATACGTGTGAGAGAATTGTGTTGTTGTGAAGTATAATAATTCTTCTCTTTCCTAGGAATGGTGTAACAAGACCGGATAAAGGATGAAGAGAGAGAAGTGATATCTAACAAATAACAACATTTTGATCTTCCTTAATCATAGAATATTATCTTCTCTTCATAACATCCTTCAGTTTACTAATTTTAATTCATGTAATTCACCATTTCAATAATGATTATTCGTATTTAGTGTCTATTGTTAGTCTTGCCATGCTGTGCTATGAATCTATTTCGAATGTATTTGTTTGTTTGCAATTAAAATTGAACTTGTTATGATTATAAACGCTCATTATTAAGTACTTAACCTTTTGGACTCAATGATATGACTTTAGTAAGTGTGGTGGACAAATAGAAAGCGAATGAATGTTAATTTGGTAATTTGTGATAAATTGACTTAGCTCGTTTAACCAATCCATGGTCCAGGAAAAAAGGTCTGCGCCATTGCCTTAGTGTATTAGAATGCTATGGATAATACTATGACAATTATAAGAATTCCTTAATATTACATTTTGTGTCCTTACACGTACTTTTTGAGAACACTGGAGCTGCATATAACGAAATAGCACAAACATACGTACCTTAAATATTAAGCAGTATCTTCTTGTGAATCGAGGAAATATATACCAAGTTGCTGTTCATTTGAAGATATCATGTAATTAGATTAGATGTAATACATAACTAAAAATTGATTACCTTCACAAAGCTCGTGGCTAAAATTAGATTTTCTCTCCAGGGAGTGAGAAATATAGTTCTGAAGCAATAAATAACGATTGTTAGAAAGAATAATCTAGTAAAGAAAAGAATTATCAAATTGATCTGAATATATTTCACCTGCTGTATCCATTTTGTAGATATTCTCTCAATGGGAACTTGAGTAAACTCAGATATATACTTCACAAGTATTTAAATCAAGTTATAGTATCAATAAAATTTTTTATGCCACTTCAAAATATGGAATCAAAAATTCACATCTATCCATAAATAATACTATATGGCTTCACTCCAACAAAGAAATCACTTTATGATACCACAATGAACTATCTTTGCGAAAAATAATAAAAATAACAGCACATATACTACATATATGCTAATCTTCCTTTTTAAGGATACCGCCCGTAAATATCCATAGGTTTGGCTTACAGCATATATCAAGAATAGAGAGATATAAGATGTTAAGCGTGGGCAGGTAGTGCAATTAAAAAATAATGAGGCATGCCAAACAGTTTTTGATTCGCAATTCTAGTTTTTGAGTTACAGCGTCTCAAAGTCGATTTTTTTCCGTTTTTCCCTAGCACATCTTAATTGTAAGCCCTCCTCCACTCTGTGATTTTTTTGAAACACATGTTTGGATCAAATGCTTCGAAAATTTATTCATATATAGTCTATCAAATTCGCTATCGCATAGGACCAAAAGAAAGTTAAAATAACCATAATTGCTAATTTTATAGGGTTTTGAAAAGAAATTGCCAAAAAACCGGCGAAAAAAGCCCGATTTCTTTGGAAATCAGCAATAGAATCACAAATTTATAAGATCTACGCTCATCGGCTAGGTCCTACGCTCATCGGCTAATGATATGGAACAACTACTGAAATTTTCAAACCTCTATCTCAAAGCAATTTGGAGTTAAAATTTTTGAAAGACGGTCAATTTTGGAATTTTAAAGTCCCGAGATATAGGGATTTGAAGTTTTAATGTTAAGAACGATGTAAAATGAGCTATTAACGATAAATAAAAGCATCCTTTGGCATTTAATCGCATTTATACTGATGAATTAGATGTATTCCAACAGATTTTGGTGAAAATAGCAGAATTATACCCAAATTCACAAATTACCTTGAGGTCTCTAACCCCGAATATTTTTGACCAATTGGGAAATATAATTCATACTCCTAGCACTGTAAAGTATAATCCATCGGTTTAGAATGAATAACGAACTTCTAAAAAGTATATCAGGAAGTTAGAGCGAGAGTCTACGACTTTTAGTTTTAAAGTTAGGATTTTCGAAAAATGCTACGTCATCACGTCATAAAAATTTAAAACTTAGCATTCCATACGATGTAGTACAATAATTATTAAAGATTTAGAGATATACCGTCATGAAAAGTATATTAGGAATTAAGAGCTAAGAATTTGGGTGTATATTTCCCGAGATTTGGAGGAATGTGTTTTTGGACGTAAATGGGGGGCTTTGACCGAATTTTGGGGATAAATGCTCTGAACTAGAGAAAACAAACACGAGTACTATTATTATTATCATGTAAGAAGTAATACCTTGCGGATGTATGGTATCATTTCTTAGTGAGGGACTAACGCTAAGGTTGATTTATGACAAGGTATAAACTCACAGATTTGGAAAATAGATGAAGAACATGCAGTGATGGTAGCTTTTGGTTATAATGGCGTTATTCCTGCCCGACTGTCATATATTCGAACGAAACCTCCTTTCACAAAAATACTATTAAATTGCCATATAGAGTAAAACCTCTAAAAATTGAACACCGTTTGGACCAGAAAAAAATGTTCACTTTTGAGAGGTGTCCACTTTTCGTGATTTATCATAAGTTAGTCTGTATAGTATGAAATTATGAACGACCAGATTTGTCTAAAGATATAATGTATAGGAGCAATTTGTTATGCTTTCAATGTTTAGATAAATGTGTGAAGTCCTAAACAGAAAGAGGGCTTCTTATTTATGATGAATTCCTATCCAGAATTTACATTTAATATTAACTCTAGCCTATTATCTAATGAAGCCACCGAATATGTTCACTTTTTAGAGGTGATATCCAATGCAATTTAGTCAATTGGGACCAGATTAGGTGTTCACATTTCACTTTTCAGAGGTGTTCACAAGTTGGAGGTTAATTAAAATGTAACAGAATGGGGAAAATTTGGGACTGAGAAAAAGTGTTCATATTTTGGAGGTGTTCACTTGTTAGAGGTGTTCACTTTTGGAGGTTTTACTATATATGGTATTTTACACTTCTAGTTGCACTTAGATGACGGAGCGGAGTCGAAAGAGGTCACCCGATATGTTACAAGTATGTTTTAAAAATGGTGTGTTGTCACATTCTTTGCTTAATAATGGTGTTGCTAGGGTGATAAAGTGCGGCTAATATAATCTTAATCTTGTTCTGATTACGAATTAAGAATTATTGTTAAATAGTCAAATGATAATTCTTTACTAATTAATACTTAATCCTGACAGTGAGGGTCGCTTATTGTGAACCAACAGAGGACCAAAAAATCTGTTCATAATAGAGATACAGTTAAGGTCGGTTAGTATCAACCCGCTTAATATGAACATTCATTTATTATGAACTAACCTCCTGGTCCCAATTTCATTTTTTAGAGAGGATTTGTATTGAATCAAGTTCGCTTAATATCAAGTATCTATATATGAACATATTTTTTTGTCCCCTGGTGGTTCATAATAAGCGACCTTGACTGTACTTCATATTAAGCGAACTAGATTCAATACAAATCCTATCTAAAATTAAATTGGGACCAGGAGTATAGTTTATAATAAACGAATTTTCATATTAATTGAGTTCATAATAAGTGACACTGACTGTACTACTGATATTGCAGCAAAATGTACAACGGATGTTCAATAAGTTCTGATCACTAGCCCAAAAATCTTTAAATACACAATTCACACACTGTTATTGTTTCGTTATTTCAAAATACTCTCCATTATTTGGGACATAGCGTTGTATACGCCACTCGAAAAATACATTTTTATAGTCCTCAGCAGGGTGTGTTTGAGATATTGGAAAATTGTCGTTCATAGTGCCTCATTGCTAGAGAAATGAAGATCAGAGGAAAAGGGAAGATCAGTGCTGCCCATCAACCCTTATGGACGAGTTGCCCTATCACTTGTTAAGAGTAAAGAAAGAGGTCGGGGGGTCGAATAAGGACTAAATAATAAATTTCCAGAATTAATGCAACCCTATCATTGTTTTCAATGCATAAAGTACATAAGACAATTTTAACACCATCTGTAATTGCAGATTTTTCTACGACGTACCATTCATTCATAACCTTTACTTAAAAATTTATTAACCATTTCACACGATGTATTGTAAATAGAATTATATTGTTCTGGATTTAACACCCATTACCAAATGCAATTGTGAGCTTCAATTGGGACCAGATTAGGTGTTCACATTTCACTTTTCGGTGTTGGTGTTCACAAGTTGGAGGTTAATTAATATGTAACAGAATGGGGAAAATTTGGGACTGAGAAAAAGTGTTCATATTTTGGAGGTGTTCACTTGTTAGAGGTGTTCACTTTTGGAGGTTTTACTATTTTTTCACATCACAAAAAAATCTAATCCAATTGGTCTTCAAAATGCACTGATCTGAACATCTTATATTTCTACAAATTTAGAGTGTTCGAGGAAAATGTGTGAGCTAATTTTTCCTAGAATTTGAAGACTCTGGGAAGATAACTTGAAAAGCAGTGGACCTTGATTCACGATTTTCGCTGCGTGCAAGGACACATTTTTTTTTCTCAAAACTCACCATACAAAACACATTTCTAAGTGATAGAATCGAAAAATCTTTTAAAATCATTGAAAATATTCGAATTACAATCTCTAAGGACCATAATAACTAAGATCGTTTGAGTATAAAAAATTTTATACCTAATGAAGCTTGTAACAGAACTTATGTGTCACCCTGTATAATGGGATTTATCTTGCTTGGAGCTTTAAGTTACAAAAGGCGTAGCTCTGATATTCTAAGAAACTAATAGCTATATTTTTTAGATATTCAGGAGTGGTTTTATATCAGCTAATAATAAATTATAATGATCTAAAATCTACCGGTTCTGAGATATTGGTGAAAACAGTTGGGACTAGCCTTCGTCAATGAAATTATTAATGGCTACCACTGTAAATGTATTATTAGATGATATAAAACCACCTTCAAATATCTCAAAAATAAAGTTATTAGCTTCATATAATATCAGAAGTGCTGCTTTTGCAACTTTATGCCCCAAGCCGGACAAATCCCAATATAAATCTGCACGAGGTGGAAAATACCATCCGCGACCACTAAATCAACTCCAAATTGCTTGATTTTTATGGTGAATATATGGTAATCAAAGTAAACGATTTGAATAGTGTGCATCTAAAGATTCAAATCTTCGAAATTTTTTGAGCACACTAATGTATGTGAATCAGTGATGACAAGCGCGCTTCGATTGCTTGCGCATCGCGGCTGGAGGAGACAAAGTGTCCGCCGGAGGCGCCCTTTGAGCGCCTGGGGTCAAATTGTTTTAATATAAGGGAGATAACATCTCTAAATACGTCGGTCCTACTGTTATAATCGATATCGACGAAAAATCACCAAATTTGCCAATTTTTGAAGATGGTTGTATAATATGTGAGATATATTAATATACATTCTATCAAATTTTAGCCTTCTATCAAATGGCTGAGGTCGAAAAACTGAAATTTCTAATTATAAAAAAGGTGACAATAACGTCATAATACCATGATGAGTCGGCATTTTCGTCTGAGGTCAGAACCTAGTGGAGCCATAGTCAAAAAGACTCCCAACAATAATCTGATTTCTGCTCCTGGCAGTTTCTTCAATCAATTCGTTACAGATATATATATAAATTAATCGAGTTTTAATAGCAAGGATGAATCATAATGAAAATCAAAAATGCTGAATTTGCAATATTCTAATAACGGATTTTAATAACGGATATGGGTACTTTACCACCATTTTAATATATGCAGTTCTTTTTTGAATCTTAAAATGCATCCCTCTCAATTCGTGAGGTTAATCGAGAAAATATAGATGGTCAAATTTTAGACCAATTGGATAACGTTAACAGACCTCTCAAAGTGCATATAGAAATGAAAATTTAACAAAAATCGGACAATTTCAACATTTATCCTGGTTCTGAAATTTACAATCATATTAGTAAGACATACCTATTGGGAACTGAAGTGATTTATATTGTTGATTTTTAACGAATAATAATGATTAAATTGAAGTAATTAATTCCTTTAAATTATGCTGATTATTATTACATATAGCAATGATTAAATTGAGAAATTATGAATATAAAGTTCACCAAAAGAACTGGTATATATTTAAACATCCTTTTTTATTGTAAAAGATCAAATTTGAAAACGATTATACTACATCAAACAAACTTTGAAGCTTATTATGGCAAAAAAGATCACAACTCGAGCGTCAACTAATGTTTTCCTGGTTGGACAGCTACTTCAAATCATATTTTTTAAACGCTAGTCAGTCACCAATTACCGTGGTCGTGTTGAGGAGACTCTACCACAGCCAGGCCCGGATTATCCATGAGGCAATGGAGGCAGTTGCCTCCGGCCTCCGATTTTTACCGGACCTGAAAACTGGTATCATTGATCGTCGTGAGTTATGGGAAATTTTTATGGGCTACTTGAAACAATATATATTTATACAATATCACGTAACAAAGACATTATACACATTATTGTGAAAATTTGTGCTAAATAGGAATACTTAAAACTTGAATAATAATAATCTTGCCATCACTACAGTCACCGATGACTGCTTACTTGACTATATTCGTTTCTAATGAGTATACTACATATTTCATTTGAATGCTATTGCTCAAGGAGGCCCAATTTTATTAAATGCCTCCATCCCAAATGCCCCTTAATCCGGGCCTGACCACAGCCTCAAGGTCAAATGGCCAAACCTGTCCCAGAGCGGCAAAGAGGTCGCTGTTGAGGTGATGGAATTATGGGACAAGTTGAAATCCTAACTATATTGTTTCCGAAAAGATTACATGCTGAGCACACGTCTGTCAGCAAAAACAAACAAAGAAACAGCATCAGCTTGAGACTGCGTTCAATTCTTCCCTGGTGATTCTATTCAACATCGCTCACTCAGACTGTGTTCAACTCATACGAATTCCACAGGATCTGGAATTTCTTGTTGATCAGCGGACCTGTAGGAAGATGGCAATGGGGTTGAGGATAAAGTATGCAAGTAGCAGGAAAGAAAATGCAGGAAGCGTGATCACGATGAATTAATTATCCAGGCATTATATGGAGGAAATGAGGCAAACATCCTTTTACGCTCATTGTTTCATCTTCCAATCAAGTGATGTATCTGAGAACGAAGGAGCCGTCCAGCTCCTCTGGCGAGGAATTTGATACAATCAGCGCAAATCACTGGAAGCGTATTATGCGTCTATCAGCTGGAAGTGAACCCGTATGATTTTCTGGCTAGTCGCGCTGCATAATACTTGTCGAACAATTTGCTTGGCTTGTTGATATTCGTCGCACCTTTCCCACAACTCTGGACTACCTGAAAGGAAGTCTTGTGAACGACAGCGCATCAAATAAGTTCACTAAAAATATGGTAGCAAAGTTTGCTAGCTCTACCGAGCGGGACTTCTGCATACTCATCGGGCCCAGGCTACGAACCGGCTGAACTCCTGCTTACAAATGATATCGAGTTCCATCAAAAACTTTTGCCAACAACTGCATCTAAACATATTATTATAGCTCCGATATAAATACTAGGCTGTTCAATAAGTCTTGCGGGTCATACTATATTTCGCAATTTGTAACAGTATACCCGTCTGTTTTAATATATAATACAACCTTATATCTTAGCTTAATTCACTGAAAATCTTAGCTTGTTTGAATGAAAACTTAAAATTTCTGATCAATTCATTTACATATCACTTCAGCATACTACTGGTAAAATTATGGCTTCCAAGGATGACAATTTTAACCAGAAATGGAGGGCTTACATCGAATATCGCACAAAACTCCATATCCAGCTAGTACTCATCTACAACGAGTTGCAGGAGATATTATGCATGGATTGTCCTTCCAGACCTACGGTAGAGCGATGGCCTGCATTATTTCAGTCTGGAAATACAGACGTCACAGATCTACCTCGGTCTGGAAGACCAGTGTCCGTCACCACTCCAGAAAATGTTCTCTAATCGAGAATAAAATCGTTGAAAATAAATGTATTACAATCGGTCAGTTAGAGCAGGGTTTGGAGATCTCATCGGGCGCCATTCATTCTATTCTGACTACTCAGCTTGGATACCGATCGATTTTGGGGGAATGGGTCTCCCCACAACCTCAGCGATCATCAAAAACTTGCACCGTGAATACGGCCAAGAAACTCTTGGAAACCTATGAGGAGTGTGCACCTAGACGTCTAGCAGAAGTAATAACCGGTGATGAGACTTGGGTATATTATTCAACAACTTATAGCAAGTATAAGATGCGATCATGGGTGAAAAGGGACGAAAGACCGGCACAAATTCCTAAGCCCGACTTCAGAAAACCGAAGGTCATGTACACGATTTTCTTCAATAGTGGTGGAATTGTCCTGCAGTTACCTTGTGAGAGTGGTAAGACTGTAAATGCCACGTTTTTTACAGAGAAAGTGCTCCCAAACTTGAAAAAAAATGTAAAAGAGGTCCGTCCCAAGGGTAAAATGAGAGGAATCAAATTATTAATTGATAACGCCAGTTCGTATACAGCCAAGCTCACCAAAGATTTCTTGGAAGCAGAGGGGTTAGATTTACTTCCCGCCCCCCATACTCACCAGACCTAGCTCCCTGTGATTTTTGGCAGTTCCCCAAGCTCACAATCTACCTTGAATTTGACTCGAGACAAACCCTCGGGACGGCCCTGTACCAGTGCTTCAAAACTATCCCCGAGGAAGAGAACAGGAGTGTGTTTGTCAAGTGGGTGGATCGATTTAAAAAGTGCGTAGCAGTAGGAGGAGATTACTTCGAGTAAATAATAGGTTAAATCGGATTCTATAGCGTTTGTTTATTATTTTATAGCATGATTAGCAAGACTTTTTGAACGCCCTAGTAAATAAGGACCAGTGTTATATCCATTCTTAATTCAGGGGGGGACAAGTGTTTCATTTCGGCAGCCAAACACGGGGGATTAACATCTCAGACAGTGATCAAATATATATCCAGGGGGGGGATAAGCCCCCCTGAAGAGGTGGCTAGATGAAACACAAATAAAGGCATAGTTGCCTGAGACTAGGAGAATAGGGAGAAATGTTAAAATTGTCCGATTTTTGTTAAATTTTCATTTATATAGGGTCCGCGAGACGGTATGCATTATCAAATAATAAAAAATTCCTAATAGAAAAATTAAACCCGTAATGCTGGCGATACAATCCTAAGCTCTATTGCGAGGGGTAAATGATTTAAGACAGCACGTGCACTAGTTCAACCGTGTATCGCTTCCCTAGTCCAAAATCTGCAAGTTACTGTGAGGACTAATACGTAGTAGGATATGTTTTATTAGACTTTTTTAGTTATTGATACTATTATACAAAAAAGTTTTTAAAATTCATGCGAGAATTAATTCATAAACACTACCGGTACAAATATATTTGGAAACACACACATCTTGCAATTAAATAGTACTAAAGTGGGCATAATTTACTAGGAATAATGTATTTAAGTTTTATAGAATGCCTCAAATTTTATTCCATTTGCAATCTACCAGTGCTCAAAAGATCTAAATTTGGCGGAGGCTATCTTAACCATAATACTATTTTTCATGGTTGCATAATTAGCCACCAAATTCTAAATACACAATATAAATAAACTAAAACTTAATCGAATTTGATGGCTTAGTTAACCAGCACGCTCACGAATTTTGTGGGTTATTGCTACATTTTGGTGGCTATTGCCACCAAACCATTAATTAATCATATTATAATTCGTCAATTAACTCATTCTTAACCTAAGACTACCGAAATGTACCACAGTGGTACAACTTTATGGCTTCTTCCCCATTGAAAATGGCTTGAGACATCCGCGATATCGCGAGTTTTCGATAATCTAGGGTTAAGGCAAGGATTAAACAAATGACAACTCGAAGATTTTCAAAAAGTATTACTACCATCGTATGAATTGGTTATTTATGGCACAAAGTAGACAAATGATGAATTTCTTGAACTATTTCACTTATGTAGCATATTTATTCAATGTAAAATACTATATAATATAGATTTAGTGTAAGTGTGGCGCTTAAAGTATTTACAAAATGAATTCAATCCATTTTCTGAACTCATTTTGAAGATATGGATGGGTTTATCGTGATGTCTATGCGGATTTTGTATGTTATATGTCAGTTATTCTTTTTCTCCGGAGTCAGTCAATTTATATAATACTTAGGTCATTCTCAAGTAATGAGCCATGTTCTGTATTCAGAAGTTAGTGAAAGTATACTATTTTCGATTTGTCCATTGTATAGCTCAGGGGATCAGCTTTCGATTTGCATACAGAATTACTGTGATAGGACAATTATTGTGGTTCCTACATCCGGTTTAAGTACTTCAGCTTAGGATACTGCCTCAAACGTGATTTTTGAGTTTCCTAAGGCTGTTTTTCATTTCTAAGCAAATATAGATTAAAACTGATCCTTCCATTAAATTCTACATATAAAAAACAACATAAATATTGATTTATTTGTAGCATTATGGTTTTAGGCTGGGGAATAAATTGTTTATGATATGGTATACTACATACCACTTTTGTCCCATTTTTTGGGGGAGAAAATTGGGAAAAATCCACGTAAAGTTACATAATTACTTTTTATCACAGGTTATTGCACTGAACACCTCCCGTTTACTTCATCACACATATGTTCTTAATTATTTGACCTTGTAATGATCTTATTCCACGAATTCAAAAAAATATCACCAAATTCATTTTTAAACCATTTTCAATGGAGTGATTCCAATTTTTCAAACAGTCACCTAAATCATGTATATAAATCGAACGCACCAATCACCATAATTGTTCTATCACAACAATCCTATATGCAAATCGAAAGCTGATCCCCTGAGTTATACAATGGACAAATCTAAAATAGTATATTTCCACTAACTTCTGAATACATATCACGGCTCAGTACTTATGAAATGACCCAAGTAGGTTCATTATTAAGACTTTCAAACGATATATATTTAAAGAAAGTAAGTCCTCTACTTTAAGCAGGATAATTCTAGTCTAGGAATCCTGATGGGTGCAAAGTAGCAGACTTTCGACTAAATATTCAGAAAATAATTAAATATTTTAGTGGACCAGTTAAGCTGCCAAAATCAAAGGTAGTATTCATTTTTTGAAAAATGAAACTTTTAACAAAATCTACTCAACATATAGAATGTTTTTAGATGTGGAGCCATCTCGGAATTGATCTCTGAGGATCGTAACACCATGGATTAAAGTATGGCGTCATTATCAACATTTTAACATTCTTCCAGTTTTCAACATCAACTGCGTCATTATTGGTGATTAAGGATGAAATTTAATCACAAGTGTCTAAAGCAAAAATTCACTATCTGATTGCATAACCTAAAAAATTTGTGCATCATTGAATGATCACGCCATCAAAAATCAAAAGTTAGAATACACTAAATTGATATCATTTGGAAATATATGGTATATACTTGCATGTATGAATATTGGACCAATGTGCTTAAATAATAAGTATCAGATTAATATCTGATTAAGAATCGAATATGCTTACTCATTTGTTAATGATGACGTCATCAATTTTAATACTCATAATTAATAGCTGACACAAATCCTCATTTTAGGCTTACTCCTACCTCATGCCAAAACATCACATTCTGATATATCACACCACCTTTATTCCTAAATATCCAAGCAAGCTTGCACTATCAATATAAAATTTTGTGTGCGTTGTCAAAAGTAGAAAAGTCTAGACTCTCAATGTCAAGCTAATTTACCTGGGCCAAACATTGGTAGCGAATCCAAGTCATTAGCAAGTGACCTAATCTAGTTTAAAGTCGTAGTTCTTTAAACTAGATTAGGTCATACCACTGAAATATATAGATATCGAAAGATTTGATCATGGGGATGATTTAAAGCTACTATGATGAAACACCATGTTTTGCAGATATTGGTCCCCCTTCGATATTGGTCCGGGGGAACAATAACTCAAATGTTGATTAGTTTTGCAGAAATCGGCCCCCTTTGCGAAAATGGTTCCCCCTTCTCAGATGACCACAAGATGAGAAAACATTACTTTACTTGATGCAAAAATCATTAAGATGCGATAATACATTGTCCTTTCATGTTGAGTGATAAATCTCATAATGATTTGGATTAACCACAACATTGATTTACGTAGAATGAATTCGGAAATATTATCAGTTATACAATTACGAGTACTATAGCTATTGCAATCAATATTTTTTGCAAAATCTCATCACTTCCGGTTCTATAAGTGTTTATTTATATTTTAACACGCCCACTGCAAAGCTTTGGTTAAAGGTATGTAAGATCTCAACGACTAATGTAGGGTATTTCACAATGTAGTATCCGATTTTCCCACTTAAAATGTAATAATGTGAATATTTTATGAATTATTAACATAGTGATATATACATGTTCTTACACTTTTTAAAAAACTTGAAAAAAGAAAATTGCCAAGAATTTTGGGATTTATTACTGAGTTATTTTACAAGACTTGGGACTGTATACACCGCCTGAACAAAACTATTCGTACACCCCATAATTCCCTATACAAATAGTTTATTTATTTAGCGAGTCAAGGTATTTAATTGGTGAGAAATACGCTTAATTTAACTTCAAATTCGAATTCTCTATATTCGAATTACTCACTTTTTAATCTTTCAACTTGTTTATACTCCCACAAAGTTAAAATTTTAAAAAAATGTGCCAACTCATACCACCAATGCCATCATATACTACGGGCGTTCAATAAGTTCGGATCAGTACACTGTAAACATTTTAAATACACAATAAACAAGTTGTTAACGTTTTATTTTTTCAAAATACTCCCCATGATTATTGATACAGCGTTGTAAACGTTCTAACCATTGTTCAAATACTTTTTTTTAGTGCTCTGGAGGTAGAATGTTTAGATACTGGAAAATTGCCGAACCCAGTGCTGCATTTGTGACGAAATGACGACCAGAAAGGTACTCTTTTAGCTTCGGGAATAAATAAAGTCACAAGGAGCTAGGTCTGGACTGTAGGGTGGATGCTCAAGCTCAACCATCCTCATGCTTGCAATTTTGGCTTTGACATGCTTGGTTTTGTGAGAGCGGGCATCATCGTGCAATAATTTCAACTCCTTCGCTCCAGTAACTAGGTCTTCGTTTAAATAGTCTTTGTTCAACTTCACGAAGACACTGGTTATTCTAGAAATTCCCTGTAACGGTTTGTCCTTTTTGACACTATTATCTGAGCAACTGGGCCATATCCATCAAAGAATATACGTACAGTACATCACCTTGGATGACCTGAAATAGGGCCTAGGGATCATTGGCGTTACAATGGTGATCACTCGTGACATATGGCATAGGAAAGCACATGCTAAATATTTTTAATCTTGAAGAATGTTGAAAACTTATAAAGTGGGTAATTTGAATGTGGAGAATTCGAATTTGAAGTCAAATTAAGTGTATCTCTTACCAACTAAATACCTTGACTCGCTAAATAAATCAGTATTATAACTATTTGTATGGAGAATTATTGGGTGTACGAATACCTTTGTTCAGGCAGTATATAATATGGTGTATATAGTTTGTAAAGAAAATAATCTAACTGGGTAACAATAATCGCGATTCCAGGGCTCACACTTCTGCAAAAAATATTCAAAATCGATTCATAAAGATTTGGCATCATATGTCTAACGGTTACAATGGAACTAGTTCATTCATTGGAGGGCTGAAATTAGCTATATTTTGCACAGTAAATCCCCAAATGTCACATCACCAAATTTTAGCTGTGACCCAGGAATCATTTTTTCATTCCAAAATCGACCATACAAAATACAGTTCCAATTTCCAGGTCTCAGAGTTGAAAGAACCTCAAAATCAATTGGAAATTTAATACAGTTAAACTTGCAACCTTGCCCTATAATGGCTAACAAGAGCGCTTCGCTTGTTTGCGCTGCGCGGCTTGCGGACACTGCGTATCCGCAGAGTCGCCGAGCAGGCACCTGGAGTTACTCAATCTAACCTATTTTGGTTTTTTTTCATTATATAAATATTGTAAATTTTTTTCATTATATAAATATTGTAAACAATAGTTAACGAATAATTTATCATTTAGGCCTGAAAATATGATATTCGAAATCTACACCCCTGTTGTTGTAAGTTTCGGGTTTTCTAACCCGTCATAAATATACCAACTGTCTTCATACCAGGTCTTCAGATAGAAGTGTATTCCAGCATGGAGAGTAAAACAAATTATATTATATTGAAGTTGTTCTTTATTGTATTTGATTGATAAAGTGTCCTCAATTTGCTTTGGGTGGATGTTATGTTTCTTATTTTCTTTTTCTTGAAATTTGTTAAATATTTGCTCCTATATATCGACATTTGAGGCATTCGAAGCCTGAGCTGATTGGTTAATCTATAGATTTCTGACAACCATCCTTAAAATTATATGTTGAAGATAGGTCAAGACGTTTCTCAGAGATACAACAGCAACATTGGAATGTAATCATATATAGGTTGAAAGAAAGGTCAATATTCATAAAGAATTCCGCTAGTTTTCCATCGTATCCGAAGAAGTCAAATTTGGAATCAGTTAGTCGAACCTTTAGTTTGGGAGCAAACCAGTATCGTAAAGTTTGATTTTCGACTAGCTTAATGATAAATTGCGTATAAAGGGATAGAGTAATTGAAGATAATTTAATTGATTTTAAAATCACCAAATTTGTCAATTTGTAAATTTTGATGCGTAATGATGACGTCATAACAAAGTAATGGGTCATCATTTTTTAAAGATATTCGCATAATAGTATGTGAGGTGTATTAAGCTCAGAACAAAATGTTGACGCATCATGGAATTAAGAAGTCATTGTCACATTTTTAAAAGTTAAGCAATACAGTTATTCGAGCATAACTCGGCCATTATAGGAGATAGAAGGCTGAAATTTTAATAAAATCTGTATATTAATATACCACACATATGATGCAACTATCATCAAAAAATGATAAGACATCACTTTTTTATGACGTCATCATTACTCATCAAAATTTTAAAATTAGATAAATTCGGTGATTTTTCGTGCGATATCGATTATAACAGTAGGACAGACGTATTCAGAAATGTCATCTCCCTTTTAATTGATCACTGTGATCCCAGGCGCCCACAGGGCGCCTCCGGCGGACAGAAAGTGTCTGCCAGCCGCGCAGCGCTTGCAAGCGAAGCGGGCTTGTCTTTACTATTAAAACTCTATTAATGTGTATATATATATATATATATATATATATATATATAGATATAGATAGATAGATAGATAGATAGATAGATAGATAGATAGATAGATATATGCTACGGAACATGTTGACATTTGGAAGATGTTAACATTTTATTTTCAATTTGTTTAATGTATTTTAGACGGCTTCCCTAATGCTTTCACTTTCACATGATAAACATCTTTGATATGTCGATTTTGTAACTGTTTACATTTTAAATATGTTTACTACCTGATACAGATGGGAGGAACAGGTGCAATAATCGAACTATCGAGAATCAAATTTAAAAAAATAATAAAAATAATGATAGATCTTATTTTCTTGACTGCTTTCGTCCTGGTACAGATGGGGCAGATAGATGATCTATCTTTCCTGTTTGTTATAAGAGCCAAATAAATTATAAGCACATATAAAAAATCTTACTTTCCTACACGTACTTTTGTTCATATGTCTGATATTCGTTTAAATTACCACCATCGAAAGTTTGAAGACGAAGTACTGGCTAAAAAACAGGAGCCAAAGTGTCGTATCTGGAATAATAAAGAGATAGAAGGGATAATCGAGCAACTCTGCGATCCAAGCGGGACGTATCCCCGAGCTGATCGATCCCTTCAGCATTTTCGCGTTCTTAATGTATTGGAAGTAAAGGAATTGCGCTATATACTAGATCCTTACAATAAAGATAAGTTCTTCCAAGTTGTTTCGTTCGAAGACCTGTTCGATAAACTGTATTGGTCGTGGGAACAGACAGGATTTGCAGGATGGAAACCAATTCACCATAATTTAAGGGAACAAGGTATATATATCAGTGTTGGGTTAGTGAGGCTATTCTTAGAGCACAGCCCGAGCCATCAGGCAAGAATTTCCAAAAAGAGTCAGAAATCTTTAGTAACAAATCCAATTCTGTCTACAAGCTTTGGCTCACGGGGACAGGTTGATCTTATCGATATGCGTACTGTGCCAGATATCGGATTTAAGTGGATTTTAAATTACCAGGATCACTTCACTAAGTGGGTAGTATTAAAACCACTAAAACAAAAATGTGCGGAAGAAGTTGCCAGCAATCTTGTCACAGTCTTCTATTCACTTGGTGCACTGAACATACACCAGAGTGACAATGGCAAGGAGTTTTATGATAGACTTCTATTGGAAACTCTAAATGCATTGTGGCCATCAACCAAAATAATACATGGAAAACCTAGAAAGCCACAATCCCAAGGCTCTGTTGAGAATATTCTTCAAAGTTTGTCAGAAAAAGAAGGCCATTCTCATTGGGCTAAGGAATTGGACAGAGTAGCAAATATGAAAAACACAACACTACATACGATTCTGAGTACCAGTCCATATAAGGTTATATATGGCAGAGATCCACCTCGAGGACTTCGAGATTTTGATATTCCTTCTACACTTCACGATTCAATCAATACAGTTGAAGATCTTAGTTCAAAGTTCCCAAGTTTTGAAACTGAACTATTAAGCGATAACGAAGACATTACATACAGCGTAGAGGATGTTGGTTCACCTTTTATCCCAAATACCTCCCAAATGGAATAAGTATCTCTTTCTGAAAATATCGATAGTGATAATGGCTCGGACCATTATGATGTAACGATGAATTTTGATCTTACAACATTGGGAGCTACAATGGATCAAATATCTGAAGGTATGTCTTGTTCAATATGCAATTTTCCACTAGGAAGCGAATTCGTGACTTGTTTTTCATGTTCAAACGTTGGGCATAAGTATTGTTTTAGCCAAGATTTGGTAACATTACACCATTTTTGCGTAAGTCCATATTGCGCTAAAATACTGAACCAAAGCAAAATATGCACACTTGCTCAAAGGGGCCAAAAGAGGCAAGCAGAAAAGATGCTTTCTGATACTGCAAAGTATTTACCAGCAGTTACCATTGGCGATAATGTCAGGGTCTCAATTCCCAAGGTTGATAGGGGAAAACTTGGAGATAAACACTTATTAGGTGTTATCACTGATATAAGTGGAATCTATTACACAATTGGAACAAAAGAAGGTGTCCTGAATCGAAAATATACCAGAGGCGAATTTGAACTTTGGAATGGTTCTACATTTCTTCAAGTTAGTGATATTCCTAAAACTGAAAGCACAATGCACACCATTGCCAGATCAGTTACCTTAGGTAAAAGAACTTCTTGTCAGTGTAGGGGAAAATGTAATACAAATTACTGTTCATGTAGAAGATCTGGTTTCACATGTTCCAGCAACTGCCATTCCAAAATAAGAGGTAAATGTAATAATGCAATCTCACCACCAGGATCTCCTAGTGAGCAACACGAAGAGTGTAAATATAAAATTGAGAGTTCTACTTGTACAATGAATTCAGTAAAAATACAACGTAAAGATAGCAAGGAAATTGTTGATATTTCAGGTAATGAAGATTTCATCAATGGACTTGTAAAAAAAGATGAAATATTTAATGACAACATATTAGATACCGATAGTTCTGATAGTGAACCTTTGATAATGGATACTGGGAGATTAAGCATTCCATTCGCTGAGATTGAGCAGTATTTCGCAAGCTGGGGAGGTTGTTACAAAGGCATCAACTTGTGTAACACAAGTAATGTTGATAATTTCATAACTCTAATTAGTCTCCGACTTCACGAATTACAAAGAATACTGACCTGGCTTGAAATAACGATCCAAGATGACCTGAGGAAAATTATATCCGATATTCTAAAATTGAAATTCGATTCGCTACGTTTCTGGCTAGCGAGAAAATTACAAGTCAAGTTTGAGACTGGCACATTCGATTTCTTTGGATCCGAATATAGAATTGTTCAGATTTTCGTTAATGCTGGACTAATCGTCCAGAAATAAGAACGTACATATAAGTGTTCACACTGTTCAAAAATTTTCTCACAAGTTTTCAACACACTATTGACTCTAAACTAATCCCTAAAAAGTGCAAGATATGTCAATGTAAAAATGAAAACTTTCAAAAAATGGGAAGTATGTTTCCTCAACTTTCGCCATTGTTATTCATAGACGCAGGACACCTGCGAGTGGAAGTGAATGATATTGATCCATACATTACCTTGGAGCATGAAGATACAATATTGACTTTCAAGCATATTGGTCATTCACTCATCTATGGAAACCACTTCACACTCCAAACCTTTATAAATGAAAAGCTTGTCTCATATGATGGAATCAGAAGTCCTAAGATTCAAGTTGAAGAACCATCTAAATTTCCCGAAATCGCTAAAATTAATTTTATCGCATTTATCTTAGTCGTTTAATTAATTGATAACATCCCTTAGTATTCTTGGATCATCGTTACATTATCTGTCTTAGCATACACACATATATACTACTGTATCACAACTGTAATAATAAAGTATAGATTAGTACCCTAATTAGCTTTTATAATTAACTGAAGAGGACTTGGATTAATTAATATGGCATTTGCGTGGGGGTGCGGTTTTCGGAACCTATAAAGGTGTGAGGTAGTTACGATGAAAGTTTTAATTAAACAAAAGGTAAAAAAATGAAATTGAAACTATTTCGGAAGTCGTATAAATACATTAAACAAATTGAAAATAAAATGTTAACATCTACCGCGGTAGATGTTAACATCTTCCAAATGTCAACATGTTCCGTAGCATATATATGTATATCCTTACTATTAAAACTCGATTATTGTATATCCTTACTATTAAAACTCGATTATTGTATATATATATATATATATATATCTGTAACGAATTGATTGAAGAAACTGCCGGGCGCAGAAGGCTGATTTTTGGCATGTGGGAGTCTTTTGGCTATGGCTCCAGTAAGTTCTGAGCTCAGACGAAAATGTCGACTCATCATGGAATTATGACGTCATTGTCACATTTTTAAAAGTTAAGCAACACAGTTATTCGGGCATAACTCAGCCATTATAGGAGATAGAAGGCTGAAATTTTAATAGAATCTGTATACTAACACGCCTCACATATGATGCAACTATCATCAAAAAATGATGACTCATCACTTTGTTATGACGTCATCATTACTCATCAAAATTTTAAAAATTGACAAATTTGGTGATTTTTCGAGTGATATCGATTTTAAAACTAAGATGGACATATTTAGAGATGATATCTCCTTTATAATTAACCAATTTCACCCCCCAGGCGACCGAAGGGAGCCTCTGGCGGACACGAAGTGTCCGCCAGCCGCGCAGCGCAAGCAAGCGAAGCGGGCTTGTATATACAGATACACACAGCCTACGTAACTATAGCCTTTTCACGGTATTTAACCATGGATTACTTCAAGTCTTAAGTGCAAAATACAAATTGAATAGCATATCTATATTTTGCTGAAATTTAATTGAGTGTAATGAATATTAATACAAAAGAGGTGGATAATTGTGATAGTTCTCTCTTACTACAAACTAAACATGTATACGAATAGTACTTCATATTAATTATGACCCAATCTCCCGTGTTTATGCTGGATGTTTTCTTGCTTTAGCATACTTCTTTGCCCCGATTGAGTGCACACTAGGTTTTCTAGTGCAATTTCACTCAATTCTTGCCTCTTCTTTACCGTTGTTTCGAGATACTGACTGGATGACCCTGTAACTTTTGTTGGAGTATTACCAGTGCTAATGAGCATATCGATTGGTGCTCTCTGCTGACGGCCAAACGCCAACATGTGTGGAGATAGTATTTTACTCGACGCGTTGTCCAGATTATTGCAGTAGAAAGTAATTTCCGGCAACAACGATGGCCAGGAACCCTTTTTAATAGGAAGGATGTAAACAGTAAACTGGGGCGATTTTGGCCCTAAGAGGTGTCTTTGTCCCACGATAGTAATTTTAATAAAATATACTCAAACTTAGAAATATTGCGGTTTAAATATCTTTGGATATCTTCAGAGTTTCATTCAACATATTATCAATGTGATTGCATTAACTCATAAGTTTGAGTACATTTTATTACAATTGCTATTGTGGGACAAAGTCACCTCTTAGGGCCAAAGTCGCCCCAGTTTACGGTAAATAAAATTATGCGAAATTCGGGAAACCGCACGTTAATGCTTTGCATAAATAAAGCTATATACGTTTATAATCAGTAAATAGCTTTTCTTCTTCATTGGAACTTTATAATACTATTATACATTATAATGTGAAACATCTAAGACCCCCCTCCCCCAAAACACACCTCAGCAGTAAAATTTTACATTACATTTTGGGGTGAGGAGCCTCTATTTATTGGCGGGGCCCTATAAGCATATTCTTAAAAAACATTATATATATTTATACTACCCGGACCAAAGGATTCGACCATCACGAAAACTTCCATACAAATAGTAAATTGGATCTATGCAAAAAAGGAACATGTATTTAAACAGTACAAAATTTCAAATCCGTATTCTACACATTATAATTACTCATAATTGAGAGTCTCAACCCAATTACTTATTCTCATGCAGAAAATTATCAACCTCTGCCACTTTGTGTCATTAATCGTCATCATCTATAATGGCTGTGACAAGTAGCATCTTGCAAGTATCAAATGTTGATATTTATAATTTTGGGAGTAAGTAATTAAGAGTATTCCTTACAGTACATATTCCATTATGAATAGACCCACTTTATAATATTTGTATTGAGGTTTCTGTGGTGGTCGAATACTTTTGTCCGAGTAGTGTATATATACAATATATACACATTAATCGAGTTTTAATAGTATGGAATATAATTTCTACCTAAAAAAAATAAAATAAGTTCTAAAAAAAAGTTAAAATCGATAATGAAGTGAAAATACTAGAATTACCTTCAACATTTGGTCTCTCTCCAAACTACTAGCTTCTTTTAAGATCCCATCCAAATTTCGAATCATAATTAATTTAGACGGGGGTGATGCAATATCCATTTTAGGAAATGAAAAAATAAAATTATCAAAAGGAACAGAGATAGTAGATAAATCAACAAATATATGCGGTGATCCATCATAATCCCGGAGGAAAGAACTTGAGGATATATTTGCAATGCAATCATGAATAAAAGAACTAATTATTTCACACTCAAAACAAGATGATTTATATCTCATAATCTCTGGAACATGAAGGTAACATCGTAAATCAGTAGTTGGGCATATTTTCAACTGAACTGCTGATTGATCGTTTAAATTATATAATGGAATATCTTTCGAATCAAAAACTGTTTTGTCAAATATGAAAGGTTGAAAAAAATTTTGGTTATTACATTTATTTTGGTTCAGTGATGAATTAAATAACAATTCAAATATGTCCATTCGATCATAATAATTAAAATCACTTGGAAGAACACGAGACAATTTAGAACGTGGTATAGAAAAACGATGGTCAGAAAAATATAGATGTGATATAATATTAGATAAGCGATTACAATTAAAAGCAGGAAAAATACTTGGTAATTTTGGGAAGCAAAACGAAATGATTTCAACTGAGAGAACAGAATATAGAGAAAACATGACTCAAAAATATTAGCTAAAAAGTTAAAGCAAATAGAATAAGTCAGCAGAAATGTGTTGTTACAAGCTTAAAATAGTTCAAAGGTGTTTACAGGGTGACAAATAAGTTCTGCCCCATAGTTTGATGTAGTCTATTTCTTTACTAACCAACCAAGTCAAGTAATATTGCTGTAACATCAGTTACTATGTTTATTGTAATCATATTTCTAAGTTATTTCAAACAATCGGAACCAATTAAAAATTTTTTTGAATCATGGAAGAAGACAGGGCGGCTATTATTAAATTTTATCTTCAAGGGAAAAGTCCGAGCGAAATTTTGAAATGTATGGATTTCCCCAAAACGCGACGTAAATTCATTAACCGCACTATCAAAAGGTATAGGGACATTGGCAACACCACAGACAGGGTAAGAAGTGGACGTCCCGTCTCTGCAACCAACATACGGAACAGAAAGGTTGTGCGGAGTTGGATTTGGGGAAATCCGCGAAGTTCGATGCGAAAAATAGCGTCAGAAATTAAAATCTCTAGGGAATCTGTCCGTACAATTGTAAAAAGAGATCTAGGCTTATTTCCTTATAAAAGAAGGAAAGTTCACTTTATTTCGGCAGCGATTAACTTGTAATTTTGCTGAAAGTTATCTTAGTACATACAGATTCATTACAAATTTAGCTGTTCAATGTAGCCTCCCTTGTTTTTGATAACGGCCCTCAGTTGCTTAGGTACGGATTTAACAGCGATACGAATCGTTTCCTGTGGAATTTTGCCCATTCTCTGCAAAGAGAGCTTTTTAGAGACTCGACACTCTTGTGGCTGGTAGATCAAGCATTTGTCTCCATTATTAACCATATCGAAAAGTCCAGAGGATTGAGATCCGGACTGGATGGCGGCCATTCCTCCTTCGAAATGAAATCCGGAATATTCGTTCGTAGCCACTCTTGGTTGATATTCGCGGTATGAGCAGGAGCTCCGTCTTGCTGGAACAAAAATGGACGATTATTGAACATTGTCTTAACAAGATCTTTCACTATAGGCTTTAAAACGATCTCTTGATACTTGACAGCGTTGATTTTCACGCCTGGTGGGATAAAAACTAGGGGAGTGCGGCCTTTTGCGGATATTCCGGCCCAAACCATCACTGACTGAGGTTTCTGTACTCTTTTAACCAATCTATACTCGTCTGGGATAGTGGAAGAAGAGGATAATATCCGATCGTTTTGGGTATTTAGTGCTTGCTCAACTGTAAATAATTTCTCATCAGAAAAGATTATCAGATCCAGTCCATGACTTGCGAACCGGTCACGTAGAATTTTACTTCTTGCTAACCTCTTCTGCTTAAATAACTTGACTCGCTAAATAAATCAGTATTATAACTATTTGTATGGGGAATTATGGGGTGTACGAATACTTTTGTCCAGGCAGTGTATATCTTCAAAAGTTTTTAAGATATGACATCGCCCTCTTTCGGGACAATAGAGAAATAGTATGCCCGAACTTTACCTATAATAAGCGATATCTCAAGAACAAATGGTCGGATCCGAATAAATTTTTTTTGAAACGATCAGAATTATATTTCTCACCTAGTGATCGCTAAATATCTGAGATCAAACTTGCGATTTCCCGAGCATTATATAAATGAACTCCCTTATAGAGCTATTTTGTTTGGATTTTATTAGCCCATTCTTTCAAATCTTTGTGTTATATAATCTCCAAAGGTGCCAAAACAATGTTAAGGTCGATATCATTAAAAAAATATCAAATAAGTTAAAAACTAATTGGTAAATGAGTCAAAAACCTCCAATAATTTTCCAATTTTTATTAACGTTAAACTTTAGGGGGGGGTTAAGGTTGGCCATTCCTATAATAGCTAACTTTTGACTTTTTCAACCGATTCATTTAATTTTTTCAGTGCAGATTTGAATCGCAGAGTTATCTGCAAAACTGCATTAATAATTGAAATAATTAAAGAGATAAAATTTTTTTTAAAAATTTTGGTCATTTTACAAGTAAGAAATCGGAAACAATATGCTTACAATTCATTAGAAACTTTTCAAATTCATTCATAAATCGATGATCTAACTAATGAATAGACAGATTTTTGAAATTTTGAAAATTGTTAAAAATTCACTCCAAAACACCCGAGGAATTTTATTTTTAGTAATTTTGACACTATTTTTAGCCTCAAGGTAATTTGTGAATTTAAAGTATAGTTTTGCTATTTTCACCAAAATCTGTTGGAATATATCTAATTTATCAGTATAAATGAGATTAAATGCCCATGGATGCTTTTATTTATCGTTAATAGCTCATTTTACATCGTTCTTATCATTAAAACTTCAAATCCCTATATCTCGGGACTATAAAATTCCAAAATTGACCGTCTTTCAAAAGTTTTAACTCAAAATTGCATTGAGAAAGTGGTTTGAAAATTTCAGGAGTTGTTCCATATCATTAGGCGATGAGTGTAGGACCACTCGATTTTCGATATCCTATAAATTTGTGATTTTATTGCTGATTTCCATAGAAAATCGGGCGTTTTTTGCCGTTTTGTGGCAATTCTTTTTCAACCACCTATAAAATTATCAATTTTGGTTATTTTAACTTTCTTCTGGTCATATGCGATAGCGAATTTTATAGACTATATATAAATAAATTTTCGAAGCATTTGATCCAAACATGTGTTTCAAAAAAATCACAGAGTGGAGGAGGGCTTACAATTAAGATGTGCTAGGGATAAACGGAAAAAGACCGACTTTGAGACGCTCTAACTCAAAAACTAGAAATGCGGACCAAAAACTGTTTGGCCTGTCTCAATATTTTTTAATTGCACTGCCTGCCCAAGAATAACATCTTATATAGCTCTATTCTTGATATATGCTGTAAGCCAAACCTATGGATTTTTCACGGGAGGTATCCTTAATAACTCATTCTACATTCTTCTTAACATCTAACCTAAAAATCTCTATATCGGGACTCTAAAATTATTTCACAAATTTGGTTTGAGATAGAAGTTTGAAAATTTCAAGTGTTGTTCCATATCATTAGGCGATCAACGTAGGACCACCATTTTTCTGAGATATTCTAACTCGGTGATTTTATTCCTGATTTCTCCAAAAGAACGGACATTTTTGCCCTTTTTTTTCGGACACCGATAAAATTTACAATTTTTGTCATTTTAACTTTCTTCTGGTCCTATGAAGTTGCAAATATGGTATACTATCTATGATTCGATTTTGGAAGCATTTGATTCCTTGGTATGTCCTAAACTATTCCTTGAGTGAAAAAAACAGACTTTGAGACACTGTATCTCAAAAACTAGAAATGAGAATCAAAAACGCTTTGGAAAGTGCCAGTATTTCTTGATGGAGATACCTCCCTACGCTTAACATCCCTTATAGCTCTACTTTCATCGTATGCTGTAAGTCAAATCATATGTTTTTTCGAGGGCGGTATCCTTAAAATGGTTATGCTGATTCTTTAATCCTTAATTTAGGAAGCACATTTATTTGTTTATTAAAAAATGAATCCTTTGACTGAAAGCCTGTATCATGCTCTACAGTGCTATTTTTGTAAGGGATAAGTTGAAATAAATGCATAGCCTATAGCATTTCAGTACTTCAGTTACGTTGCTAAGTTCACTAATTATATCTATGATTCATATAGAAATTGCATAAATACAGTATTAAACGAGAGAAAATATAAAGAATTATACGTGAAAATATATGGAAATGTCTGATCGAACAATTGAAAAACAAAGTGAGGAGGATCCCAAGCAGGAGGATCCCAAGCAGGAGGATCCCAAGCAGGTGGATCCCAAGCAGGAGGATCCCAAGCAAGAGGATCCAAAACGAAAGAGGGGAAAGAGAGGAGGGCGAAACCGCGAAAGAAGAGCAGAAATTGCAATCACTTTTGAAAAGATGAGGCTGTTGGAGGACATTTTAGCGGTGAGTTTCTGCGTATTTATAATAACACAAGCGCGCTTCGCTTGCTTGCGCTGCACGGCTGGCGGACACTTCGTGTCCGCCGGAGGCTCCCTTCGGTCGCCTGAGGTCACATTGGTTAATTATAAGGGAGAGAGCATCACTAAATATGTCTGTCCTACTGTGCTAATCGATATCACTCGAAAAATCACCAAATTTGTCAATTTTAAAATTTTTGAAGCGTAATGATGACGTCATAACAAAGTGATGAGTGATCATTTTTTGATGAAAGTCGCATCATATGTGAGGTATGTTAGTATACATATTCTATTAAAATTTCAACCTTCTATCTCCTATAATAGCTGAGTTATGCCCGAATAACTGTGTTGCTTAACTTTTAAAAATGTGACAATGACGTTATAATTCCATGATGAGTCGACATTTTGGTCTGAGCTCAGAACTTACTGGAGCCATAGCCAAAAGACTCCCACATGCCAAAAATTAGCTTTCTGTGCCCGCCAGTTTCTTCAATCAATTCGTTACAGATATATATATATATATATATATAAATAAATATACATTAATCGAGTTTTAATAGTAAGGATATAATAAATTCAATAATATCATGCAAAATACATCCTTACTATTAAAACTCGATTAATATTTGTATATATATATATGTTACGAATTGATTGAAGAAACTGGCAGGCGCAGAAAGCTGATTTTTGGCATGTGGGAGTCTTTTGGCTATGGCTCCAGTAAGTTCTGAGCTCAGACGAAAATGTCGACTCATCATGGAATTATGACGTCATTGTCACATTTTTAAAAGTTAAGCAACACAGTTATTCGGGCATAACTCAGCCATTATAGGAGATAGAAGGCTGAAATTTTAATAGAATCTGTATACTAACATACCTCACATATGATGTAACAATCATCAAAAAATGATGACTCATCACTTTGTTATGACGTCATCATTACGCATCAAAAAATTTTAAATTTACAAATTTGGTGATTTTTCGAGTGATATCGATTAGCACAGTTGGACAGACATATTTAGAGATGTTATCTCCCTTATAATTAACCAATGTGACTCCAGGCGACCGAAGGGAGCCTCCGGCGGACACAAAGTGTCTGCCAGCCGCGCAGCGCAAGCAAGCGCGAATCGCGCTTGTACTTTAGGGAAATACAACACCAGTTGATTCGCTAAAATTAGAATTTAAATTATAATGAGGTAAGCAGAATTTCTAAATCGTGAAAACAAGCAATCATTTAATTTTTTTGCAACTCATTTTTTAGATCATTTAGTCATATATGTATTTATTTTGGCAAGATTGTAAAGTAAGTTGACTGAGTTTGCGAATTTTTTGTCTAAAGTCATTTATATTATTATTTTTTTAGTTATTACATCATATCAGATAATGAAATTTCGACAGTTCAATTTAATATTTCAGGGAGTATTTAATTAACCTTTTAAATAACTATTAAATACATTAACTTAATACGATAGGAATCTAATCATATCCAATAGATTTTTCGACTACTCACAGTAGATAATGACATATACATACTCGATTACTGGCTGTGATGAAACAGATGGATCTACTTGCTTACTGCAGTGATGGAACAGACACCTTATTTGAGCATCAATATTACATGTTTATTTCTATATTCTAATAATCAATCGACTGTAATAATGAAAATACAATTTACAATAAAGTATTAACTTATTCATTAATTTAATTGCTAAAATAAAACAAAGGTAGTGAATAAAGGCATAGTCGAATATAATAAGTCAGTATTAAGCAACCAGGATCGATAGGGATAGATCAGGAGTCAGTCTGCAATATATTTTAAAGATATTATTAAAAGATCAGTGAGAATAAAGAAATTCATTTTGGCACACCAAAAACTGTAAATTCCAGCACACTAATTTGTTGCAAAGTAAAAAATCTCAAATTTGGTATATCGCAATAGATTTGTAGAACTTGCGAAATTATTTGTAAATAGTGTCTCAGATAAAATGCTCACGACGGAATTTTCACCATTCTTATGGTTATAATATTCAGTTTTTCAAGGTTGAATTCATGAAAGATTTAATAGAATTTGAACCTGAAGTACCTAATAACATAGCCACATAATTATAGCGCCTCTGCGGATACGAAGTGTTCGCTAGCCGAGCTATGCTTTACAATATTTATATGAAGTAAAAAAAAAAGTAGGATATATTGAGTGACTCCAGGCGCCCGCAGGGCGACTCTGCGGACACACAGTGTCCGAAGCCGCACAGCGCAAGTAAGCGAAGCGCACTTGTATATTATAATCTTAAATGAAAGGAAATATATCATAATATATATGTTCCTCAAACATCTCTTTGTCAAAAATAAATATTTCTCGACTTATCATTGATTTATTGTAATACAAATTCTATGGAAAACTTTGACTATATTAGAAAATGGCGGATCTAGTCATTGAATATGTGCTCAAATGTAGCTATTAAGCTAAAAAATCAATGCAATTGTCGCTAACAATGTGTACAGATTATTTAGAGCACTTTTCATTATTATTTTGGAAGTTCTGGCTTTTACCTACCAGATTCGGTCAAAGCCCCCCATTTATGGTCCAAAAATAGATACCTCCTATCTATGGAAATATACCCAAATTCTTAGCTCTCAATTCCTAATATACTTTTTATAACAGTATATATATATATGATTCTTTGATATTACAGGGTTGCTTTTAAGTTCTTTCCCAAGCTTGATTAGGTATAAAATTGCAGTGGCCCTAATTCTCAAATTTCGCTGCGCGCCAGGACACATACTTTCTCCACAAAACTCACCATACAAAACACAGTTCTAGGTCTTAGACTCGAAAAATCTTTTAAAATCATTGAGAATATTTGAATTACAATCTCTAAAGACCATAATAACTAAGATTGTTTGAGTATAAGAAATTTTATACCTAATCAAGCTTGGGAAAGAACTTAAAAGCCACCCTGTCATTGTACTACGTCCTATGGAATGGTAAGTTTTAAATTTTTGTCACGTGATGACGTATCATTTCCGAAAATCCTAACTTGGAAAAATAAAAGTAGTAGACTCTCGCTCTAACTTCCTAATATACTTTTTAGAAGCACTTTATTCATTCGAAACCGATGGATTATACTTTGTAGTGCTAGCGGTATTAAGGCTAGCGTAGCCCACTATTGTATTAGGCTGTATAGGTAACTCTATACTAGTACAGTATACTACATGAATCCTTACTATAGTCGTTACATGGACTAAGAATGAATGTAATTCTGAATGCTTTAAATCTTGTGCATATTGAAAATTGACTTGGAATTTTTTGGTTTTCTAATTTTGGCTTCCATCATCCGTAATATAACGCATAAAATTTTTCTCAGAAACACATGCCTAGATTTTAATGATCTAACTTTTAATTCTGGTTCTTAGTGATATTTTGCAACTTGTTATCGAGTGAATTTTCACATAGAGTTTCTTTATTAGAAAATATATTGGAATATTGACTCCTCAAATTGTCCAATATTGAAATGTTGATAAAATGAAAAATATGATATATATTATTTTTCATTAATTATATCCTAGTCATAATGTACTTTTGGAGGTGTTTGGGGTTGAAAATTCGAAAAAGTTTGACCTTCATATATACTTAGATTAATATTAATATATCCTGTGAATTTGACTGTGAGATATTTGTGACATGCACATTAGTATTATTGGATGCATCAGGAGAATAAACTGCGTATAACTGTTCCTCAGATTCCACGTATTTTAATACTTCAAATGGAAGTGTATTTGAACGTAGTCCAATTCGTGGTTCAGTTTCGAACAGGGACATATATGGTGATTGTTTAATGCCTGAATGATAGCTACTGTTTTTCTGAAAATGGACAAAACGAAAGCCATTAGGCCAGTCTTCTCTATGATTATCACCAAGTCATGTGATTAACATATCTTTAATGTCGCAATTAAGGCGTTTCACTGATCCTTGACTTTGTGGATGTCTTGGTATCCCATGAACCATCAAATATCAGGCCATAATATTTCAAGTTCATCAATGACATGTACAGTGAATTCAGACCCGTTGTCACTCTGTAGGATCTGTGGTGCACAAAATGCATAAATATATCAATTAATTGATTTGCTACTCCTACTGCTCGTTTTAAAGTTAACGGGCGTAAAACGCAGTATTTAGTCAGGTGGTCTTGATAAACCAGGATCCACTTATTTGATTAATAAGACATATATTGCATATCAATCAGATCAACCTGACCACGTGATAAAGAGTCTTTGGACAAAATTGGCCTCATGACTACTCCTTTCGTTGTCGGACGTTTTCTCTTTTTCTGAAACTCAGCACATATAAGTATCTCGTAGTGTCCAAGAATGTAATATTTCCTATTAGATTTCGTTGTCGATATTGAAGCTTAATTGACCAATTAACTCATAGTATTGATCCTTAGTCAACAACAACAACCATTCCTCGGAGATTTTTGGAATTAATAATTCTCTAAACAAAACTCTAAAGGATTATCCATTAGTTGCATCAGGCATGGTGTAGATCTTCCTGTCGAATTCCGAATTTCGATATTTATACCTCAAATTCAATAATAGGATTTGAATTTTATTTGTTATCAATTCAGTGTTTTGTATTGTCAGATTTATCAATGAATCGTCGGTTTGTTCATATCGCATAATGAATAGATGTTTTCTTTTGATACCTTTCGGTTTTTGTCATGATTGAACATTCAGGAAATCCGTCAAATTTAGTGCTTGAATTTTCAGCCAATTTATAAATTGAAAATTTCAGTCATTTTAACAATTGACTAAGTGAACTATTCAATTAATGAATTGACTGAAATTTTCAGGCAATTGGTAAATTGCTGATTTTACCAATTGTCTGTAAAATATACATATTACTTAGCGCATTCAAAAAGTTAGTGAAAATAGGATATTTTTGATTCGTCCGTTGTATTCCTTAGGGCAGGGCTGTCCGACTATATTTACTTCGGGCCGCAACTGCTTCATACCATTTAGTGGCGGGCCGCAATACAGGGGCGTGCACTCGGGATGGGTATGGATAGAGGCATTTTGGACAATTTGTATCGTGAACAATAGAAGCTAATATCTATTGAAAAGAATTAGTAGGACCATGGTCTATCAGCCATATGTCCCTACCAACGAGAAAACGAGACGCATGATATGGAAAAATTTGGAGAATTTGTCTAAAAGTGGGTAAAAAGGGGGAGATTGAAGCAGGCAACGCGAGCCGCCTGTTGGACAGCGCTGCCTTAGGGGATCAGCTCCCAAATTATATATTGCTTTATTTAAAGAGAACAATTATTGTGGTTCCTACATTAGATTTTTGTACATCAGGTTAGAACATTGTCAAAAAGTTGGAATTTTCCCATTGTAAATGGTTTAAAACAAAATTTGGAGGATAAAAATTGTGAAAATCGTAAAATAAAATCACTAAAAGGTTAAATAATTCAGATCAAATGTGAACAAGTAAACGGGCTGTGTTCAATAGAATTACTCGTGTTGAAAAAATATCATGCCACTTTTAGTATAATTTTTGCCAATTTTCAACACTCAAAAAGTGGGACAAAAGTGGATGTAGTAAATCCACTTCAAAACACATTATTCCTTCAGCCTAAACTAGAATACTTTGGAAAAGTTAATCTATATGTTAGTTGTTGCCTAGAATTCGATGGAGGGATCAGTTTTAATCCAAATTTGCTCAGAACTGAAATATATCAAAGGAAACCACAAAAATCACGTTCAAAGGGACTACCTTAAACAGATGTACAAAAATCTAATGTAAGAACTACAATAATTGTCCCTTTAATGCAGTTTTGCAGATAACTTTGCGATTCAAATCTGCAATGAAAAAATTAAATGAATCGGTTGAAAAAGTCAAAAGTTAGCTATTATAGGAAAGGCCAACCTTAATTTAGAATGGACGACATTTACATGCTTAAATTGCATATTCTATAAGCATCTCCCCTAACATAGGAACGACACGTGAATGAGGTGTGGCAGAGCCGGACCTCTCTCAAAAGTAGTACGGCAATCACCGTACCAGCTGCACACCAGGTGCCGACCCTGTTCCTTGATAGGTACACTCGGAAATACATACATTTTCCTATTAAAAGATTATTTCACCTATTTGATCCATTATAAATGATCTCTCTTCAAACTATCAGTAGAACCTTTGGTTGTCTGAGTACATGACAACCAAAAATTTAATTTTTTTAAAATTTTCACCTAAAAAAATATTTGTTGATCTCTTTAAGTCCAGTACTGGGTGCTCAGGTATTCTTATGCTATCTTATCCATTGTTATCGCTTAAAGCCGCCCATAGCAGTTATTATTTCACCATTTAAATTGTTCTCTTATCGAATGTTCTGACTTTAATGCTATATTTCCAGATTGAGCAATATTAAATTCCTATACTGAGTATACTACAATATGTGTGCACAAATAACTCAACTAGTTTAATTGTAATACTGGTTATTACTTATTAGGTTCGCAATCTGATATATGCACTGTTGATAAAATCTGACTAGAATCATTCAATTCAGAACACAGATTCCAAAGATATTTCCAATTTTTGGTGAAATCTCAAAATAGTGTCTAAAATTAGACAAATTTCCAAAATACTGATTGATTATACTGAAGGGTGATTAGATTGCTTTGATTCTAGTCTTTTATCTAAAGCAATATACCTACAATGGATTAAAACACTAAGAACGGCAATTGATAGAAACAAATTTACTAGGAATGCGCGCGGAAAATTTCACTTCTACTATTAAAATAAATTTGAATCCCCGATCATACCCATTGAAGTGGCATCTCTAAAGGTGACATAACTACAAAACTACCTTGAATTTTCAAAAGCTGTTTCGTACGAATATTATGCATACATATATGAACTCAAACGTAATTTGCTGGTTTATTTGCAGTCTAAAAACGGGTAACCTTTGAATTTGAAAGGTTATAACTGTGTAGAAAGTCACTTTTATGAAATTATAAACAATTTATTTTGGAGAGCAGATATTTTGTCTTGTTTGGTCGAGAGGGTTTTTGATACAATGAATAACCTTTGAGTTAATGGTAAAATAATCGGTAAAATTCCTACTGCATAATACAAATCAGGCCAGATTCATCCTTTCCTTCTCATAAAATGATGT
Source organism: Aphrocallistes beatrix (assembly GCA_963281255.1). NCBI lineage: Eukaryota > Metazoa > Porifera > Hexactinellida > Sceptrulophora > Aphrocallistidae > Aphrocallistes > Aphrocallistes beatrix. The sequence continues at coordinate 3,824,930 of OY725488.1, forward strand.
CTATTGCTTACAATTTGTGTCTATAATTTACTGAATTTATCCTCCATAATGCTATTTCTATACAGCTTTTTATGGTGCTCAATAATTTAGTCTGGTGAGTGCATATTTATTTTTCTAGATTTATTTCTGAAGGAACATTCATATCTAAACTCTTCAGAATTTGCTTCCCATAAAAGTATTAAGAAACCTCGCGATAAGTTTGAAGAATATCCTGATATTATGTCTATTTCTCAACCCGTGTCAAGTAAGATTTCTTACGTCATGAGTGAGGAGATTTCTTTTTCTAAAATTTTATCCCAAAATGAAATTGTATGTAAAATTACTTGTTTTATTCGTGTATCCAATTATATCCTTTTGGGTACCAGCATTGGTACTGTTTTATCTTTTGAATGTCCTGTACTAAAGCTTATTTCTGAGCTTGGAAGGAAGGGATTTTCTAATAAATTGGGTTCTGTATCTTCTCTAGATTATTTTTCTCCCTTAAAACAAAATTTGACGCCTTTACTACTTGTTGGCCATGCACGTGGTCCTATTACTCTTTGGGATTTTTCTAACAAAAAATGTTTGTACATGTGTTCTGATGTTGTAACCGAGGGCTCATCTATACTTTTAGCACGTTTTTCTTCCAATCCAAATATTGTATGTATTTTGGATAGTTTCGGGAATGTTTGTACCGTTGTATTTAAGAATGTATTTGGTATTCATGCCTTTGAAAGTTTCTCATTTTCTTCTTTTCTAAATATAGATCTGAAACAGTGTATATTAAATTTTTCATTTTTTCGTTATTTATTAAACGCGAACTTTAACAAATTTGGTTTGATCGTATTTGCTACTTCTAATTCATTATTTCTATCAATCACTAGTCCCAAACCAAAATGTTTAACAGAGATATCATTATGTGAAGACACTCAATTATTACCTTTAATTGCATGGAAACCTCAGACAAATGAATTTGAAGATGTTTTGTTGGCAATTGGATATAACAAAAACATTAGAGTGTTGTTAATATTTCTTGATCATACGATAAATTCAATCGGCTATTCTGAAATCGATATTTTTAATTTATTTCATGAAATAGTAAGTTTAGATTGGTTAGGGCAATCTGTACTTGGAATTTTGGATCCAGGTGAAAGCTTTCATATTTATGATACTAAATTAAAACAAGAACTACAGATGTTAGATCTTAGTCATATATCTCTTATATATGGGTCACAATTTTTCAAAAGTTATGAAGCTGGAGGGAGACCGCATCCTCTATTTGACATAGCTGGGAGACATGCTTGTTTTAATAGTGTTTCATTCTCTATATCATGTGATCAATTCAAAGTAAATTTTTTAGGTCTAAACTCTATCATATCTTATTATCTACCACACTGGAAGTCTCAAATCGATACACTTGTGGGAGAGTATCGAATTTCTGACGCGCTTGAATTGGCTAGAGGATTTGTTGATGGAACTGCTGGTGAAGCTATCGGTTTATCGCAGAATAAAGAAGAAAGAAAAATGCAAACACGGCAAACTATATATCGTTTAGTCTTAGTTTACGTTGAATTATCTCTGAAAGGTGATGATTCTCTCAAATCAAATGAATTTGATCCATTATGCATCAAATTAATTGCTAAATATTCGATTGAATGTTGCTTGGTCTCAGGGTTATCTAACGAAATATTCGGGGAATTATTCGAAAAATTTGTTGAATGTGGAAAATATCACGTTTCTCTATTTTATGAAATAGTGGGTGATTTCATTATTGAAAGAGAATTTCCACCTCTACTTGCTACTTTTGCTAATTCTCTTATTGAAAACATTGTTGAAAATGGACAAGGATGCAAGTTGGAAAAAATTCTTCCTCGTTTGAAAGTTGAAGGGGATATAGATATTCAGCATTTAATTCAAATTAGTGCAATTAATAATCTATATGGTTTACTCATATATACTTATAGTTCTTTACTGGCTGATTATGTCACTCCAATAAGAATTCTTGTAGAAACTCTATATATCAAAATTCTTGATGTAGGAGAAACTGGTGCACTCTCTGTACAAATGGAAAGTATGGGCTATAAATTACTAGTATACATAAATAGTTGTCTTACTGGAAAATCTTACTGTAATGATAACTTATCTTCAGTTATGGCAAAATTAGCAAAAGACGATACATTTTCATTGCTCCTTTCTCCTGATAGTTCTGGATTAATTTCTACAGCAAATCCTTATCCTTATTTAAGAATTTTTCTGCTGTTTAACTATAAAGATTTTTTTAACATTTTAACTATTGTTTTTAATGAAGAAAATGATCACACTTCAATTCTTCCTAGAAATTTGGTTGATGCTTTTCTTATTGTTTTATTTGGTGAAACCGATTTTACATTGAAACGTTTTGTAGATGCTCATTATTTCTCTTTATTGAGTTTCATTTCGAACCTTAATAATCTGCTATTTAATAAAATTTCACTTTCATTAGATGTTTTTTTAACTATGCTCAACTTAATAAAACATTCAAGTTCGATTTCCCATTTTGATAAAGAACATTTATTCTTAGAATTAATGATATCAAAAACAATTCCCGAGCAATTCTCATTAAACTCCATGTTAGTTTGGGCTCTAGAAGGACGATTCTACCAAGTTTGTGAAAGAATCTATATATCCAGGAGACAGTATGTTGAAGTTCTTCAATGTTATTGGAATGAACCCCTTCGAACCCCACAAGCATTTAGATTAATTCATCTAGCTTTAAATGGCAACGATCTTTCCCCACTAGAAAGAGACGATATAATAACTGAGATTATCCGAAAAATTTGTATTTTAGTTCATATTAGTGCTCGACATACTGCAGAGCTAGTATTACTCTATTTTCCAATTGAAATAGATAATATTGTTAAACTTCAGCTACGAGAAAGTTCTCTTCTCCAGTTTGAATTTTTATCGAACATCATATGTTTGCAAAATTCTGAAAAGTCTGATATACTACATCTTACTATTGATGTTCAAGATATTTACATCGAATTATTGGCAAAATATCAGCCTCAAGATGTTCTTTCATTTTTACATCAAACAGATCAATTCAGAATTGAGCATGTATTGGATGTAGCCAAGAAATACTCACTTAAAGAATCAAGTGCCTTTTTGCATGAAAGATTAAATCAATATGATGAAGCGTTCACGATATTATTAAGTAATTTAAAAGAAGAATTATTAAAGATTCCAACTACGGTTGAGACTCTACTAAACAAATTAAGTCTAGTTATGGGATTGTTAGAACGTGCAACTAGATCTTTAAATGAGTCTCAAAAGGAAAGCTTCTGGTTTCAATTATTAGATTCAATCTCTGATACTAACCCAGAATTGTCTCATTCTGTACAATTGGAACTAATTCGCACACTTTTGAAATCTTTTAATGCGCATGTAAGCCTCCCCGCCCTCTTCCAAAAAATCACAAATGATAATTTCCCCAATTCGGTGATTCTCAATGATTTTCGAGTAATGATGTTAAACATGCTTGCAGGATGTACATATCAAGTAAACACCCTTTATACTGTTTATTCTATCATAATTAGAGATCTTGAATCAAATTTTAAATCTTTGCGATGTTTTTCTAATAAAGCAGTTGGATCAAAATCTTTTAAATGTGAACTTTGTGATACACTTCATTTTTTAAATCCAAAAAAATCTTCATCTACTGATGATTTAATTATATTTAATTGTTCCCATGTAGCTCATACTGAGTGTGAGAGAGATTGGTTGTTAAAGAATGGCTCTGAATTTCATTCTTACTCTTGTCCTACTTGTAATGAAAAAAGTAGGCGAGCATCTTCACACATTCCAGATAAGGGATTAGAATATCCTCAAGAAAACAAAACATTTTGCCTCTCTAACAATCAGAAAAAAGCACTTGCTTCAATAAAATCAATATTTTTTAGTACATAGATTTAAATTATATATCTATATGTCATCAATGCTGTAAATTTTTAAAAATCAGATTTTACATGCTTTTATATGATTTATGTACCAAATTCATTACCAACTCAGGCATTTTTGAGGGAACATACTGACGTATTTACTGAGTCGCCTATCCAAGGGTACAAAAACTATAAATAATTGTATGGGCGGCCCACCCTGCTAAGCTTCCTTCGTGACTGCGATCAGAATTGTGACGATATCTATACTTACTATACCACCATGATTATATAACGCCAAACAGCAAATAATGTATAAATTCCAAAAAATGTTTATAGACAAAAATGATCCCTCTTTGGAGGCTTTATTTAACCTAAATGGCACTTGTCCAATAACCTAAAAAGGAATTTTTGCAAAATTCGTTCTGGCCATCATAACTCAGTAATTTTAATATTTTTCTGACATAGAATTCTCTCTTTGAGATGGCTTGAAGTGCGGAAAGTCAAGAGCATCGACAATTCAATCGCTCCTGCCAGGGAGAAGTAAAAGAGAACGTAGCGATCCTGCAAATGGGGTCTAGGTGCTAGCTAGCTAGAAAAATACACTGATATTTCGAAATTTCATGGGGTTTGTGAACAATCAAATCAATTCAATCTAACATATTTGAATTTCAAAAGGCATCAGATTAAAGTTGTCCTGTCTAAAGCTGCATGCCTTTTGTTAGGGCGTCCAGATTGCACTTTTTGCCGTAAAAGTCCATATCATCTGGTAAATAAAGGGAATGTCCATCTTTTCGTTCGTGTCCAGTCTAAAATTATTTGACAATTTATTCTGTACATATAGGATAAACAGTGTAAGAAACTAATCTACTTCGAAACTCTCAACTATTAACTTATTAAAATGTCTCTGGGGACATGGCCTAACCTGAGATATTTTATTAAATAAAATTCAGAGTTCAGGCATCCGAAAATTAGTGGAATGTTCCACAAATAGTTCACGGATTTCTATTCCTCAGCACACCCTCTCTTCTAGGTAAAGCACATCAACTGTGTCAAGTTTATCACGAAGTACTTAGGTTTACAACTGTTTCGTTATATGTATTACATAAAGTTTCTTGAAGGAATAGAGTGGTTATGGAACAAAATGAATGGAGGGATATATTAAAAATCTAAAAACTGAACAACTGATTATCCTTGCTATGAAAACTCGATTGATGTACGTATATTTATTTATATATATATATCCTTACTATTAAAACTCGATTAATGTGTATATATATATGTGTGTGTGTATATATATATATATATATATCTGTAACGAATTGATTGAAGAAACTGCCAGGCATAGAAAGCTGATTTTTGGCATGTGGGAGTTTTTTGGCTATGGCTCTAGTAAGTTCTGAGTTCAGATCAAAATGTCCACTCATCATGGAATTATGACGTCATTGTCACCTTTTTATAACTAGAAATTTCAGTTTTTCGACCATAACTCAGTCATTTTAAGTGACCGAAGGCTGAAATTTAATAGAATGTGTATATTAATATACCTCAGATATGATGTACATATCGCCAAAAAATGATGACTCATCACTCTGTGATGACGTCATCATTATGCATCAAAAATTGTAAGAATTGACAAATTTGGTGATCTTTCGTGCGATCTCGATTATTACATTAGGACAGACGTATTTAGAGATGTCATCTCCCATATAATTAATTAATGGTGACCATAGGAGCCCAAAGGCCGCATCTGGCGGACAAAGTGTCTCCCAGCCGCGAAACGCAAGCAAGCGAAGCGCGTTGTATATATACAGGGTGCGATTTAAGTTCTGTCCCCAATTTAGACTATCACCAAACCAAGCATAACCAGTGTATTAGTTATTATACAAGCTATTTTTAAGTTATAATTACACTTCACTGTAAACATTTAACTTAATTGCACAAAATAACCAGATTCTGAAATTTTATTCCCAATGGGGCAAGAGAGGTGTGGAATTATTGAATTATTCAATACCGGGGGGACGCATGCAGAAATAATGAAAGTGTTGAAGTTTCCTGAATTTAAGCAAAAGTTCGTCCATCGTACTATTAGGAGATACAGGAGACCGGAGGAGCTGCAGACAGGGCAAGAAGTGGTCGTCTGCCGTCAATAAGGGTTCTTCAACTCTAGAAGGCTGTGTGGGAGCGGATTCGTCGAAATCCCCGGCGTTCGCTGAGAAAAAAATGACTAGAACTCAAAGTTTCCGAGTTTTCAATCCGCAAACTTGTGAAAATCTGTTTAGGGATGCAAGCTTACAAAAGAAAGAAGATTCATTTCCTTAGTGAGCAGGTTAAAGAGAAGAGATTACTGAGAAGTAAGGGAGAACTTGGTCGGCACGCTACTTGTGGTCTGTAAAATATTCTGCTATCAGATGAGAACATTTTCACAATCCACGAGGTTTCTAATAGTCAAAAAGACAATAATATCACTCACGGCATGTAGCAATAAAGAAATGTTCAGATATGTCCCTAGGTTGCAAAAGCCTCTCTCAGTGATGGCTTGACCTGGAATATCCGCTAGTGGACGGACACATCGGGTTTTTGTCCCCAGTGGGGTTAAAATCAGCGTTCCCACCTACCGTGAGTTGATTTTAGATTTCGACCCCCGATGCCCGAAAATCCGACATTCTTGATCCAATTCTCTTCAGAATTGTTTAGAATTGGTGATATTAACTAATTATAGATATTTTATGCTAATAAAATGTCAAATGAGACTCAATATATACATAGAAGAAAATATTTCCAAATCAGACTATCCGTTCAAAAGTTATAACCAAATTATGACTCAGAATAGACACAAATTACCCATTTAGCGGTTTGTTGAAATACCATAACTTTAAAATTATAACTGTTAGAGCTTAGCTTTAGTGATTGCAGGAACAGCAGTTTCCTATACCTTGATAATCCTTATTTAGAGCTAAATCTTTTGAATTTTGAGATAGCCCTGGAATTCTTTTGAAATTTCTCAAAAAATCTTTGAGAGAATCGATTCAAAATAAACGTTTAATGTTCGAAAATGTACTGTGGCGTTTTATTATTGATGTTAAAGCTCATTACTAGTGATTTTAAAGAGTAATATCAATTATTTTTGTTGAATATACGATGTCATTTTCGTTCAATATTAATAGGAATGAATAGTTGCTATACTTATTATGGTATTTCAACAGACCGCTAAATGAGAAAACTGTGTCCGTACTGCATCATCATTTGGTTATAACTTTTGAACGGATTGTCCGATTTGAAAATATTTTCTTCTACGTATATATCGAGTCGTATTTATTATCGAAATTAGCTATATTTTCACATTTTTTCAAAGTATTCCCCATCACAATGTATGTAAAGTTTCATTCGCCAGAACCACTTTTTAAAGCACTTTATCCACTGTTCTTTGAGGATGTCTAAAATCGCCGAATTGTAGGCCGAGGTCGCAGCCTCTGGGCTACCATAAGTCACTCCTCAGATCTGTTTTAAGTGTGCTTCCTGTATTATTATATTGGATCTATGATCCAATATAAATAATATAGTAGCACAGTACTAAAATGAGTGCTGGTGTCCAGCCGCTGGTCGTAAGTGGTGCACAGACAAGAGTTTCAAAGATATCTCCCTGAAATCTTTTGTGAAGCTGCGGATATATGTAGATGACTCATACGATTTTCAATATATCTTAAATCATCATCATTACGTAGCATTTTGTGATTTCGTTCTTTGCTTATTGCACAAAAACTAGAACAGCTAGAAAGTTGAGATTTGTAATACTGGTGAAATATGAGGCCTTCTAAAAGCATTTAATTCCTAGATCCATCGGACATAGGACCTCTAAGCAATTAACGGTTAAAAATTTTGTCGCGTCATCATCGCCTAATTTTAATGATAAATGCCTATTAGAGCTCAAATTTTTAATAGTTTGAGATAAACAATTGTTCAATAAAGTGTTCAATATAGATGTCTCAACAAATTATCTTTATTAATTATGCTTACGTCATCATGATGACATAGCAATAATGATGAATCCTTACTATTAAAACTCGATTATTGTATATATATATATATATATATATATATCTGTAACGAATTGATTGAAGAAACTGCCAGGCGCAGAAGGCTGATTTTTGGCATGTGGGAGTCTTTTGGCTATGGCTCCAGTAAGTTCTGAGTTCAGAGCAAAATGTCGACTCATCATGGAATTATGACGTCATTGTCACATTTTTAAAAGTTAAGCAACACAGTTATTCGGGCATAACTCAGCCATTATAGGAGATAGAAGGCTGAAATTTTAATAGAATCTGTATCCTAATACGTCTCACATATGATGCGACTTTCATCAAAAAATGATGACTCATCACTTTGTTATGACGTCATCATTAAACATAATTTTAAAATTGACAAATTTGGTGATTTTTCGAGGGAAATCGGTTTTAATACTAAGATGGACATATTTAGAGATGTTATCTCCCTTATAATTAACCAATGTCACCTCCAGGCGACCGAAGGGAGCCTCCGGCGGACACAAAGTGTCCGCCAGCCGCGCAGCGCAAGCAAGCGAAGCGCGCTTGTGGTTAATAGAAATAAAATGATAAGAGATAGAAATAAACATTTATTTTATAAAGTGTTCAGAATAGATGACTCACAAATTTATGTTATTTAATTATACTGAAGTCATCATGATGACACAGCAATAATGATGAATGGTTAATAGAAGATAAGAGATAGAAATAAACATATATTGTATAAAGTGTTCAGAATAGATGACTCTACAAAATTATGTTAATTAATTATGGTGACGTCATTATGATGACACAGCAATAATTATAAATTACTAGAGTTCATATGATTGGAATAGAAATAAACATATGTTGTAGAATGTGTTCAGTGTAGATGAACATACAAAACTATGCTAATTAATCATGCTGACGTTATCATGATGACATTTACATCCACAATTTTCATCCTACAAATTTTAATTGAATTTCATTCTACTTCACAAAGATCAGTTATCAAGCTGATTTCTTGGGAATATTAGACTAATAATGATCCTGATTTAACATGAAGAAAGTTCTTTGGATTAACTACAAAACTTGCAAAAAATACAAAATATCTCTCTTTCTAATCATTGTGGTTGTTTTACCATACAGGCTAGCATTAAAATGTCTCGTATACAACGTACTAAGATTAATTAATGCTCGATCATTGGAATGAAAATCCACCAAAATCTTAATTTTATTAGATATCTATACTTAATTTGAGCTTGATCCTAAATCAGGAAATATCCTTTTACTACGTACTTGAACCTATTAAACACTTGGTATATACACTGCCCTACCAAATGTACTCGTACACCAATAATTTCCATGCAAATTGTATAAATCATATCTATTTTTGGAGTCAATAGTAATAAATCAGTAACACACTATTCGTAAAACACGAAACCGGGGTCATTTCATGCTCCCAATTAGTGATGTATTCCATCTATTAGAACAGCTATTTCTACATCGTTTTGAATTTCTACCGTTGGAAAAAATTATTTGCCTTTGTTATGCACTATTATCAATTATGGGACTATTTTAAAAAACGTCCGATTTTTTCGATTTTTACGATTTTAACCGTTCTGTTTCAGGATTTGAAGCTTTTTTCAAATTGAAGTTATAGTCTATTGCATAAATACAAAATATTATGCTCTTACTACTTAATCTCAATGTAGCATGTGCGTTCAAAATCCGAAATATCTATTTTTCACACAAAATCTTCATATCAAAACTATCAAAATGTAAGGCTTGACCCTTATAATATTATCTATCCAGGCATTAGTAGACACTGTATGGAAGTTTTTAAGCGCAAATTAGAATACTTCCATAAATAATTAATTATTCAATAGTTCATTCAATGTGCAGTCTGGTAACTAAGAACATGAAATAAAACTTCATTAGGTATATGTATTACTAGATTGACTAATAGATTGATGCAGACATAATATTGCACTGAAAGTTTATCAAGACTCTGAGTTTAGATATCTGTATCTTCAATATAGTTCAAATGAAGCAAAAAGTAGTTGACAATAGCTAGCAACAATCTTCACTCCCCGCTTATTTAAAAGTTATTGAATTTCGAAAAATTCTGATGGCAGCTCTCTAATACTTGTTCCGTAAAGTAATTCAGCCCTAAAAGTTCTTCTTCTGATGATTTGTTCATATTGACAGTGATGAGATAGTTTCGGAGATGGTAAAGAAGAAAATGTATCTTGGGAGTTGGTCTGGTAAGCTCTCTAACACGTTTCCTTATTTTGTCAATATCTTGAAATTGATCTAGTTCTTGAATAGCCATTTTTTCTACCTCTTCACGCATTCTGTTGAATTCTTATTGGAAGATTTCGATTGAAGTTTCCCAGTTTGCTTTCAACTCTTTAGCGCATACAGAATGTATCAGTTTGGCCGCTGCTTCCATAACTGGTACGAGGGGATTCATGATCGAAAAGATATCTAAATTGATCTTCCCCGAATTTTCTAGCATGCGAGATGCTTGCTCTCCCAGTGAAATACCCCCCGTGATACTGTTTTGCAGGACCAAAAAGCGGTTCAATCCATTCAAATTCAAGTTCTGAAATTTTCTTCATCAAGCAGTTTTAGAGCTAGCCGATCGACAAACTTTTCGCGGATGCCCTGTTGAGAATGGACAGCAGCTATCGGAAAAGCTAGCTTAGGATCATCTAACTTTAGAAGCGGGAGGGTTGAAACTCCGAAGCATTCCTTGGCATGTTTTAAATCGGAGGCATAAACCTCCTCAATTTTGTTCGCCATACTCTCAAAATGGTCCCAATTTCTCATAAAGCCTTCCTCTTCAGATGTCCAGCAGTACGTGCAATATGGGCAGGGATATTTCGCTGCACCACCGGCCTTGTCAAATCAAAAACGGGGAGTAGTTTTAGGATTTTATGTAAATTATCCCTTGTTTCTGGCACCCCTTTACGCTGTATTTATACTGTAACCCATGTGTGAGCTCTAAAACCACTTGGAGGTATCCTTTCCCATGATCCAATCCCCAACGATACATTTACCACGGTTTCGAACGAGAATCTTCAGGTTTATCAACGATTCGATATTACCGGGTGGGCCAAAATAAACAGAACCCAAGTAATTTCGACTTCATTATGCCTATGCTTTTTAAACAAATGAAATAAATTTTTAGGATATGGTAGATATATACCCTAAGAGCATTTATGGCAAGCAGTGGAGCACGGAGAATGGGGTCTATTGTGTCAAGCTCTACTACAAGTTACACTCTTACACATCAGTACAGAATAAAATTTCGCAATACTTCAACGAGCCAGAACCTCCCAGCAAATCAATTATCTTTGACTGGATCAAGAAGTTTGAACAGAAAGGAACAGTTAAGAACCTCAACTCTAAGTCCGATGACCATCTGAGCCACTCAGGACGGAAGACGATTCGTACTGATGAGGTCATCGAAGCCGTTCGTCAGTCTGTTCACAACTCTCCAAAGAGGTCAACAAGGAAGAGGTTATCTCAAGATTCTTCAGGTCTTTCGGATGGAACTTGAAGAAACTACACAGGATACATAGCCCAGTTCTGGATTCAACAAGATGGAGCAACCCTCATTCCTCCAACAAAAGCCTGAAATGGACAAGAACCACTTTGGAAGCCGAGTAATCAGCCGAGAAGTGAACATGAGTGGGCCCCTACTCGCCGGGTCTCAGTCCTCCAGATTTTTATCTCTGGGGGTACTGAAGGGCAGAGTTTATGCTACAAAGCCCAGGACACTCCGTGAACTCAAGACAAAGATCCAGGAGGAGATGAGAAACACTCAAGGACAATTTGCAAATCCGTGATGGAAAACTTCGTTCTTCGACTGGAAAAATGCGCAAATCTAAATGGACACCATCTCGAACATATTCCATACGTAGATAAAAAACTACTTGAGTTAGGATATTATAGTCTTGCATAATTGTTTTAAATACTAAAATAAATAATAGTGAAATCTTGATGCTCTACTCTTTACCGGTATTACAATATAAGACCTCTGTTTCCTTCTTGATATGTAAAAACTGGATTCACCATCACTACTGGATACCCTGTGCTGTAATTGTAATTGTATTTCTGAAAATATTGGAGAAATTTGGTCAGCGTTGGTAAAATACTTCGGGGACCAGGTGTTTTTATCCCACAAGCTTTCATCCAATTACAGAGCTTTCGAAGGGATTCAGTTGACAAAGAAATTTCGCTCACTAGTCGTGATAATTCTTCTTTGGTTATGGAAGACGATTCAAATGGTTTCCATAGCGCCCGTTAAGAAGACATATCTTCAAAGTGTGCGTTTCAAATTCTGGACAATTATCTTCAACTGCTCTTTTACGTAGTAACGCCGCAACTACCTCTTCATCAATACCTTTTTTCTCCAGAAGCTCAGCTGTATCTTATATATTAAAATGCTAGGATTTTTTTTTTTTTGTATTTGTCCGAATTGATTGAAGAATTGGGAAGTCATAGAGGTGTGAAAATTGGCATGTAGGTGTCTAATGATATGACTACGATTACGTTCTAAGATCTAAGCGAAATTTTCACATCTCTGCAAAAAAAAATGGAAAACAATTTGTGTTTTTCGTAGTCATTCATTATTTGGAGATAATGTAAATTCTTGAAATAATTTATTGTTTAATATTCTATTATTCTGGTACATATAATGATATTGTATACTAGATCAGAAACATAGAATGTCATTGGAATGGGTGTATCAATGATAACTGATACGTGTGAGATTAACATTCCAATGTAATTGGAATGTAGTTTGTGATAAACAAAACAAGATTATTAAATCCTCGTTTTAAAATTAGATCGTATGCATCAAGCAAACCACAAAAATATGAAATTCAAATTTTAGGCTTTTCTTAGTTACTAGACTGCAAATTGAATGAGCTATTGAATAATTAAATATTTATGTAAGCATTCTAATTTGTGCTTAAAAACTTCCATACAGTGTCTACTAAAGACTGGATAGATAACATTATAAGGGGCAGGCTTTATATTTTGATAGTTACGATACGAAGATTGTGTGTCCAAAAATTGATATTTCGGATTTTGACCGCACATGCTACTTTGAGCTTAAGTAATATGAGCATAATATTTTGCAGAGTGAATACTTATGCAATAGACTAAAACTTCAATTTCAAAAAAGGGCATATCAAAGGCAAATAAATCATATCTATTTTTGGAGTCAAAAGATGCAGAAATAGCTGTTATAGTAGATGGAATACCTCACTAATTGGGGGCATGAATGACCCCGGTTTCGTGCTTTACGAATAGGGAACAGTTTGACTAAATTTGGCTTAAAATTCATATTATACACATTCGATTTACTCATTTTATAGTCTTTCAACTCAATTACACTATTTAAAAGTTAAATATTTTTAACCCGTGATACCTAGTGTCACTAACACCATCATATATAGTAGCACTAATTTATGGTATGTAGCACAGTGAAGTAAATGTTCAAATATTTATGTTTGATGAAGAGTAATTGAATTGAGAGCTTATAAGGTTCGTAATTTGAATGTGAAGAAAACGAATTTAAAATAAAAATTTCTGCATTTGTTACAGATTAAAAATTGTTGACTTCATAAATAATTTAGTTTTGCAACTATTTGATGAAAATTTTGAGGTGTACGAATACATTTGGTAAGATATACGAAATAACATTATTTAGTTTAGGTAAATTATACTAGATCAAAGATCAAAATATGCGGGGGGATTATATTAGTACCTCATCTATTAAGTGGGCGGGATACGTTTCCCCGTTCTCTCCAGGGATCAATGCCCATGTTTCCATGCATGACATTTTATATTACTTTGGATGTAAATAGCATTAGTCAAGAGGTATCCGAATCTAGTCTAGCAAAATGATTCTCTGAACTTTTAACCTAAATCTCAGGGTGACTATGGATCCTCCACTGTGTGTAACTCAAGAAATCTAAAATTATAATGTATATTATGATAAAGGCATATTTCCAACTTCATTATCAAAACTTGACATTAAATTTTTAATGTACGTAATATGATCTGTAAAAATTACAATAGTAAATGATTAATGAAGGCGAGAAGCCAAGATTTACTGTTACTGCCATAGGAGAATTTGATACTACAGTGATATAATTCCACTTTCTGAAGTGCATTAATTGGACTTAACTAAGAGATTTGAATCATTTGATAACAGCGCTCTTATATATATATTTTAACTAAACTACTTGATAAATGGGGGGTACGGCTTCCAGTTCAAATATTATGATGAAATCTCATTTCAGCCTAGTTTAATAGAGAAACTGTATTATATCAAGCGTCGATATAGCATATTTAATTCATTTAAAGTCTGATAAGATGAAATTGAGACTTGTTTTTAAAACAATGCTACTAATACATATGAACCAATATTATCTAAGTGTTGCTTGATTGTTACTTGTGTGTAAAGTCTAATATTTAATCTTGAATCCTTTAGTCTGGGCACACATTTTCGACATTTTGGCATAGATTGCCTAAAAGATCTCAAAAATCCAGTTCTATCGGATCCCAAATTCGGTGCAGGCTTACTTCCAGTTCATTAAAATTAGAAGAAGGCTCCAAACTCATTTGACGTTTGACTCAAGCCCACAAATTTTCAATCGGGTTAGATCTGGGCTACAAGACGTTCAATTGTAATATTCTCAGTTTCCTGTTCCTGATTTCCTCTGAATATCATCATTATGACTCAATAATCGCACTAAGCGATAAACAGTGCTTCTTGGAATAGCTGTTCTCCGATGAATTGCAGCTCCATTTCTATTACCAGAAGAAGAATATTTAGATTGTTTCTATACATTCTAATTCTGTCGTCTTCAATTTTAGTAATTATAAGCGCGCTTCGCTTACTTGTGCTGCGCGGCTGGCGGACACTTTGTTTCCACAAAAGGCATCCTTCGGACCCTAGCCTCACATTGGTTTACTAGAAAGTAGTAAACATCTCTAAATACATGTGTCTTGCTACTATAATCGATATCACTCGAAAAATCACAATTTTCTAAATTTTTAATATTTTGATGAATACTAATGACGTATATATTTATACAAGCGCGCTTCGCTTGCTTGCGCTGCGCGGTTGCCAGATACTTTGTGACGCCGGAGGCGCCCTTTGGGCGCCTATAACCACAATTAGTTAATTATAAGGGAGATAGCATCTCTAATTACGTCTGCCCTACTGTTATAATCGATAGCGCACGAAAAATCACCAAATATGTCAATTTTTATAATTTTGATGCATAATGATGACGTCATAACAGAGTGATGAGTCATCATATTTGTATTAGAGCTGTATCATATGTGAGATTTATTAATATACAGGTATCCCTCGTCGTTCGCGGGGGTTACGTTCTTGAGAATTGCCGCGAATGGCAAAATCGTATATATATAGAGGAACAACATCTCTAAATACGTCTGTCTTACTGTTATAATCGATATCACTCAAAAACCACCAAATGTATCAATTTTTACAATTTTGATGCGCAATGATGACGTCATAACAGAGTGATGAGTCATCATTTTTACGATAGTTGTTTCATATGTGGGATATGTTAATATACACATTCTATTAAATCTCAGCCTGCAATCACCTGAAATGGCTGAGTTATAGTCGAAAACTGAAATTTCAAATTATAAAAGAAGTGACAAAGACGTCATAATTCCATGATGAGTCGACATTTTCGTCTGAGGTCAGAACTTACTGGCGCCATAGCCAAAAGACTCCCACATGCCCCAAATCAGGTTTCTGTGCATGGAGTTTCTTCAATCAATTCGTTACAGATAGATATATATATATATATCCTTACTATTAAACTCGATTAATGTAAATATATATAGTAGATCTCGGTTAGTACGTACCCCTCTGGAAGCGGGAAAAGGTACGTACTATCCGTAAGTACGTACTAACCGAGTTCTACTGTATACACAAGCGGGCTTTTAATCTGAGGTCAGAACTTAGTGGAGCCATAGCCAAATGCCTCCCACATTCCAAATCAGCTTTCTATGCCTGGCAGTTTCTTCAATCAATTCGTAACATATATATCTACGTATATCTACTACATATATATATATACAAGCGCGCTTCGCTTGCTTGCGCTGCGCGACTGGCGGACACTTCGTGTCCGCCGGAGGCTCCCTTCGGTCGCCTGGTGTCACATCGGTTAATTATAAGGGAGATAACATCTCTAAATATGTCCATCTTAGTGTTATTAAAATCGATTTCACTCGAAAAATCACCAAATTTGTCAATTTCAAAATTTTTGATGCGTAATGATGACGTCATAACAAAGTGATGAGTCATCATTTTTTATGATAGTCGCAGCATATGTGAGACATGTTAGTATACAGATTCTATTAAAATTTCAGCCTTCTATCTCCTATAATGGCTGAGTTATGCCCGAATAACTGTGTTGCTTAACTTTTAAAAATGTGACAATGACGTCATAATTCCATGATGAGTCGACATTTTGCTCTGAACTCAGAACTTACTGGAGCCATAGCCAAAAGACTCCCACA